>CABFWB010000369.1:260530-284714 GCA_902151455.1 Timema bartmani | reverse complement strand
AAAAAAAAAAAAAAAAAACAGCTTCACCAATAAAAACATTGATATTTAAAATACTCAACTTATGTTTATTTGTCGCCATTCTGTGCTCTTATGTGAATTAAACATTGTCACATGAAAAAATCATAGGTTATAGAATTGCAAATTGTGATAACTTGATTTATAAGACCATGAAATATGAGAAACTAATATGCAACAAAACATTTTCTAAGTGATTTTAGTTCATTTAAGTTAAATTAATAAGCACATTGTAATATTTTTTCAACATTAAAACAAAAACAAAAATCAAAAAATATTCTAACTTTGTTTCAGCTTCTAGGATATTTTATATATTTAACAAGAGTTTGCTTTGAATTAAAACAGTGGACTTGCACTAACCTATTGATTTGATCCTTAATCAATGAAGTTTTTTGTTTTGCTGTGTGGTACAGGCTATCCCCATATTTAAACTGAGGTAGGGATGTGGGAGCTAAGATATAGAGGGAATGTGTCCACATTTGTGTGGTGAGAGGGTAGAATATCATTTATTAAAAACTACCCTCAAATGATATTTGAGCACTGACCTAGTCCCTAGAAAAACAGACCAAACAAGGTTGCAAGCTTGACGCCTTAGCCTGCGAGATCACATATGCAGTTAAGTTAAACTCCTCAAAACACAATTATTAGATATATATACTACCAGTAGTAGAAATTACCTGCAAAATAAAAGCTAATATATTTTTCTATATCACATCTATTAATCTCTGACACCTTAGCTCAGTCTGTAGCGTATGTCTACTGAGCTATGGGTCCCGGGTCCGATTCTCGGCATGGCCGAAAAATTTAGCATTGATGAACTGTGGGTTTACCCTTTCAGAGTGATGAATTAACGGCCGGCGACTGGATGTTGTGACTGTCCTTGTCTTAGGTTAGGTTATATAAAGCATATGAAGCTATGACAGGCCTAGCCAGCCGGTAGTGGAAAATATATGGCTTGAATATAAAAATGACCCAGGCCAAAGGCTGGAAACAGTAAGGGATGTAAAGTAGTTTTATGTCAAACTGTATACACATTTATCTATCCAAGGAATCGTAAAAGTAGCTGTAGAACAATATCTTAATATAATAATCAATTAGCAGTGCCAGTACCCGGCCACACAATGAATTGAATGGTGACCATGGGCAATGCTTTTATTTTCTTCAAAAAGACATAAAAAAATCTAATAAAAAATATATAATTACAATTTCAAGATGCACATGTTTGGGCAAAGGGCCTCCTGATTTTAAAAGTTCACCCCTTTGCATGCAGTAGGTAGATAAAAAGACAAACAAACATTTAATTTATTAATATCGATAAAATATATCAGGGCCGTGGAGTCTGAGGCTGTTTTGAGTTGAGTTGGAGTCGGTATAAATGTTCTGATTCTGATAGAATTAAAAACTTATATTATAACAATAGTTTATATTTTTTTACTATTTAGGACCGATATGTGTAATTTGGATGTCTAAATTTATTCAAATATAAATTCACAACGTCAAGGAAGCTTCCCATGAAGTTATCTGTATTAGAGCATGTTATTGCAGTACATTTTTTATTACTATTTAATATATATTGTCCATATGTGAAGAAGACCGAGTCAGACAATAGAAAAATAGAAGAGTCCAAGCCTGAAGCTGAGGCTTAGTGTACAGACTTCATAGCACTGAAATATATTACTTTTGTTTGGATACCCTATGATTAAAATTACATCAGCAAAAAAATAGTAATAATTATAATCATAATAACAATAAAAATAATGTTTAATGGCTACAATAAAATTAAGAATTGTGAAATATAAAAAAAAAGTGCCTCAAGAATTATAGTTGTGTCAACAAATCTCTTTTTTGTTTTATATTCTTTAATGGAATGTCACCACCCACGCTACAATACAAAATCAAAAGAAATATTTTGTTTTATCAAACAATAAAAAAAAAGTTACCACACTAATCATAACATTAGCTATAATTAGGGACACGCAAAATTCGCATTTGAGATAAAAAGAATTTTTACACGATTTCTACTGTTTTCACACGAATAAAATGAATTTAAGCTTTTTTTTCCAAATAAACCAAATTTATTTGTAATTTGACAAATACTACATCATGCAATATAATTTTAAACGCAGTATCACTGGTGATAGCACTATACCAGTGCTGTCGTTTATACAAATAGCATCCGTTTTTACTTATTTTATAGGTATAAAATGGATCACAGGAAAAATAAGTGTTTTCAGGATATTTAAGCTACTTTTTATGAGGTTGGCGTCAAAAATAATGATTTCTACTTTTACACATTAAAATACCTAAATTTCGATTATTTGTTTACAGCCTTTAAAAGATTTCACGCTATGTCAAAGCAAGGGTATTAATATATATGACCTTGGTCATGTTTGGCAAAATTATATCTTCTTTGTTTTTATTCCCTTCTTATTTGATAGTAGTTTAGTCTTCTATGACGACATGTTTCGGTGTTACTATTATTTGGTCTAAACCTAACCTGCTAATCGATTATTTTGATATTACTATTTGTATTGATATATCAAATTTGATATTACTTAGCATGAAATGTTTTGTGCGTATTTATATTTGATTTTACTCCGAATATGTTTATTAATAATTAAATACACAATATGAACGAAAATTGTAGACAGTTTTCTCCTAATTTTTTTTTAACGAATACTAATTCAACTCTTATTTACGTAAATAATAACATCACTTTCAGCTTTTATAATATCATCACTTTTTGAGAAAAATAACACCACTTTTACACTAAAAATAACCTCACCTTTTGCATGCCTCTAGCGATAATTCAAAATGGAGAAAATCAGTGCTCATAGTTTGTATTTTCTTGTTTGTGTATCTCAAGTTGTAAATGGCATGCGTCAGTTGCACAATGATTGCTTGGAAACCACTTTTCCATATTTTAAACTACTGTCATTTAAAACCTATGAGGGCCTTCCTATGAAAATTGGACAGTAATAAAGTTCAATGCCTTAAAGTTTTATTTGCCTCTCCAGAATGTGTTGTTGATATTGTCTTACACCAATGGAATGTTTACAAATAAATGCATATCCCCATATGGAAAACCTCTTTAGGCTTTATGAGTTAATTTTACTGTATTTGGAAGAAGGTACAGGAAAGGTGGATAAAAACATATAACAGGAATGAACACAATATGGATTTTACAATGACAATAAGAACATAGTTCACAATTTATATTAGTGCCACTAGACAAAGAAGTAATAGCTGTCTCTTGAAGAAAATCAATCATTTCCACACAAATCCCTGACCTAGGTTTCATTCTATTGGAACTTATTACGAAGGTGTGCGAAAAGCGCAACACAACTTCCTAAAAAAGGGAAATAAAAAACATAAAGTTGCATTACATGTTTCACACTACCTTCTGATGAGTGCCGATAGAATGAAACCTAGGTCAGAGAATTGGGCGATAACGATTGATTTTCTTCAAGAGACAACCATTACATCTTTGTCCAATGGCAGCAATGTAAAGTTCTTTTCATTGTAAAAGCCATATTGTGTTTGTTCCTTTTATATGTTTCTATCCACATCTCCTGTACCTTCTTCCAAATATGATACAAATAAATGTATGGACATTCTTTTTATGCTTGTTATAATTATGAATTATTTTTAATGAATCTACGACAAATAGAAAAAAAAAGTTTAAGGATATGTCTTAGTGCTAATAAAATATTTACAATCACCTAATTTCCTAATCCTTTATCAAGAGGGTCCAATAAAATATGTTTGGTACAAAACATCCTCGTTCAATTATTCTTGGAAGACTTATAAGCATTCAACAAAGTGTTGATGTTCATTTTAAGCGTTTCAAGGTGTCCCTCTGTTTCTTCGCTCATCTCGGGAACTTCGTAAGGCTGTAGGTTTGGTTGAGGCAAAATAGANAAAAGAAAAGAAAAAAAAAAAAAAAAAAAAAAAAAAAAAAAAAAAATATTAAACAAAAATTGACAACCTATATAACTGACAAATAATTATCAAACAACAATTGCTATGGAACAAGTTTCAAGCTACAGAAAAGACGGATAGTAAAATGAAGTAGTGCCTAGTTTAGGCTTGGAAATGTATAATAAGTAGACATATGCGAAGCAGGTTTTTTGAGTTCGAATCGAAGCAAATATTATTTATAAAATTTGAATAGTTATTGAATCGAATCATATCCTAGTTAAATATTCTAAAATGATGATGCTAAGTAAAAAAATTACACATTGTTTTGGACTCTAGGGGTATAAGTTATCATGTTTAAATGTAAGTTCTTCAACATGTTCATACAACAATAGTTCATCTTGTTAAAGTTAAGCGATAAAGGGTACCATCTATTGTGGTGATTATAAATTATTTCAATATTTATATCTTCAGTCCTATGTTAACACATTTTTTATGTTTTATTCAATGGTGCAATTATAGGCTATACAAATGTTTTATAAAGGCTGTTTTTTTGGGGAAAAAGTGCAGCTTATTTTCTGGTAAATGTGGCAATAGTTAATAAGCATTTTCCTTTACCACACAAGGAATTGTTACTAAAAATATGTTTTAACATATTTTAGGCACATTATGGGATATGCAACAGACTAAAACTTTATCGATTTTTTTCTGGTTTGGTTTGATTTGAGTTATAGAATCGAATAATATAAACTTCAAATAGATGTCAATACTATTGAAGCGTCGCAGATCCCTAACAACAAGACAATGTAAAAATACACTACAATAATGCAAAGTGATAGTGAAGGAAGCAAACATTAAAGGATGGTTAGGTTAGGCCTAGCTAGGGAAACACACATTTCTTCTTACATTTGCCACACTTACAACCTATTTATACTTTAAAATTTATATCATAATCATCATCAACTGTTTCCAGCCTGTGGCCAAGTCAGTTTAGTAAAATACCTCCATCTTCCCCTATCCTTCCACCACTCTTCCTCCTTTAATTCTTCCATTATTCTCCTATCAATGAACAATTTCTGTTATTTGCTCCTCCCATCTGTTTCTTGGCATTCCCTGCGGCCTTTCATAAGAGGTGTCTTATCTGACAACTAGACAAGTTACTAGATCTACTTTCACGTAATAATACATCAAGTAATATAATCTGCAGCTGTCACATTTGAAAGATACAGGCTGATATTAACTATAAGATAGCTGGAGATGGGATTTTCAAAACCTTAAAGATATTCTATATTTGAGAATATAATAGATTCAAAACTCAATATCAATAAGTTTCTTCCTCCAAATTTTTGAATTTGAGTTTGTTTTGAGTTCAATACTGCTTATTGGTGGTTCAGCCCCAACATAATTTAAGTAAAAACTTAACGACTAGACCCCAGACCATCATTTTATTACCTACATTAATGTATGAATGTCAATATTTAGTTACTATTTATATTTTCTATTCATCATCATCATCATCATAATCATCATAATCATCATAATCATAATCATAATCATCATCATCACCATCATCATCCTCCTCCTCCTCCTCATCATCAACAAAAGTTTCCAGCCTGTGGCTGGGTCAGTTTGGAAAAATGCCTCTTTCCTTCCACCACTTTTCTCTTACGTGCACACTTCCTGTTATCTCCTCCTCCCCCAGCTCTTTCTTGGCCTCCATTGTGGTCTTTTTCTCACATGCTACATTTCCATAATTTTCTTTGGCATCCTCTCTTTTTCCATCCTCATTACATGCCCATGCCACCTGTCTTGCTTCCCCTATTATCTCATGTACTCCCTGTATTTCTACTCTATCTCAGATAACTTCATTCTTTATCCTGTTTCTACTCATGAAGGCATGCTCCTCACAAACTTCATTCCCATGGCATCCACTTTCCTAGTCCCTCTTAAATTCATTGTTCATGTTTTTGCTGTATGTGTGACCATGGGTACAAAGTGCACCTTATACAACACTTCCTTACACTTCAAGGGCACTTCCCTTCTCCATAGCAGGTCTCTTACACATCTATAGAACAACTATCCCTGCTATTCTTTCCTCTTTGGATCCTCTTACCACTTACCTCCTAACATATTCTAGTTTAACAACTTTTATTTTTCCATTAGTATATTTGAAGCTATTTTTATAAACAATCAAGAAAGCATTCAAAAAAATAAAATTGAATTAAGGAGAATTATTAAGAATAAGAATTGAGAAACAAGATATTTAAACTTATTGGATTATGATTTTTGAAATTAGATATATTGTATAATTTCAATTTAATAATACTTTTATAATCCATTACATTTAAAAATCTTGTTTCTCAAGCCTTATTCTTATATTTACAATTTTTATTAACGATTGAATCTAAGGGAGATGAGGTTGGATTATAGGAAATATCCCCAAATTAGCAAGAAGAGGGAATGGGAACACCACAGCTGAAACCTCCAGGTAACAATATAATTTTAAGGATTTTAAAAAGGTAGGCTACTAATTAGATCAAACTCAAATAATTACAAGTTAATCAGCTCCTGTGTGTGGCTTGTGTTCCTTTAAGAGTATCATATGAGTTTATAGTAAAGGTACTAAGATTAAAACCTCAGATCCAAGTATAAAATTTCCTGTCTAATTTAAAAGAAAAAAATCAACTGTCTTGCACAGACTCTTAGAAACTCACTCTTCCATCAAGCAAGGGAACACTGACGTTCGCTGTCCTGTCATTGATGATAGAAGTGACTAGAAGAGGACTTCCTGACATGGAGATAGCCATTTCACCCTGGCGAGGATAGCGAAGTAGAGTGGAAGAAGCGTTCGCCTGTACTTTAGGTGTGACCACGCTAAGACCATTGTGTGTTGGAATGGCATTCATCGGTGTCTATTAAATGTAAACAAAAATACAAGTTGACACACTCCATCAATGTTCTAAAAATATCTTCCAAATGTGATATACAGAAAAACAAATAATAAATAATATATTTTAATCAGTTTCAATTATATTTAAGGCTTATATATTTTTATTTGAGACTATTAACAAAAACTAAGGGTTATTGGGCTTTGGGTGGCACATTTGGTGACCACATGAAGATTATGCAACCTCAACTGTACTGAGATTCATACCCAAAGTCTCCAAAGGTAATTGTTTTTGACACAGTGTTTTACTACCCATCCGGGTCTCTCTCTCTCTCTCTTTCTCTCTCTCTCTCTCTCACACACACACAAATATATATATATTTGGTATGGGATTTATAATGTGATATCGTGTTTATTGAGATATAATTGACCTGCGATTGGGAGCCAATTATCATGCTACAGATTATTTAACCTGCGATTGCACCTATTAAGATGATACGGTTTAATGTTGGTATTTATAGCCCCGTGATTGAGCGCCAATTAAAATTTTTACCGTTTACTTAGCTGATATTTGCCCCGTGATCGAGCACTAATTAGAGCGGTACGGATTGTAATCGTGATAATGCCCTGTGATTGAATACTATATATAATGATATTAAGTAAACAAGATTTTTGATGTTGCACACGATTTATTAAGACGATTCCATCTTTGGCACTGAAGATATGATATTAACTGATACAGTTTTGGATGAACTACAGATTCTGTAAATTTACTCGCTAACATTTTCTGTGTACTCTATGGATATAAGTTAGTGGCACTCTCCTTTTACTATCACTCTGTAGATTTTAGTTACCGGCGCTGTGTATTTATGTTATGGCACTCTCTGTGTTCATACGCACAAGCAGCTTATATATGACCTACCCCTTGCCTCTTGGACCCCTTGTCACCAGTGTCAAAACCAACTAATAGAAAGACTCCTGGGAATACGATGTTGTGAAGACTGGCTTCCTATTGGGTGTAGGGAGCCAGTGTTATAAGATCTTTTTAATACTACAGAGTTGATAAAAAAGAGGTTTAAAGTGTACTACATTGAAATTATTTCTGACTAGCAGAATATGATATCTAGTGGAGTAATTCCCTACTAATAAGCATAAATAATAGCTCTGGCTATTAATTCTTAATATGTGCGATCCCGTACAATTTAATAATTGTGCAAATGGCAGCAAAAAGCCAACTACCGAGTTGCAGATGGCTGCGTTAGCCGATGGCTCGTGATATTAATATAATCACATACTTGTAGCCGACGATTTCCGCCCAGTCCATCATAGACTCTGCCTTAAAATATGAGTGAAGAATGACCCAGTGCACGAGACGAATCCTGGATAGCTCAGTGGTTAGAGCATTGGCGTACTAAGCCAGAGGTCCCAGGTTCGATTCCCGTGTCCAGGTGTCATTTATCAATTTTCAGAATAAAATATTATGAGATTTAGAATGTTATAAACAATCAATCAAACAACTATTATTACTTACTAATTCAATAGAAATATATGCATTTTTTTTATATTTAATTTAATACATGTTATTTTCTTTTAATTATAGTCCTAAAATAGAATTGCCAAGATATATATTTTTTTTCTTCAAAAATTTTAGCCCCCATTCCCAAGACCCCGGTGTTCCATCAGTTTACATAACTTCCAGTCGGTGATCCTCCCTCAGTAAAACTTTGAGAAACACTAACTTTACCTAGATATTACTTATGCCTATACCCAATATCACCTCTGAGGGAACTGCAGGTCTTATGAAGAAAAGCTTTATCTGCACTCTTTCTGGTTAACTGTTGCCAAATCTCCTCGCTCTCAGTTATGTCTGAAGGTGGTGGGCTGGGGTAAGGAGCTACTGACAACTTCGACTAACAAGTGTTGCAAAACTTGTCTTATATTTGAGGAGACATTGACCACACGAAAACGAGAAAATTACGACGTTTACCAACAGTAACCATGCAGTTCCCTCAGCGATGGTATCCAGTGTGAATTTAGTAAGCAATAGAAACATAAAAACAAATCAGAGGGTAAGAGAACAGATCGACCTACAATTTTTTTAGCTTTTCATTTGATTGTCTTAAGCTAAAAATTTAACTAGGTCAAGCAATCCTACCTTGAATTGAGACTTTGATATTGTTGGCATGAATGAAGTAAAGTTGACTTTTTTGGCCGTTCTACTGCAAGAACTGCTACGAGGCGAGAGTGTGAAGGTATCATTCCCTGAATATGGAGAGAAAGGTGTACATAGTGAAATAAAAAAGCACAAAAAGTACAAAACAGGAAACAAATAATATTGATTTAGAATACCGGTAGCTCTCCGATAATACGGTAATTGTGATTCAGAAAAAAAATGCTTTAGTCAGAATTTTAATCACAGAAAACATTAATCAAATTGGAAAATATGATTCAGGGGTTACAAGACCTAGATGAAAAATCACATTGTTTTTATATTTTGAAAAATTGTATAGCTTATTCTAGTTCAAGGTGGCCACTCAAACTTTAAAATAAAACTCCAGCATAATTCCCGGAAAAAATTACATTCATTGTTGTTTCCAGCCTGTGACCTGGGTCAGTTTTTTATTCAAGCCATATATTTTCCTCAACCGGCTTGCTAGGCCTGTCGTAGCTTCATATGTCTTATAATCTAACTTAGGACTAGGACAGTCACAACATCCAATTTCCAGCCATTAATTTATCAATGTGAAAGGGTAGACCCATATTTTCATCAATGATAAATTTTCGGCCATGCTAGGAATCTAGCCTGGGACTTTTAGCTCAGTAGGCAGACATGCTACCAAACAAGCTAAGGTGTTCCCGGAGCAAATTAATTAATTAAAAGGCCTTTTTTCCAGTTGAGAGACTTTAAACATATTATTCTGAATATTCAAACTTCGATTCGACTTAGGGAATATTATCTCATTTTATTCGATTTGACTTTGAATTGAAAAAAATTGGACTTCCCACACTTCCATAATAAACATTTCTTGGTGCTCTGGCGACCGGGTTGCAGCCATGCCCTAACACATATAATAAATATTGATATTTGTTGTTAAAATAAACTTTTTTTTAACATAGTCAGCTAAATATAATGCTAATGTTTGCCTACCTTTTAGGGAAGACAAATTCTCCAGGGATGATGACAGCTTTTTGATCTTCTTATGAGAAATAACACCAATCATAGATTCGCATGCAGTTGTACTGCTAACATCTGACTTTTGTTGATTAAGAGAATCCCTAAATTCACTCGAAATCTAAAACAAATCACAAACACCTAAAACAATATGTACAACATCTAAGAAATTTACAGTAAAAACAGAGTAGGAAGAACAATTTTGAAGGAAATGATGGGGAAAAAAGAAACACCTTTTTATGGAGTTTAGGGATAATAAAATTTTACCATCCAAGGTGCGGCAGAAATAGTGAACCATTTTAAACATTATATTTCAATATTAGACATTATAACTACATGTTATTACTATACACCATTGTAAAGAACACTTGACATCATTCCTTACAGGAGTCACTTTTTGTAAATTACGCCCTACAGGTGAACAACATCGTGGTAATGCAATCTTCAATACGAACATGCACATTCATCATAACCTTACGCAAGATTTCTTGTGTTATAGCCTCAATTTCGGTGTGAATGTTGTCTTTAAATTCCTGAATGTTTGATGGCCTATTTTCAGACTTTGGATTTCAGAAATCTCCACAGAAAAAAATTACCGGCAAATAAATTGTGTGAACTGAGTGGCCAGTTTACATCACCAAACCCGGAAACAAGGTGGTGTGGAAACATTCTTTGTAAAGTCTTCATGGATGTTATTGCTGTGTGAGCAGTTACACCGTCCTGTTGAAACCACAACAATTGCATATTGATATTCTTGCGGCGCAATTACATTGTTATGAACTGTTGTAAGTCTCATATTGCTCGACTGTGACAGTCCCACCCGAGTCATTCTCAAAAAATAATAATATAGACCAATAAAACCCAGAGAAGACATTCCACCCCACACAGTAACTTTTTGTCTATGAAGTGGTCATTCGTGAAGGTAATGAGGATTTGTAGGCACCAAGTACCTAAAGTTTTGTTTGTTGTTGACATAACCACTTAAATGGAAGTGTGCCTCAACCTCCAACGTCAGATTGTTGAAAAAATTGGGTTGTGTATTTATTAAGGGTGTATCAATGAGGATACTGATGAATCGTTATCGGGCGATTATTAGTGTATCGGCAATTAATCATTTTCTGCAATTATTATGTCAATTAATCAGTTTTTAAAGTAAAATTTAAATCCAAATATTCTAGGTAGGAGTTTAGCGATAAAAAAACTTAAATACACAATGCATCTGGATTGCGGTCTATGCAAAGAATACATAACTAGATAAAGCAAAATAAGTTCATACAGTTGATAAAACTAACAATCTAGTTCCAAATTTTGCTGGCTATGAATAAAATAAATTTTTGTATGCATAGAATCTTTTTGTATTAATTACATTAACTGTTATCATTCTCTTAAGCATATTTCCTAATAGTTATTAATAGATAATCGATAATCGAGATTAATCGGTGTAGATGATCGTAGCATGAACAATTATTTTAAACAATCGGTAATCAGTATCGGTAATCAGTTTTACTGAATCGGTACACCTCTAGTATTTATCATCTCCAGAATCTGCAGAGAGAAAGTTCGATGTGAATCAATCTCTGGGCAATCATTCAAGCACCACTTGCATCTTGTAAGGGTGGAACTTAATATCTAGATACAACATATTGCGTGAACTTCTGGTCAATATGTTGAGGGCTTGCGAATGCTGACGATGAGAGTATCTTGGACTTTGCTCTAAAGCAGCTCTGACGGTTACAATATTGTTTGGGGTGCGAACCGTTTTCTTCTTGGTTGATGTTGTTCTGAAGTCCTTGAACCATCTCATGAGCGTCTTACATTTTGGCACCTATCCAATCCTGGTGATATTAAACCGTCACTGAAACACACGCTGAGTAGTCACAAAACTATTAGTACACTTGAAAAATGTTTCCCAACAGCACACACACGATGTTCATTCGACCTGTGCTCCATGCTGACTACCAAGGCCATGCTATACGGGCGGACAGCTCAATGCTTTGAACTGCACTATGCATCGGAACAAACGTTAGCTCTCTAGAACGCCGTGATTGATAATGGCACACAGTTTAAAATGGTTCACTGTTCCTGCCGCATCCTTTATAATATCATTAGCACCATGTCTTACATACACCTATGTACTCATTACACTAATGTGTTAAGGATTAAGAAGTTTAAATTTATAGAAAGTGTATCCGTATTTGCAAGGAGGGAGAGTGAAAAACTACCCTCAGTATACCCAACCGGGATCAAACTCCTATCTCCCTAGTTTAGTTTGTTGCTAGAGCAGCACCTTAGACCATGAGGCCACCAAAGTGGTTTATATAAGTATTATTTAATAGATTCAATACTATCTGTCACTCGTTTTGGTGGTCTAAGGAGTCACTCTCGCAATAGAATAGACTGACAATGACAAGGAGATCAGGGTTTGAATTCCAGTCGGGCGTTGAGGTTAATTTTACCTTAATGGTTTATACTCTCCCTCCAAACAAATGTGGGTCCACTTCCTCTGAATTCAACCTTAATCATTCCTTAAGATATAAGTGCAATTATTACATTGGCATACAGCCCTAGTTGCGGTAGTGAAAAAAACTTGGCCTATCTGTCAAAAGTAGATATGGGTCTTTTCCACTCTTTCTCAAATTCAAATATTTATTTTCAGTTACAAAATTGAATCTTAGAGAACATATACGGTCTATATAATTTATTTTTTCTTTAATTCTGATTTGTTTTACATTAATTCTTTAGTTGATACAAAAATATGAATCAAAATAAAACGATCACAAGTTTAGTGTCGCTGTGACTGCCCTTTTGAGCCATTTAAAGCGCAGAGAACATTTAACTAATCCATACCTGCTTCGGTGCTTGTGTGGTCCAAGGTGATGTTAGACTACACTGCCGATGACAGGGAGATAGGGGTTTGTATCCCGGTTGGATGTACTGAGAGTGGTTTTTCTCAAATGGTTTTCCACCCTCCTGACACATGAATGTGGTTATACTTCCTCTAAATTAAACCTTCTTCATCCCTAACTCAATGTATTAGTACATGCGTGCATTAATACATTAACAGGTAGTAAGACGCAGTGCTAAAAAAACTAATCCATACATACAATTTGTGAATGCACTTTACAGACTGAAATATCACCATATTTGAACAATAAATATTGAAAACACACATTCACACACTATAAGCATCCTGTTAGGATTCAACCTAAGTCTCCTGTGTATGAGTAAAGTACCGTCAGTGAGTGTCAATAATAAATTATATTGACCTTCCTCGAATTACTCAATTTTATTTAACAAACACGTTTTTGAGCTAAGCCTTCACACCCGTTTAGACAATGCTACCTTCCTTGACACTTACATCTACACTGTTAACAAATGGTTTATTTCCAACATGTGAGGGTATCCGCATTTTCGCAGACCTGTATGCACTCTTGATAGCACTTAATTTAGCTTCAAACTCTTCATCCATTGCTTTTATGTGAAGTTCAACTATAATCAAAGAAGAAATTGTTATGACATTTAGGAATAATTAAAATGTTGTACAAGTACTCTTTGAATATTAGGTTTTATTAGTAATGTAAGTAAAACACTAAAGTTACTAACAAACTATTCTAAGGGATGGAGTTGGTTAAACCATAATGATGAAACAATGTGTGAAACCACCAATTAGTGCACTCAGCAGAGATTCAAACCTCAACCTCCCTATCAATGTTAATCCAGCATGTTGTAAGTGAAGCCGCACACTTGTCTAGCATTTGTGGGCTGCAAATTCCAGTCGAGCCTCTCACTGGATGCTAGATCAAGTTAACGAACAAACAGTACTGCCGTACACATCCATCACAAATGTCAGCCACTCTGTCCCGCAGGAAACTCCTGTGAGACAAGCCCTTCAGCCTTCTAGCTTTTGCCAGGTACAAGATGCTAATGGACGCTACTGGGCTTGCGTCAAGATACACAGCCAGCAATCATATTAATTATTGTAGTCGGTGGTGTTCCTGAGAAGTCTCCCTTTCAGTCACACTTCCTTGAGGTACAATAAACTGTTGAAATTTTACTAAGAGTATTAAATCACGGATGATATTGGCCAAACTATTCGGCAAGCTCGACGAATTGAAGGGATAAACCCACCACCACCTAGGTTGTCATCTTTTTCTTCACCAAAAAACTACGGCCAACAATATTACATCTACGAGTAAGAAACAGACTCTCAACCTTTCGAGGGTTTCGCTGCACTCTTTTTGGCAGCTTGAGTCCTTCATCACTGGGTTTCCCTACTGTCACTGCTGGCTGATGATAGGACTAACCGTAGCGATCCTAGTGTTGAAAGACTCAAGCTGCCAAAAGGAGCTCAACCATTTTAACCTGGAGATTGAGTGTCTGTGTATATTATTTGTCTGTGGCCTAGGCCAAGCAACATGGTTTTTCGATCTAGTTATCTATTTCAAGATGGCAGCAACTTAAATATCCGTAAGTTTGTTTCTCCACAGCCAAAAGCGTGGAACAATTTTAACAAAATTTGAGAGGGATATTCTTTGATGTTAGACCGAATTATGAATGTAGATATTTTTTTCAATTTTGTTATTTGTTTCAATATGGCAGTTGCTCAAAAGGTTTTGTATAATGATAAATATGAAAGACACATCGAAAATAAGGTTCACAATAGGAGGGTTAAGGTAAATTATGTAAAAATAATATAAAAGCTCTGCAAACTAATTTAATAATTTTGCTTTGTGGACTCTATTAACGATAAAAACATGGAGGGAGTGAGGTCTACTGTTAATAGACCTACCAGTAAGACTGTATTAATGATAAGAACATGGAGCGAGGCTCAATGTTCATAGAACTAGTAGTAAGACTGTATTAGTGATAATAACATGGAGAGAATGAAATCTATTGTTCACAGAACACCAGTTAAGACTGTATTAACGAAAATAATACGAAGGTAGCGAGGTCTACTGTTCACAGAACTACTACTAAAACTGTAGTAACAAAAAGAACATGGAGGGAATGAAGTCTAATGTTCACAGAGCTACTATTAAGACTGTAGTTAATGACTTGTATCCCTAAATGGTCCAGTGTGGTTCCCCAAACACTCTACAGGTAGATGCTGACTCACTGCCATAGATTCATCCTCATTAAGTTCACTAAGTTATGTTAAGGATGTTGCCTACCTGTGATGTCCCAACAACTCAAGATAGGATTTCCCATGTAAAGGTATTTATGTTTTATTCAACGAGTTTTAAGGATATAACATTGAAACAAAAACCATAGAATCTTATATAATTCTAAAATAGTTTTACACTGTCACAACTTTATTTTTTTATTGTAAATTAGTTGTAAACATATTTTTTATAAATAATCTACAACTTGGGCTATTTAGTTTATTCACGAAAATGGCCGGTAGGAATCTTCAAGCCAGGATGTGTTTTATTTGTTTGATGTATTTTGCATGCCATTTCTGGAGGACCAACTAATTATATCAGCACACGAGAATTTCCATGTGCGAGAGCGAAAGAGTCTACCAGTGTGAAGTGATGTTAATGACAAGGAAGAGGGTAAGTAAGGCCTAGTAAAGCTATAAATTTACATGGAGTAGAGTTGAAAAAAGTACAGAACATAAAATATCTTGGAATTGTGACTGAGGTGAAAGGTGGAAGTAGAGAGGATCTAATGAGAAGAGCACAGCAGGGAGAGTTGTTCTATAAGTTTATAAGTGCCCTGCTATAGAGTAGAGAAGTCCCCGTGAAGTGTAAGGAAGTGATTAACAGGGCGTATTTTGTACCCAATATCACACATGCAGAAGAAACATGGACATCGAATTTAAGAAAAACTTGGAAAGTAGAGGCCATGGGACTGAAGTTATCCGGTAAAGAGCGGAGGTACAGGGAGTACATGAGATAGTAGATAAAGCAAGACCGAGGTGGTATAGGCATGTATGAGGATGGAGGAGAGGATGTCAAAGAAAAGGACAGAAATGAAGTATGCAAGAAAAATACCACAAAGGAGGTCAAGAAAGAGATGGGTAGAGTAGATAACAAAGTGTGCAAGTGAGAGGAAAAGAATGGGAGCAATTAAAGGAGAATGGTGGACAAATAGAGGAATATGGAGGCATTTTACTAAACTGACCCGGAAAAAGGTTGGAAACAGTTGATGGCGATGAGGCAAGAGGCCTTGCCTGGTGAACGGCTCATTTTTGTCCCGTTTTTCTAACTTTTGCATTGGTACATAAGTGTGTTAGTGATTAGAGTGCTTAATTGCATCAAGATAAGATGTAACTCGCTACACAAAATAGCAGGTAGGCAAAGTATTTGTTATAAATCACTAATAGCAATGGCACCTAAGCAAAAACTATAGAGTAACCAAAAAGTATTTTGTAGGTTTATTAGTGGCATTGGTTATTTAAAAAAAACATAAATAGCTTATCTATTTGACCAACAGATAATCGTTGCATATTTTATATCTAATTTTTGTGGAAAAGTGAAGTGCGACCATTCATTATGTGAAGCTTTAAAAAAAATTAATCACTAGCAAACCATCACTAGTTTATCTTGAGCAGAAATATGCAGGTCTTACTATATCATGTGACCTACGCTTGGTAGCTTCGCTTGCCCGCCCATTCCCTTTGCTACAAACCACACAACTCGGCTTTCGGAAATATACCTACTAACAAGGCACATGCACTGAATTGTATACTTTCAGTGAGCAAGAATAAAACTGTGCATCCAAGCTAAACAGTTATGGATCTTTAATGGTGCGTGGAAATAAGGGAGGAGGAAGTAGCTTGCCTTTGCTTACCTTTTAAATTGGCGTGATGAATAACACACCACACTTATGCGATGGAATTTTAAAAACCAATTTTGGACTGAAAAAACAGGGTGCAACAAATTATGTGTTGAAATACGGTATGCAGGTGTCCTACAGTAAGTGTGGATTATTATATAGACCTGGCAGAAAACAACATAGTTATATAATAAAAAAAACTTACATTGTTTATCAAAATCCTGAAGCCACAAATAGCTGCTATCATCTGTGCTTGAATCGCTGTTCCTTGGTGAACTGCTCACAGAACGCTTTTGTTTTGATGAACATTTACGTTTGGTCCTTGGCATTATTGCTATAAGAAGTACTCACTCGATGGTGCCTGGTGGATAATAATTAGAATAGTTTATTGAATTAATTTGTAACAGTTCAAGTAAAATCTACCTATGTTAATGGGTTTAAAAAAACCAATGACACAAAATCAGCCTTTAACAACCTAAAACACCAATAAAAACTTAAAACTAATGAGAGAAAGTGAGATAGTAAAGTTAAGGCATTTGCGAGAGCATGGATGTATGAGAGCATATAAATGTGTGCCTACTTGTAGTTAATTATGAGGAAGTCAAATCTTAGGGGCCATACATGTATTACATTACGTAACGCACTTGAGGGGGAGGGGGGAGAGGGGTCCATCGTAGCATTACGTTGCATGACATGGAGGAGGAGGAGGGCAGGGTTTGGGCTAGCATAAAGTAGCGAAGTTTTAGTTTACAAAACAAATAATAGTAAAAAAATTGTTGAATTTATCAAATTAAATTCATTGAAATAGGTACTGGTAGGCTACTAAAAAGTGTTTCATTCAGTTTTTAGTTAGTAGTTCATTTATTTGCAGGAGTACTAAACTGTTTTTCATATTCAATTCCAAAGATTCAAACAATCATATGATACTGTCACGTCCTTTTATGATGATGCGTATCGATAACAGGTTGCAAGCCGCATTTTACCGCTGTTTAGGGTTTTGTGACCGAATACATAATGAATACAAATTAAAATGTGTGACTAGAAATTTCATCATTTATTCAAAATTCTATTTATTTTGAACTTAAAATCCAACATGAAAATAACTAGTCTACTAAGAAAAACAGCCCATTCAAAAATAGCGTGAGGAAAAGGTGATTTTTTATAGTTGAAACTGGAAGTGGTAGGTAATTTAATGGAGGGGACAGGTCCGAGCTGCCAAAGTGTTATGGAGCATGACAAAAGGTTAGAGGGGGTCAAAAAAGGCCTAAAATTTTGTTACATAATACAATACATGTATGGCCCCTTACGAAGTTGCTGCTTTGGTAAGTAGATTTATGTTTAGCTTATTTATTGATTTACCATGGTTATCCCCTTAAATCTTATTAGCTAAACCTAAGTGTAATCCATGGATAGACTACAATATCTCTTTTTACTTCTACGGTCAATCAAAACATTCAGCCTGGCTAAGTTTTGACACTCAACTAATAATGAAGAAGTTTTTCGACTTCTTTGTAATAGGGTGAATTAATGTATTTTGTTTTACTACCATAATTTTGGTTTCTGTTTCCATTTACAGTTGCAGCGGCCATCATCAGTTTATTGCAAAAACATGTTGGAAGCAAATCTTTGAATTGTTTATCACCGCATCTTACTACCTGTTCATGGTTATATGCATAATGTACTTATGATAATTACTATAATGGAGTAGGGATGAGGAAAGAAACATTTCAGGGGTATTATACCCGCATTTGCGTGGAAGGAGAGTGGGAAACCGTATTGGGGGGAGGGGGGGAGGGGAACCTAAGTAGACCCAACCAGGATTCGAATCCCGATCTACCCGTCTTCAGCAGGCCAGTCTAACACAAGGAAGCCTTAGACAATTCGGCCAGTGAAGCGGGTACTACTGGGTAATTAAAATACAAAGCTATAAGAGACTACTCCACATTAGTTTTTGGTAAATATTTCTCACCATATTTATTACTAATTGACAATAAAGAAAGAGTTACTTTGCGTCATAAAAGCAGTGGACAAGCATTTCATCTCTCACTCTAAGGTATTCGGCCTATTGTTTATAAATACAATGTGAACTTATATTCAACTAAGGGTATACGATAACTTAATGTATATCCTGTACTATTGCTTTTCGATCATCTTGTTGAATTATATGTTTTTAGAGTTTACAAGGTAGAAAATGTTCAATTGTTTATTTTTTATAATTATTTGTCAACAATCCATATAAATGCATTAATATAGGTCAGCTAAAATACATTTTTTATAAAAAGGGACTTATGACCATTAAAAAACTACTAGGGATCTACTTTCACATAATCATACGTCATATGCAGCTGTCACTTTTCAACGACAGTATAAGTAGTCTATCTATAAAATAACACGTGCTACCTAATCTAATTATTATAAAGTAAAATGGTAAGATGATAGCAAAAAAATATAGTATTTTCTAAAAGGTACTTCCTAAGAATAGTTGATGTAGATCTAACAATATATTTAGTGAGATAGTTGATCTTTTACGTGTATCGCAAATTTTTTGGCCGCAGGTTGGAGAGTTTACAATTTTGCAGCTAGGTATTTATTTAAAAAAACATTGACTAGTTAGCCAAAAGAAAACAGGTCACCATTGGACCACATTAATGAAATTACATCTTTTTATCTTTTTATACCCCCCCCCCATGTTCAGAATCCAAATTTAGCCTTAGAACCAATTCACACTGCATATAACAAATAGAGCATCAAATTTAGAAAAACAATTTTATAAAAAAAGCTAAATTGATATTTTCAAGCTCACAGAAAATAGAGCATAGCCATCTACAGTAGCCCCATGGCTTCTTTGGTGCTGACTGACAGCTGACGGCTTTGAAAAGCTACCAGACCAAATTATGTATCCCTACGCCGAACCATATGAGCTGCAAAAAACATGTGTTTAGCAGCTGTCACTTCTGACAGTCTAAATTTAGGTATATACCTAAATGTTGACTGTCAGAAGTCAGCTGTGAACTGTCAGTCAGCACCAAAGAAGCCATGGGGCTACTGTACATTTGTTTTATACTGCTAGGCATATTGGGGATTATTATTTTTGATATTATTATCTAACACTTAGTAATCGAGGAGGCCGCCCCTGTCAGCGAGAAAGTATCAATCGCTGTCAGGCCAAACGACTTAAAATATAATGTGGTCTGTGTGGTTTCCTGGAACTACTTCTTTATTATGTCTAAGCTTATACTCCCATCTTTCACCGAAAAGAACCCTTTGTTATGTCAATAAGAAAGAGAAAGAAAACTATTAAACATCTACTCTCTATCTAAAAAAGAAAACTCTTAGCTAGTTCACGATTTTCTTAAAATTTTCTGTTGTGAACCTATCAAAAAAATTACTTTATTTGTTAGAGGAAGACTAAATTTATTGCCCTTTTCCATCAATCCTAGTCTAATAGCGCTGCAAATATGGTTAAAAAGTGGTTTAAAATGCACTAATGTCACATTTTCACACATTTTTGTTTATTAATCAAACTCAAACTAAAGGCCTAGGGTTGTTAAGGAAAAAGAGCCCCGTTAGAATTTTTCGACTTTATTTTGGCTTGAGCAATATTTTGAAATAAAGCATTATATAATTTTATTTTTATTTTAGCACTGCGTCTTACTATCTGTTTGGGTTGTACGCATAAGTACTATCATGCTAATGGGTTAGAAATGAAGATTGAATTTAGAGGAAGTGAACCTACATTTGTGTGGAGAGAGAATGGAAAACCATTTAGGAAAAACTAGCCCCAGTTCACTCTACCGAGACTCAAACCTCCATCTTCCCATCCTCGGCAGTCTAGTTCAACACCAAATTAGCGCGTTAGCTAACTACACCACCGAGGCGACCCTCTTTGTGACTTTGTTAGCTCAGACATAATAAATCCATTTATATGTGCAATCGCAGATATCGCTAAAGTCAAGGTGTTAATAAAAGTTGATGTGAGAAATATATTTAAAGAAAAAGGAATAGAAAGTGGGAAGAAAGTGGGAAGAAAGTGAGATGAATGTTTAAAAAAAATTGTTTTTAACTCCTATCAGGTGAATATGATGAACTTTCTACTAAAGTTGTGCAAAAAACCAACACAAACTTATCCTTCGTCAGGGAGCATCTTGATGATCCAAGGTATGACAATACACAACTTTGAACTAAAGATGAACCAGTTTGACTAATAAGCCTCAAAAAAAAATATCAATGGGAGTTAAGTAATGTTAAGGGAAAAAGGGGTGAAAATCTTGTTTCACTAATCACACATATTGGACAGAAAATCAATAAGTTATTCCTTTTGTTGTTGTGGATATTGAAGCAATCCACAAGGGCACACTACAGTCAATATTATTGACCCGTGTAGAGTGGAGCTTACTGATCTTAAGCTTAACGTTGCTTAAAGAAACTACGGTGTAATATGCCTGATTGAAGCGTGGCTAAATTCCCCAGTGCTATAAGGTGAGCTTCTCAATGACAGGTACTTCACATACCATAGAAACAACTACTGTAGTTTTAAAACAAAATTGAGATGGAGTATTAATTAACATATCGAAGAAACTTTCCACTAAAGATTTCACTACTTACAGTCCTGCATTTTTGAAGGCTAGAAATGCCCTCAAAACTGACAAGGAATGCTCATACATTCTCTGATCATAAATCTACTAATTAATTTTACAATTTACCTGTCTTGTATGCCTCGAACATACAATTTCATAAGTAACAGTGACAATATTATATATCGGAACCTATTTGACAGCAGAATCTTGTCTTCAAAAACCCAAAATTAGTTTTCGAGTACCATACTAAATAATTGCTTAATATACTCTCTCCCTCAATGTTTTGTTAGCATATTAGACTTAAGATGATTTGATTACTATGCAGCTGCATCATCCAATAAGGTTAAATTATGAATATCCTCACCAACAGTATGGTTGTTATGAATCAATCCATGAATTTATCTTTTCACCTGTATCACTTTCTCTCTGCCCCCCCCACGCCCCCCTTATCTTCTATTATAATATGTATTTTGTACTTGTCTTTTTTTAATAGTTAACTGAACCTGTTTCTTTGTAACTTTAATGTAACGAGCTAACTGCTCATTTTAAAGACAAATAAAACAAAGACATAGGTTTGACTTGAATAAATAATAAGTATTTATATGTAGTAAGAAACATACAAACAAATTTAAAATTTATCTAACAACTTCCTCGCTGCGAGTTTCAATGTTATCGAATTTGACTTACCAACACGCTAGACTAGACCTCACGAAAAAGACTTATTTATATTTGATTTGTAAACATAAGGAAGTTTCTAAGATATAAAGACAACCAGTTTAAACACAACTGCCAGTTTTTAAAAGTGTCGCCAACTCTCTACATTTTAAATAAATACTTAACTACCTTTTGATTTTAAAATAATAAAGAATAAAATCCTTTTATCTTAAATAAATGTTTGTGTAAAAGTTTTTGTACTGTATAAAATATGTAAATATAAAACTTAAAAGTCAAAACTAACTAACCGTAAAGAAATAACTTTCTTATGTTGTACACTCTGCAATTTTAAGTCAAGTTATAAATATGGCGGAGGCGGAATAGTTTTCGTAACATGTAGAATATATCAGTATAAAAGTGATAGTTTTTACTGAAATAATAACAATGACTTCCGAAGAAAATAGAGAACCTACTTGCGTAGTGAACATGCTTGAAGATTTTAGACACCCGCCAAAAAGCAACAAACGATCTTCATATGCACCAATTAAGTTGGATTTTGGTGACAGCCCTCTTAGTTCGAGTTTAAAACGACCTTACCGTTCCGACTCAGAATCAGACTCATATTCTAGTGCCAAGAAGAGTAAAAGGAATGTAGACTATTCCATGATATGTAAGTATTTTTCTATATAGACCACAGTAGCTAAATGAAAAACTTTTAAGTTAGCTTATGGCTTTGTCCATGCTTCATATTTAAGCTATCCACATTAGTAGGGTCAAGGCATTGTTTTAGGGGATTCATTCTGCTTGAGAGGTATCCTGCCTATGGCACCAAGTGGTTTGTAGTGCAGTACTTGTTTTTGTTTTTTTTTTGTGTTTTTTTTTGCGAGGTCTTCCCTAAGCATATTGGAGGACACTTGATAATTTTGTGCCTGACAATTTCTAAACCGGGATAGGGTTTAGTTTACAAGTAACCTACTTGCAATAGAAGCTTAGTGGATGAACAAAATAAAATTTAACAAGAGGCTACGATGTCGCAAGACGTGGACTAACTAGGCCCTATACCTAAGAAGTTGTCCACATACTTTTTTTTTTCATTTGAAGGAACTACAACAGTTATTGGCTAGGAAGCCAACTTACAATTACAGTAGTTCGCTGGATTAATAAATAACTACATCGGCATCTTAACAAAAATATATAAATTAAAACATAAAAAGGCAATTTAGTGTGGTTTTCGAAAGTAATTTAGTAATCTGTTTTTGAAGACAGCCTGTGTGCTGTCAAATAGGGCTATAGAATTGTCCATGTAATTAATAGATTTTCCATTACAAAAGAATGTATTAGTGTTTCTTGTTGGTTTTGATGGCGGTAAGAATTTAATGTGTTCCAGTAGGTATAAACAAATTAAGTTCTTTTTATCCTTGTTGATTGGCTAGCTACAACATGTGGTACCTAGCCTTCACTTAACTTTTACAGAGTGTGGAACCTCTCTGCTGGACAGCTCTTTAAATTAAGTGAACCGTAAGTTAATGGTATTGTGATGGTTTACATTTAAAAACACGATGATAACCTGTTAAGTCAACATTAAGTGAACGTTAAGCTGATCGTGGTCAATATACACATGATATTTAGATTTATTTAACTGTCTAAGGTTGAATAATTAACTACCGAACCTACTTTTTTTTAAACTCTCTAGCGTTAACTAATTAACTACCTACTCAACTATACTTGTTGCGCTGGTCTTTCTACTTTCTGATTTTTCTCACCTGAAAGATCCTAGAAGGCTTGAAATGTTTTGTTTTTTTCACATCTTCAATTACTGGGCCTAGTTCCAAATTTCCTCCCATGCTTTTTTTAAAATTTAAAGCCACATAAGTTATTTTGGATTCAATGTTTTTGGTACAAAAATCATCTTTACCATATTTAAATTCGTTTCAATAACTTTTCTCTACCGCAGCAGCATTGTAAACAAACACTCACATGATCACAGATGCATGGTGCATGGTGCATGACATACATTTTTTTATGGTAGTAGCATTGAATTTTTGGCGAACCCTTCATTCAACACACAACATAAGTTTTTACTAATGTGGACGCAGCTTTAGGCTAGGATCTAGATTCTCCCTGTGCTACTGACCAATAAATTTGAGAGGCTTGTTGGGGAGGGGGGGGGGTAGGGGAGGG
>CABFWB010000369.1:214275-256163 GCA_902151455.1 Timema bartmani | reverse complement strand
TCCCCCCCCCCCCCCTCCCCAGTGCCAGGGTACTATTGTGGTTAGGGGTAGCAATCATGAACCGTGTATAAAAGAGATGTCCATAGTACCGGTATCGACTTATTTTGGCATTTTCTCACTGAGATATTCAAACTCATGTGCTCAGGATCTTTATTTCTGCGCTAATTATTAAAGCTATTACCTTACAAATGTTTATGAAAGTAAGGAAATGTCACCTACATGTTCACCATCTTTGCAATTATTGCATAAGTAGGCTACTACCAAACACATCTGATAGCAGTTTCATTCCAGTATTTTTTTGCTAAGTCATTTACATAAGACTTTTATATTCAAAACTTTTTTTTAATAGTTATTTAGCATACACTACACATTATTAGTTTAAATATTTGAAATTTTATTTTTTTCCAAAATGGTGATATTTCAGCTCAAAACTGACAGCGCAAAAGAGCTTTCGTCAAACAAGCAACACATTGGTGAACTAGAAAAGAACTTGGCAGCAGCTGTTGAGGAATTGGATATATTCAAGGAAATCGCTCAGGACTTAGAAACCCAAATGAATCAGTTCAATAAAGATAAAACGGCTTTGAAACAAAAGGAACAAGAATTGAATGCAGCACAGTCAAAAATTAAAGTGAGTATTTTTTTTTCTATAATATTGTCTTTCAAATATGATTATTTTAGTTTATTTCCTACATGCGCCTACATTAATTTTGGTTTCAAACCACTAAGGTTGGCTTGGTTTTTAGGTCTACTTTTATTTTGCTGATCTGGTCTTATTTATTAATAGTGCATATATTTATAAGAAGGCACAGAAAAGCTGGATAAAAAACACATAAAAGGGAACAAATACTATATGGCTGTTAAAATGTATTTACAAGGTGTCTACTGGGTCACGAAATAAGAGAAATGTCACTAATTGCAAAAAAAAGGCACCGGAAGTCCCTGGAAAGTCATGAACTTTCAATATTTTGGTCATAGGTCACGACAATATGTTTTTTTAAATTTCCTGCACATCACAACAACGCGAACGCGTCGAAAGTCGCGCCACCCACTACCGATGATACCATTTACCGAAGTAATTTTGTGGTCAAAAAAGGTCACCAAAAAGTCACTAAGTTTTGTTTCTTCAACTCAGTTGACACCCTGTGTAAATAAGAACATGGTTCACACTTTACAGTGCTGCCACTGGGCAAAGAGGTATTGGCTGCCTTTTTAAGAAAATTGATCGTCACCGCCCAATACCCCAATCTAAGTTTCATTTTATCAGAACTCATTAGGGAGGAGAGTGAAACACGCAACGCAACTTCTTAGAAGAGGAAACCAAAAACCACAAAAGTGGAGAGAAAGGAAATTATTAAAGGATAATAGGACACTTAGATAGGAGCATGTAAAAGGAATAACATTAAGGACATTCCTTAGTCCCTATCTAAGTGTCCTATCAACTTTGACCAATTTCCTTTTCCTACCTTTGCTGGGTTTTTTTTATGAAGCTGTGTTGCATCGCGCATTTCATACTTCTCCCTGATGAGTTTCGATAGAACAAAACCTAGTGCGTGGGGGCTTGGGCAGTAATGATAATTTTTCTTCAAGAGGCAACAATGTAGAGTGTGAACTATGCTATTTTGAATGTAAAAGTGATATTGTGTTTTCATTTTAAATGTTTTCATCCTTCTTCCTTGTACCCTCTTTCAACTAGGCCTATAATACAATCGCCTCAAAAAGCAAGAAATATTATTAGTAATTAGGTAGGATGTTTCAAAAGATTAATTTTTTTGATAGCTAAGTACACCAATATATTTTGATAAAATTGTATTATATTTTCAGAGTCTGGAACATGAATTGGATGAGTTTAAAGACGCCGTTGTCTTAGCAAAATGTAATCGAGATAAACTTTTGCATTATCCTGAACTTGAGAAAGAAATCCAAATTCTTCGGGAACACAATAAAAAACTTAAGTATGTGTAACAATGTTTTGTGTAGATCTACTTTATTGAGGAAATAATATGCATTAATTATTGTAGGCTAGCATTCAGGACTCTTCATAGTTTTAAGCAAACCCCTACCTATAGTCACAGAATTAAAATCTCGCTTGGGTACACAATGTAGCTTATCATTGTCTTTTTTTTATCACTAATTTGAGTGCATTTCCTCTTAAGTTACCTTCTTATTCCTCACCCTATTGATTAAGCTGGTGTTCACCTTGTTATTCTTAGTTATCACATTTATAAAGTTTCTCCACTAAATTCTTATCTTTCCACCTTCTCTCTCTCTCTATCTCTCTCTCACACACACACACACACACACACACACACACACACACACACATATGCACCGCATCTTACTACCTGTTTAGACTATATGCGTATGCACTAATTACACTAATGTGTGAGGGATGAGATAAATTTAAAGGATGTGTATCCACATTTGCATGGAGGGAGAATGGAAAACCCCTCCCTGGTATTATAACTGTGAAATTTTTCAACCTCTAGATATGATTGAGCACACGGTTTAATCTTTACATTAAACAAAAAAAAAGTGGATTTTACCACTTTTATCATCTAGGTACTGAGATTCCACTTTTGTGTATTTAGTTGAGTGTTATTAGTGTTCAAAATGTGGCAGATCCTTAAGGTAATCTGTATGTGTAGGGACACTATCGGCAACAAACTGTTACTGGAAGAACAGGTGGAGAACCTCAAGTCCCGCGAGTCCTTGATGGAAGAAAAGGATCAAGAGATGGTACATCTGCAGACTGAGCACGCCCAGCTGCAGAGGCTTTTGAATGAGTGGCAGTCAGTGTCGCAAGAGCATTGCGCCAATAGGAGCGCAGCCCCAGCTACGATCAAGAAGCTAATCATTGAGTTACAGCACAAGGAGTTATTGCTCTCTGCCGAGAAGGGGCAGATCGCCTCCAAGTAGGTCATACCTCCTTCACCCTTCACCCTTGTTCCCACATCAGTCACAAAACAATTACAGTAAAACTTTGATAATCAGGACTAAATAACAGTCTGGAATATCAAAAGTCTTGATTCAGGGTTACTACCACACACCTGAAACACAATGAATCTCATTAAAAAACAACTAAACTACAATACTTTCTAAGGAAAATCTCTTTTCGCTTTATGAGGTAATTGTATTATATTTGGAAGAAGGTACAGGAAAGTTGGATAGAAACATATAAAGGAACAAACACAATATGGCTTTTACAATGAACAGGAGAACACAGCTCACACTTTACACTGCTGCCATTGGACAAAGCGGTAATGTAAATGCAATGTTGTAAAGTATAAACTGTGTTCTCCTTTTCATTGTAAAAGCCATATTGTGTTGGTTCCCTTTTGTATGTTTTATATCCACTTTGCCTTTACCTTCTTCCAAATATGTACTACAAACTACCTCAAAAAAGTGAAAAGAGGTTTTACTTAAAGAAATATATTATATATTAGCATTCAATGTTCATTTCCTGTGTTTGTGTTATTTGTTCATTGTGCCGGTTCCTCTATTTGATCTATCAACCAATTTCCAATTGCTCCCTTTTGTGTTTTTTGGTTTCCTCTTCTAGGATGTTGCGTTGCACGTTTCATACTCCTCCCTGATGAGTTTCTATAGAATGAAACCTAGATTGAGGGGTTGGGTGAACGATCGATTTTCTTAAAGAGGCAGTCATTACCTCTTTGTCCAATGGCGGCAATGTAAAGTGTAAAGTGTGTTCTTCTTTACAGTGTAAAAGCCATATTTTGTTTGTATACTCCAACAGCTTCTACCTTATTCATTTCTCCATCCCCATCCTTTGTTCCTTAACATGTTCTCAAAACCTCCCCTCTCTTTTCCTGCTTTTGCATTAGGATCTACCATCTGGCTATCTAAAGATATAATTAATTACCCGCCTCAGTGGCGTAGTTAGCTAACAAGCTAGTTTCATGTTGAGTTAGACTGCCGAGGATGAGGAGATTGAGGTTCGAATTTCGCTCGGGTTAACTGGAGGTGTTAAATGGCTTTCCACTCTACTCCCATGAAAATGCGGGTTTACTTCCTCTATATTCAACCTTCCCAACTCCTAACTTATTAGTGTAATTAGTACTTAAGCGTATAATGGGGAATGGGTAGTGAAATGCAGTGCTAAATATTATCAAGTATATAATTAATTTTGTGGGAAATATTCTTGTTAATACTACTATTGCTGAGCTAGGTGAATAAACTAATCAAAGTACTATATTATTAATTACCATCTTTGTGGTCTAGTGGTCAAAGTTTCTGGCTATAGATACATAGGTCCCGGGTTTGATCCCCAACGCTTCCAGATTTTCTGTGCATTAGTGGGTATGGAACGTGGTCAACTCTTCCTTGTGAGGACAAAATTAGGAGCTACTTGGATGGAAAAGTAGCTGCTCTGGTCTAAAAAAACTGAGATTAACTGCCACCCTCTATCTGCAGAAGTTAGCACTATCTTAGCTAACAGAGAGTGGCTGCTCTGTTGGTATGGCTAGCTTGCAGGCTGACGCTATGGAGGGTTTTTTATTAGTAATAATTACATTACTGTGATATTTAACATTAACAAGGAGGAGAAGAAGATAATAATTTCACACCACACTTTCTAAACCCCATTGCATCAAGATTTATAAGAGAAATATATTTTTGTGGTCCTAAATTGTACAACTAAGCTCTTAAAATCTAAATGGTTAATTTATTGTTAAAAACTTTTTTAATAGAACCTTGTCAAAACATATATTATGTTATCTACTAATAATACAAGATACCAGTTATTGGTTTATTAATATAGCCCTCTAAAGAGGGGCTCAGGCTATAATTAGACTAAAAGTACTCTAAGTAAGAATTAATTATTATATATACCAACTTTGGTGGCCTCATGTGCTAAGGCGCTCCTCTCGCAATAGACTAATCTGCTGATGACGAGATTGGGATTCGATCCTTATCGGGGTGTACTGAAGGTTTTTCCTTAACCTTCCCTTTCCCTCTCACTTTACATTCAAATGCGGGTACACTTCCTCTAAATATAACCACCTTTGTCTTCCCTAATCCATTAGTTTAATTAGTACATAAGCTATTTTGGTGCCAAGCTAGAAAAAATAAACTTATTTAAAAGGTTTTTTTGCTTTTATTTTTTTTTCTATCCAGAAACATAACATGTGTATATTTTATTAATTGAGATGTTTCTGCTTAGCTTGAAGGCTCTGGAGAAAAAACAGAGCTCATTGACCTTGGAGATGGAGGAGGCGCTGAAGAAAGCTCAGAAACACGAAGCTATTAAAGAGCAACAAGCCAGTCTCATTAGACGGCTTCAGAAGAAACTTTTATTGGTATCTAGGGTAAGTTTTATTATATCATCTTAGAATAAATATCTAACATTATAGGTAGGGCTTATTATTAGGTGCACTGTCTTATGACAGGTCCATTCATTTTGTCATTGAACTGCCAATGCCACCGTCAGTAGACCGCCAATGCGCCCTATCCTCTGCCTCCTCCTTCAGCTCACATAGGACCTTCAAATCCCTCAATTCAACTCAAGAATCAATGTTTGAATTGAATTTTTTTCAGGACAGCTGTAATACTGCTTATTGGTGGCTCAGAACCAACTATACAACCAGGCCCCAGACCAGTAATTTAACACTTAATCGAGTGAATGTTATAATGAATGGATTATAAAAAAGAATGTTAACATTTAATTACTATTTGTCATCATCATCATCATCACGTGTTTCCAGCCTGTGGCCGGGTCATTTTAGTAAAATGCCTCCATCTAATATAATATAATACAGTTGAGGATAAAGAAAGGGAAATGAAGGCCTCCACTAACAACAAAGAGATTGGTGTGTAAGACATTTGACTACTAATGGTTTTATGGAGGAGGTTAGGAGACAAATAAAGAGATTATTGAAAGAGTTCTCTTTGTAAGGCTGGTGTAAAACAAAGAGCTTGGAACTGTATCATGTAAACTGGTGGTCTCAAAGTCAAGTTAGTCCAAGGGCGAGATTCACAAAGTTGCGAGCCATAACCCTTAGAATAATGTTTGCCTCAATTTTTTGTACACTCTTACCTTCTTCCAAATACATATACAAATAAAAATTATTTGAGATGAAGTAGGAATACCAAGAAAGAGATGGGAGGAGCATATAACAGAAAGTGTGCAAGTGAGAGGAGAAGATTGGTGGAAGGAGGAATTTTATTAAACTGACCCTACCACAGGGTGGAAAGAGTTAAATATGATGATAATGATGTATATGATTGTGACCCTTGCAATGAGATATAAATTGCTGCAGACGGGCAGGCCGGTCGTTTGTTAGATTTTGCAAACCCTGATGTACACCTTAGTGTAAAAGTGTACTATGCGAATCTTATAGATACTACTTTAATTTCTTACTCTGATAAAGAAAGAGAAATATATCTCTCTTAAGATATTACATAAATCAGCACCACACAAAAATAGCTGTCATTCGAATGGGAAGGGAATTGAAGGGCTGTACTTAAGTAATATTAAATTTAATCATTTTTTTTTCATCATTATAAAAAAAATCATTTTAAATTAGTTATTAACTATCAAATCATTTTCATTATACTTTCTTTAGAAATTTTAATGCTTTTGTCATTTCAAATAAATTTGTTCTAATTTTGATATCTAATTAATTTACATTTATTTATTTATCAAACTTGACTTGATGCTCAGGAGCTTTATAAAAAGCTGGCTTGAGCTCTGTTTTAATAAAAGAGCTTAACCTGGTAGTTAGTGTTATTAATCTCCTTGTAATGAGCATTAGGTAGGCCTTAACACTGATTTTCGTAGGAAGGGGAACAGTATCTGGTGGTTAGTAAGGCTACTAAAATAAAGTCGACCTCGATGTTCTTGAGGTAAAGTTCTCGCCTCAGGACCCAATGTTCATGGGTTAAAACCAAGCCAGGGTTGACAATTTTTTTTTTCTCGCCTCAGGACCCAATGTTCATGGGTTAAAACCAAGCCAGGGTTGACAAATTTTTTTTTGAACTATTAAAATTCGTAGCACAATTTCCTCCAGAAGAGAAGTAAAGTCTTCGGTCCCGTGTTGATTGTGGAATGTAAAAAAACAATGGAAGGTATATGAAAAAAACTTTTTTGGGGCAAAATTGGTTGGTCCTTTTGTTCTGTCTCATAGAAATTCTCATGTGTTGATATAATCAGTCGTTTCACAAAGTGCACGTTAAATACCTCAAATAAATGGAGAAGAAAAAATACTAAAACAATTTTAATATATAGTCATACATCAAGTATTGTTATCTGCAGCTCTTAATTTTGGATGGATATTATCACTAACTATAAAATAATGTAAATAATATATTAAAATGTTATCAATGTTGGCGACAAAGAACTATGTTTGAATTTTGTAAACGGTTCTTCCAAACAAAATCAGGGTGCACGACCAAACAAATACTAATACACCTCTTAATTAATCTCCCTCCATCCCCCCTTCTCGCCCCCACTATCAAGGTGAATAACTTATCTACAAAAGTTCATCCACCCAAATTAACTAGTGTGCGTAGCATCATGTTTTTACCCACCATTGTTTGTCTTGTCAACAGGATCGCGACTACTATCGTTCACAGCTAGACATTTATGAAAAAGATGATACGATGACATCTGCTCCGACTTTATCGAATTCACAGCAGCAACAGGTGCAGCAGCTGCAAACTAGACTAGAGGCACAAGAGAGCTCCTTGAACAGCTACAGAGAGATGGTGGAGCAACTGGAGAAAGACTTGAAGCAATCTCATTCTATTATTGGTGGAAGTAAGTACTTTTTATTTACTCTGAGCCAACTGTGGCCAACTTGTCTTTTAAAGGGTTTTTTTCTCTTCATACTCTGGTGATCGAATGGCTTAAGGAATCACTTTCCCAATAAACTGCTCTGCCTATGACAAGATCGGTATTTGAATCCTGGTATTTGAATCCTGCTCGAGTTTACTGAGTGTTTTATTTTTAGATGGTTTTCAATTCTCCCACCATGCAAATAGAGGTACATGTCCTCAAAATTCAACCCTCTCCATCCCTAGAAGATTAGAGCACTGTGTAGATCCTGTCACATTTTTGTATCGTATTATTCCTACATTTTCCCCCTGAAATTGTAATAAACACTGATTTCTGATAATAAATGCTAGGGTTGTGCAAAGTCCAATTTTTCAATTCGAAGCAAACTCGTATCGAATATATGAAATATTCTCGAAGCCAAATCAAAGTTGGAATATTTTTCTTTAATTGTTTAATGCTTAAAAAAATATTATATTGTGTTTACTTATATAACTTTATGCACTAAAATTACTTGTAAAATGTTTTATTGGATAATGATTTGTGATATTTCATGTTAATCTGACAAATCAAGTTAATATCACAACATGCAATTCAATTACTTCAGATTTTTTCCAGATGAATATTAATTTGTAAAGTATACAAGAGCTCAGAATGGCAATAAATTAACATAAATGGAGTATTTTAGCCATCTGTGTTTTATTTGTGGGACTTTGAAGCCGGAATTATGTTTCGAAGCGAAATCAAAGCTGATGTTTGTTTTGAAGCCAAGTCGATGTTTGGACACCCCTAATAAATTCTTAATATTCACAGTTTGTAGTCAATACAGTGTGTTTTCCTGTAGCTTAAAGTAAATACAGTAAATATTACATGTTATACCTCAGTTTAAATAATTGGAAATTTGTTTGAACTCATTCAACTTTAATTCAAAATTTGTGAACCTTTGTATATTCTCGCTTAATCCGAACATGCTTCGGTCCCAATTAGTTTGTATTATCTTAAGCCAGCAAGCCAAAGGTTGATTTAATGGTATTTTCATCCATCCAGCTCTGGGAATGCACTCAGACCTTCGCCTGGTCAGTGTTGCCTGCACCATCTGGTAGAAATCCCATGTACTAGGGGAGTTCAGAAAGTGTGGTGGTTCCTCGTTACCTTCTGAATTGAATTTTATGAGTGAGCGCGAAAGAACCTACAAATTTCGCCAGAGAGGTATTTTCTTTTATGTGCCACAATCAACATGGGACTGACAGCTTTACTTCCCCTCCGAAGGAAGTTGTGCTACAGATTTTTATCACTCAAGAAAAATATGTCGACCTCAGCTGGGCTTGAACCTTGAACCCACAAACATTGCATCCTGAGGGCACTTTACCTCAAGACCACCAAGGTCAACATCTAGTGTCTAATGCTATATATAAATATATACAATATAAAAAAATCTCAACTCTATCTTGACTTTTGGAATATTACATATAACTCAATTCAACTTCCTTTGAAATGAAAAAATTTGACTTTGCACATCCGAAACGGGCATTGATTCATATTTTAATTACTGTTGAATGTATTACAGTCCATATAATATGGATCCTTTTGAGTAAAAGTACTTGAATAAGGATGATGTGCGCTTTATTTTAAAGTGTGTGTCTCCCACCCCCTCTTTCTTACAAACCAATGTTTTGGTCAGTTGAACTAGTTGAGAAACTGGCCGCAGTTGAGGAGGAGAGGGACAAACTCCAAGCGAAGGTGGACAGCTTATATGCTAAACAAATGAAACTTGAAGAACATTTGGAGAAAAGTGCCATGGGCGAGATTAACGCCGGCTCCAACTCTGAAACTGGTATACAGACCATTCACTTCAAGTAAGTTGTAAGAGCATACCAATCATACTTTAAACATTTAATTTACTTTAAAAATAATAATTAAATACCTACATAACTCGACACAGAGGGCTAATAAAGGCTTAGTTCAGATTAACCATAATTATAGGCCCTGATTTGTGCTAAATAAAAGGCATTTTTCGGCTAAAAATGGCCAAAGACAAATCTTACTAAACTTAAGTGGCATAGTGATGATATGGATGGAAAAATTACAGCTAAATTTCCAATTCTTAAATGATAAGAAGATGGAGGGAAATATGTTATTTTCTTGATTAGAAACTTTTATTTGTTATAGTAAGAAGAAAATTATAATATTGCAGTTTGCAAGTGGTTTTTTTTCCATGCAAAGAACAATGTCGTCATCTGCGATTATGTAAAAATGTGTATTGATTGTTAAAATCATTCTTGTTAAAATTGACATAACTAACCATTAATTGTGTATGTATTAGGTATAGGTCCTCGAGTCTTTGAGGATTCAAGGCTATTTTGAATTCAACCATCAAATTCGCAAATAAACCTTTTTTTCATTTCGTTGATTGAAATTTGTTCTAGAGCTTTAGTACTGTTTTTTGGTGATTCAGAACCAATAGGATGAACTTAACCAGGCCCCAGACTAATAAATGAACACTTAGATGAATGTATGAATGTTAAAATGAATAGATAATAAGAAAGAAGGTTAACATTTAGCTACTATTTCTATATTCACCCGCCTCGGTGGTGTAGTTAGCTAACCCGCTTGTTTCGTGTTAAGCTAGACTGCCGAGGACAGGGAGATCGAGGTCCGAATCTCGCTCAGGTAAACTGGGGTTGGTTTTTCCTGAATGTGTTTTCACTCTACCTCCACAGAATTACGGACTGGGCTCACATCCTCTATATTCAACCTTTCTAATTCCTAACCCATTAGTGTAATTAGTACTTAAGCGTAGAACTCAAACGGGTAGTAAGACACGGTGCTAACTATTATTATTATTATTATATATTGACTATGCACACGGTGACTACCTTAATCTCTACAATGACCTGGCTACTGCAGATTGGACTATTATTATTATTATTATTATTATTATTATTATTATTATTATTATTATTATTATTATTATTATTATTATTGTTGTATTTTCTACTATTCTATTATATTTATATATTCTCTTCTGTTCATAATTTTTACCAAGATTCAGATTCAGAATGTTAATGTAAATTGGAGATTCGAATTCAAGACTTTGATTTGTAAAATAGTGGCTTCAATCCAACTCTAGTGTGTACAGTACAATCAAAAGTGCCACAATGAACTTGAAAAATATTTTTATATTAATTTTAATGCATTGAGTTAAAGTTCATACAAAAATCTTGTGATATTTCAGTGCGTCTACACATAATATGTCATTGACTGTCTTAGGATGAACCCTTTAACTCTATCTTTGGATAAGCAAAATGAGACGATGAAACAGCTGAAGGAGGAGAACGAACATCTGAAAGCCAAATGTGACCAACTCAAGGTGAGGCTCGAGGTCCTAGAGCAGGGCCAGATGCAAGATGTGACGAGGATTGTAGAAGGCCAGCTCGCCAGCTGCAGCGCCCAGGAGGTGGAAGGTAAACACAAATGCTTCAAACCTAAAGATAGTGAATCCAACAGTTTTTGGCAGATGTTCACAAGTAAAGTCGACCTTATATTGTGACCGAGAAAGCTTAAGAGCCTGTCTCATGCCACGGATAACACCTAATTTAGATAGATAATACAGCTTAAACCAGACGTCGCATTGTGGTTTGGTTTTCTAGAGTCTTCACTAGAAAACAGTGGATTCGAGACCATTGAAACTATTTTACGGTATTTTGAAAACACAACAAAATTGTAAAATAATTATTTCAAAATGTAAAAAACCACTCAACCAATATTAATATGATTGTTTTCTAATGAAACATGTAAGATACCACAGTTTGATATGTTTTCTGCTTCAAGCGTAACCATGTATCTAATTTCCTATTTGTGTTGGCCATTTTTATTGAGAGAGGATCCACTTCTAAAGTGTGAGTCTTGATGTGTACCACATTTCGAAGGAGTGTCACAAGTATGCTCTTATTTGTTTGGATCTTGATTTCATTGGTGACCTTTGTTTTTTGTTAGGCGACCGCCAAAAGTTGATAAAAAAAACTGCCTTATTTGTGGTTTTTGAGCTCTACACCCCTAACTGGTTACAGTTTGCGAAAGTATAAATATTGGCAGTGTGAGAATAGCTTGTCTAAAGATAAGTTCATCATCATCATCGACCGTTTCCAGCCTATGGCAGTGTCACTTTAGTAAAACTCCTCCATCTTCCTTTATCCTTCCACCATTCTTCCTCCTTTAATTGCTTCCCTCCTTCTCCTTTCACTTGCACACTTTCTATCATCTGCTCCTCCTATTTCTTTCTTAGCCTTCCTTGCGGTCTTTTCCCTTCATATTTAATCATCATTCTTTTTGGCATCTTCTCCTTCACCATCCTCATTATATGCTTATACCATCTCAGTCTTGCTTCCTCTACTATCCCTGAAGATAAGTGTGTGCTATAAATACTGTGATGTGTGAATGCTTTTTATTTTGTGAGCTTAGCGTGTAGTGTAAACTAGTGATAATTAAGTTAGTTATTTTGTAGGTTAAACTCGTTTACTTATCCTGGATTCTAATTTTGTTTTTTTAAGTTAGAACTGAATTTCAGTAAATGAACAAAACAAACAATCTTGTCTACTTTCATTTTTTGTAGGAAAAGCATTTTAGAAAATACTAACATATTTGTTAGCAGTAAACATTGATAACATTTTACTATTATTGCTAGTGTTATTTTATTAAACATTGAAAAGAGCATAGAAGAGCAAGACCTACACACCAGAAAACTGTAGGGGTGTGCGAATATTCAAAATTTCGAATAATTAACGGCCGTATATTCTGTGACTCAAGAGTTAAAAATACACATGTTGTGTGAGGGGAGGGGCCTACCGATGTTAGAATAAAGCAAGAGGTCGGGGCCTACCTAAGGTTTGGAAGAAGGGGTGGGTGTTATTGCAGGACACACCCTTACATGGAATATCTCTTTTTCAGATCTTCGAAGTCAAGTCAAATCCTATGATCTGAAGATTCAGCGTCTGAAGGAGGCTTTCAAAACTACCAGTCAGGAGTATAGGGAAGCTTGCTACATGCTATTGGGTTACAGGATTGACCGTGTACACCATAACCAGTACAAGCTGTCCAACATGTACGCAGAATCACCCAATGATTATCTTATGTTTAAGGTCAGTGGACACAGTAATGGATAATATGATCAGCGCTTGTATAGTTATGTAGCAAATGTTCTAGTTCCTAACCCAATATACCGTATTTGACTTAATAGTACTATTAATAGTCCAACACCTTAGCTCATTCGGTATTGTGTGTTTCTAATGAGCTAAGGGTCCTGAGTTTAATTCCCAGCATGGCAAAAAAAAATTATCATTAGTGAAATGTGCGTTTACCCTTTCACAGTGATAAATTAACGGCTGGAGACTGGATGTTGTGCCTTTCCTAGTATTAAGATAGAATATAAGCCATATGAAGCGACGACAAGACTAGCAAGCCGATAGTGGAAAACATATGGCTTGAATAAAAATCAGAACCAGACCACAGGCTGGAAACAGTAATGGATGTAAAGTAAAGTACTATTAATAACTTTAATTCTTACCCCAGCTACAATTATGTAGAGTCCCCTGTTATTATTAGGTCAAATATGGAATGTTTTCTTTCCAAGCACAGTCAAATAGAAGTAACTACCAACAATTAATTGGTTTTCATAATATATTGTTTCTTTAGTGGGGTTTTGACAAAATAGGAGCGTGTTCATGGGCTTGATTGTTTGGAGCTCTTTGTTCATAAGACTATGTTCAACTTTTTGCAAAAAGACTTTGGGTTAAGATTTACTCTTTAAACTGTAAAACCAGGCAGGGTATTTCCAATCTTTTTCACTGCCTTCAACTTACCATAAAAAAAATTAACTTGTTAAGCCTGTGCGAATCCAAGATTTTCAATTTCGAATTGAATTCAAACCGTGGTTAACCGATTAGAATCTCATTCTTAAAAGAAATTTCAAGTCTGATCCAAATCAAATCTTATACAGTACTTTTTTTTTTTCGTCTAGTTTAATTTAATGGTGAAAAAAAAATTGGATCATATATTTTATTTTAAAATTAAGTTCAAATCAAATAATTTACTTTTGGTTTGTGATAGTGTTTTAAATCGAATTTGAGCTTATTCTACTATGCTAAAATATTGAATTCAATCCAATAATAAAGTATTTCAAAAATATGATTGTCAGTTTATCAACATTTTAGGGTTGCTTAAAAAAGTAATTAATAACCCTAACCTCAATAGTATTATATTTGGAATAAGGTATAGGAAAGGTGCTTTGAAACATATAAAAGGGACGCACACAATATGGCTTTTACAATGAAAAGAACACAGTTCACACTTAAATGTGCTGTCATTGGACAAAGAGGTAATGGTTGCCTCTTAAAGAGAATCGATCTTCACTGCCCAATCCCCCGACCTAGGTTTCATTCTATCGGAACTCATCAGGAAGGAGTGTGAAACGCGCAATGCAACTTCCTAAAAAAGGAACTAAAAAAAAACAAAAGGGAGAAAATAGAAAATTGTAAAGAATGATAGGACACATAAATAGAAGCATGTAAAAGGTATAACATAAAGGACAAACCCAGGAAAAGGACATTGGATGCGAATATATAATATATCTCTCTAAGAAAAACTTATTTTCACTTTATGAGGTAATTGTATTATATGTGTGCGTCCCTTTTATATGTTTCTATCCACCTTTCCTTTACCTTCTTCCAAATAGGTATTATACAATTACCTCCTAAAGCGAAAAGAGCCATCCAGGCCATCATGCAATTATTCATTTTAACACTTTTTTTATAATTGTTAGTGTAATTTTAATGTCCTTAATGACATGAGTGTTGAAACCATTTTAATTAATTCTTTTAGTGTTATTTTTTTAATTCAAAATCGATATTTCCATTTATTAACTTCTTTTTTTTTAAGTATTTATATTTATAAAAATTAATGTCATTCATATTTTAAGAACGTGTGTTTTAGTATATTTTTTAAATCTGAAATTTTAAAGCTGTGATACCTATTTAAATTTAAAATAAACAAATAGATACTCTTAACATTTTAAAATTATGAATAAATTCGAACTCGACTAGAACTCGGGAGCTTCTAGAAATACTCGACTCGAATGAAAAAACCCTAGCTTGCAGACCCCTAGTACCAACCTTGCATTTTCTGCATAAAAATGTATGTATCCTTCCGATAAATATCCGGCAGATAAATTCAGTTCATAATATACATAAAATATTAAAGTGGCTGGTAATCTTTATCTGGTCGCTAACTTTAACCTCCCGTTAGCAATATTTATCCGGTAGTCATAAGACTGGCCCTAAGAATCATAATACTAGGCTTGTGCCTGTTTTCTTCCAGCTAACTTCTGGCGGAAACTTGGATCTTCTGTCGACTCCTTATTCAGAAACACTGATGGACTTTGTTGAACTGCACTTGGAACATCAACACTCCATTCCACTGTTTCTGAGTGCCATTACAGTTGATCTGTTCACCAAACAAACTCTCATGACAACTACTGAGGCTTCAGCCTAAAACAAATCCTACTGTAGTCTCTCAAATAATGTTGGGGAAACGTGTGGCAAATATGTCCCAAGATAATAAATTATAACATTTTAAACACATTTGAAACATTTTGTAAAATAACTAGATATTGATCTTTAAGCAACAATAAAATAAATAATGTTTATTTCGGTTCCTTTAGCTTTTATGTAACTCTACATATGAATGCCTATTTGTAATAAAATGAATGGAGCTTCATTAGTGTGTTACAAATTTATTTTGCAAGTATTCCTTTTTTATTTCTTAATTTCTTTCAGTCCCTACATTCGACAAATAATTTTCTCGGTTTCTGATCTAAAAACATTCCAGTGGTCAGATTTCTGCACACTACCCTCTTTATTGGGTTATTCCTCTGACCCCTATCTCCAACCCTTCTTCACCCCTACTGCTCATTTCACAAACAACATCCAGAAAAGCTAAAAGAAGGGTATGATATTATACAATACCATAAATAAAATATACCCAATATAAGGCGTTTGTGAATATAAATGATTGAAGATATTATGTGTATGTTTGTGAGAATATTTTGTTTTACAGATTTGCAAAACCATTGGAGCCCTTTAAAGGTAAACTATTCTCTTATTTTCTTTGAGTCCTCAATGTTCTAGCTTAATGTAAATTCCTTTAACTCTTTATGTGGAGCATAGGTTCGCAACAAAGCTGTGCCATTCGTGTCTCTTCTCTGCTGAGCTTTCGATTTTTTCCCAGGACTTTTCAAATTTTCTACCTTCTTCGGCGACAGTCTTACGTCAAGTCATATTTGGCTTGTTCTTACTGTTTCCAAGTCCAGAGCTTCTCTTAAGACGTTATCCTTGTCTTGGTAAAGTTTGGCCAAGCCATCGCCATGCACTGTCTGATCTCAAGTTGGATGGTTTTCTGGTTGGTTTGACTAGATTCCTAGACTCGAGCATAAGGCCCTACTTAATTATTTAAATTAGGAAAACCATACTGGATCAATATAATTGATATTATAGGTGTGTGAAGTCCAATTTTTTATCTCGAATCGAATATATTCTCAAAGCCGAATCAAAGTTTGAATATTTTTTGTTTGTTTTAGGCTTGAAAAAAAATTATACTTAACTTAATGCACTAAAATCACTTGGAAAATATTTTATTGCACAACTGTTTGTAATCTTTTGTTTTACGCTAATAAATCAAGTTACTATCACAACTTAAAAATGTAGTTCAGATTTTTTCCAAATGAATATTGATTTGTAATGTACATAACAGCTCAGAATAGTAATAAAGTTTTGAACATAAATTTAGTAATTTAGCTATCAATAATTTGATTCGAGAAGCATCATAATTGTAAATTTTTCAAGTAGGCGATATTTGTCACAAAGCCAAATCGAAGTTTTGAAGCTTCATGCACACCTAATGTTACTATATTTTGAAGAAGGTATAGGAGAAGGAAATAGAAACATATAAAAGGGAAAACACAAAATGGATTTTACAGTGAAAAGAGCACGGTTCATACTTTAGATTGCTACCATTGGACAAAGAGGTGATGGCCGCCTCTTGAAGAAAATTGATCATTACCGCCCAATTCTATCGGAAATCTTTAGAATTTTATAGTAAAGGAAATTGATATAACTAAAGAAAAAGGAAAAATAAACTACTAAGAGTAAATTTGGTGAAGAAAGCCCACTTAGGGAAAGAAGAAAAATGTGGGAAGAATCCAATGCACAAAGGTGACATCTTCATTTCTTCTGTCTTCTATAGTAGAAGTAGTCACACACACATTTTAACACAAATAAAATAATATTTCAGCACTGTTGCCTTTATCAAACACAAAGAAGAGAGTACAAATAATACAAACACTGGATTACTCCATTTTGAATTTAAAGAAGAAATCTTTAGAAGGGAGTGTGAAACGCGCAACACAAATTTTTAAGAGAGGTAACCATATAAACAAAAGGGAGGAAAAGTAAATTTGTAAAAAATGATAGGACACTTAGATAGGAACCTGTAAAAGGAATAACATAAAGAACAGACACAGTAAATTGACATTGTACGTGAATATAAATTTTATATTATATTCTCTATAAGGAAAACCTCTTTTAGCTTCACCCATTACTAGGGATGGACAGGAACTACTTTTTTATTTCAGAACTGGACGGGAAATGAGTCAAAATATCTGGACTCAGGACGCGAAATTTTAAAATTACGCTTTAGAATAATTTTGGATTAAAAATAAATTGATAACTTAACTAATATGTTAAGACCTTTTAAAAGTTATAACATTATTAAAACCCGCTTCGGTGGCTGCATGGTCTAAGGCATCACTCTTGCAATAGATTAGACTGCCAATGACGGGAAGATTGTAGTTCGATCCTGGCTGGGTGTACTAAGGGTGATTTTTTTCTAAATTGTTTCCCACACTATCCACACAAATGTGGGTACACCTCCTCTAAATTCAATCTTCCTCATTCATAACACACTAGTCACTAGCAAATAGGTGTATAACTGGAACGGGCTATAAGGCGTGGTCCTAAAAACATTGCTAAAGTTAGTAAAAATATTAAAAATAACAATAAAATAAATAGAGGTTTGCAAATAGCATTTTTTATCAAATCAAATAACAAAATTTTGAAATGATATCAAACAATACAAATCAAATAGCTGATTTTATTACATTTTGTATGGAAATTATTTTTACTAGTTAACTTCTTTTGAAAATTGTGTTTATATATGTTTGCAGAGCGTGAAAAATACTACAAAACATAATGTTTGACACCTCTTCAATGTGCTCTAAGCATGAAACTGCAAAATATTATTTAGGTTTGAAACCTCTTAAAAGTTACTTAGGTTTATTAAAAACCCTTAAATGTTATCTAGTTAATACCCCTTAAATGTTCTCTTCTTTCTAGGTTTGACACCCCTTATACTCTATACCTGGCTGACTCCCAACAGCAAACGTACTGATCTCACATAAATGGTTGACCTTGGCAAGCTACTTCCTTCCCCGCTTCCTCTCATTTTCACACCCCAAAAGATAGAATATATATCTGTCCTTTTCTATCTTTCAAGCTTTTTCACTTGCTGACCCCAACTGTGGTTGTGGTAAAATAACCCCATCCCAGCCACCAAGTTTGCTAAATAACAAAGAAGAAGACTGTCTACCAAAGAGATTAACAGTGATCAGTCTGCATTAACTGCTAGAACACAAGCGCGCCCTTTGTTTTGATTCCTAGAGCACTATATTTTGTTTCCCTGCCTGAAACTTTTCGGAAAGGATCATTCCCACCAACTGGAATTGGTAAATTCCCGACCTTTCCCTGAGGGTTCAGTTCAGGATCCTGTCCACCCCTACCCATTACCTCTATTTCTAATAGCATCTGTGTAAATTGTGAACCATGTTCTTTTCATTGTTAAAGTCATGTTATGTCTGTTCCTTTATTTATTTCTATTCATCTTTCCTGTACCTTCCAAATATAATAACAATTACCTCATAATGTGAAAAAAGCTTTTCCTTATAGAAATACACAACTCTAATTGATAAGTCTAAAAGTTTAACATGTTCAATTAAAAAACAGTTTGATGACATAGCTCAGTAGCCTTGGAAATGTATCATGTTCAATTAAATGATAAGATTATTTGGAATAGAGTACTCGGCTGAATCGTGGTTAAAATTAGGAGGGATAGCCAGTACACTTACCTTGGTGATACTGGAGTTGAAATCGTTAATTTTAACTATGGTTCAGTCAAACGAGAACTTTTTTGTGGGTAATTGTGTCCAACCCACACAGATTAAACATATCCATATTTATGTTGAGAAATAATGGAGAACTAATAAAGAAAAACTCCTTCGATACACACTTCGGGGATTAAAACCTAACCTTCCTATCACCTAGAAACTAGACTAGATGAAGTTTATGCTTTAATCTGTGCGCGTGCAGGTATTTGTGTTAAATTTTACTGCAATGTTAGGAAAACTTTTTCCATTGCCAGGTAGAGCGGTTGGAGGCTGAAGCTACAGGCAAGCCAACTCTTTTTTATGTACGTCTGTCCAATAAGAGGGTGGGGGAAGGGTAATAAACCAATGCATCAATAAAAAGAGAGTATTTAAGAAATAACTCAATATGACCTGCTTCAGTGGCTACAGCATTGTCCATAGCGTCACTCTCACAATAGACCAGACCGAATGACAGGAAGATGAGGGTTTGAATCACGGTCGGGTGTAGTGAATGTGGATTTTCCTAAATTGTTTTACACTTTCCCTCTACACAGATGCGGGTATATGTCCACTAAATTCATTCTTCCTCATCCCTAACTCATTAGCATAATTAGTACATATATAAACTGGTATTAAGACGCTATGTGAGGAAAAAACCCCAATAAGATGTGTCATAATTTTTCATACACCCTTCTTAAAGTGGGACATTGTTGAGTAAATGAATTAAATCTGAACGATATACTAATATGGATTCACAAATTTTAAAAAATCAATTCATTACACACATTGATATTATAATTTTACTATTGGAACACGTTTGAGCACATGGTTAGTAAAAAAAATATACATTTGAGATGTTAATATAATACTCCTTCATAACTATAATCTTACTATAATTTTTACCATTTTCATTTGTAACAAAAAATAATAGTGGCATATGATAATTTCAAAAGTTACTCAAAATTATTTTATATGCATACATCAAATCATTCTTTCACCATTCTTCCTCCTTAAATCACTTTGGGTGGAAGAAAAGAGGAAAAAGGAGGCATTTTACTCAACTGACACGACCACAGGCTGTAAACAGTTTTTATAAAATTATATGTTGTGAAGCCATCACTATAAACAAATAATATCATAGCAGATAAATAATTTAGTTATATTTTTTAGGTTTATTATTAATAAAAATTTATTTTATAACTCATCACAGCAATTACAATATATTTCACAATTGAAGGGACTGTTCACACACAAGTTAAAATGGGCCTAATGTACAGTCCAATTTTAATTGAAAGGGCCTTCCATATTCGTCAGCTAGAAAAGTTATTAAATCTACTTTCGGCTATTCATAAATCAAGTCATGTAATCTGCAACAGTTGCTTTTGGTAGATACAGGTAAACTCCATTATACACACTTTGGCTATCTGTTTTTTCACACACATACATATTTTGTTTTTGAAGAGAAATGGTGCAAAGTAACTGTGTTTATTGGTCTATTGATAGGTGACAACATGTGAGAGATCTCTCCTATCTCAAGATGCTGTGTACACCTGTTCACACACATCATTTCCACCCAATGCTGTCTAATATTAAAGTAAAATCAAACTTTAGTCGAGAAAAAGTTGAGACTCTTGAGAACCCTCTCAACAAAATTGATGTCCGAGATCTTCAAAATGATTGAATCGGCTATGAATATTTTTGATAAACACAATCCTGACTTATTGAAAAGTTCTAAAATGACCAAAGTAGAGCATAAGCAAAGATTACTATTTTTTTTAGCACTGCATCTTACTACCCAGGCATATTAAGCTATGAAAGACCTAGCAAGTTGGTAGTGGAAAATATATGGCTTTAATAAAACAATGACCCTGGCGATAGGCTGGAAACCGTAATGGATGTAAAACAAAACCGCATCTTACTACCCCTTCAGGTGTTATGCCTATGTACTAATTATACTGTGTTAGGGATTCGGAAGGTTGAAGTTTAGATAAAGTGTACCCGCATTTGCATAGAAGAGTGGAAAGCCATCAAGGAAAAAACACCCTCGGTACATCTGACTGATATCGAACTTCAATCTCCCCGGCTTTGGCAGTTTAGTCTAGTGCGAGAGTAGCGCCTTAGACTATGCGGCAAGATTATTATTAACATTACTAAGGTTTAGCTGCAACTTACTGAATAAATTGGAACATAATCCCCATTTTTACATGTTAAGAAAATCCTGATTTATGCAAATTAGGTATCCTCCATGATTCTTGGGAATGACTGTATCTACCAAGTATAAAAGGGCCCGAATGTATAGGTATCCTCCATGATTCTTGGGAATGACTGTATCTACCAAGTATCAAAGGGCCCGAATGTATTCCTAGTACTTATAAAAATGGCCAAATGGTCTGTGGTGTAATTCTCGTGTTAGACTGGCCTGCTGAATACGATATCAGAGTTCAAATACTGGTTAGGTTTATGAAAGTGGTTTTCCTTAAATGGTTTCCCTCTCTCTTTACACACATACGAGTGTATTACCTGTAAAATGCATTCTTCCTCATCCCTATCCCATTAAAGTAATTATCATATATGTGTATAACTTGAACCGGTAGTAAGATGAAATGGTAAAAAAATGCCTATCAAATAACTAGAACTCCTTGAATCCTGAAAGAAATTAAAGGATTTAAGGAAATATCAGATTTGAGATATGATAAAAAAAAATTGTTTAAGAGATTTAATACTGCTTACTTCTAGAACAGCACCAACATAATTACACAAAAAACTTAACCGGAACACGGACCTTTCATTTAACACTTTGTTACTGTTTAGACTATTTTCTGTCCTGTTATATTCCTAATTCCTCTTATGTTCACAATTTTTTTACACGATTCGGGATTCAAAGATAAAATAAATATTTGGATTTGTAAAAAATGCGGATTAAACCCATATATAAAAATAAAACTTTATTTTCTGCCTTGTTTGAGTTGTACACAAATAACACTGTCCATCATCATCATCATCATGAACAGTTTCTAGTCGGTAGCCGGTTCTGTTTGTAACATAGCCTTTCCAATGTATCCTTTCTCTGCATCACCTCTCCTCCACCATGACCCAATCTTCTCCTCCATACTCCTCTGCACGCCCTTGAACCACCTGTACCTTGGTCTTCCTCTTTGCCTCCTGTTGCCCACTTGAATATTCAACATCATCTTTAGTATCCTCCCCTCAATTCTCCTCACATGACTGTACCACCTTAGTGGTGACTTCTCGATCCTATCCTGAAATGGCTCCTCCTAAATTATTTGTCTTACTCTTTAATTTCACAGGTTCGAATTCTGCTTTTATGCTGCTCCTTCATTACCCACGTTTTCAATGCATAAATCAATATTGGTAGATTACTCCTAACTTTCCTCGGCACATCCCTAACACTATTAAGATAGTAAAATGTTAACAATTTTAGCCACAAAAAAAGTGTATTTTCTAAATGACCCTTCATATTAAAATTGAACTGTACGGCATAGTAATCTTTTTTAAAGTATTTTGTGTTTGATTTTCTTGTTTATTTACTCAAAAAAAATTGTTATCCAGCAGCTCAAAGAAGATAAGATCCGAAGATAAGATCCACATCACAGATTAGTCCACAATGTCAGAATAACAAGTACAAGGTAGAGCAATGCAATGAAAATATAATGTTTAGTGAAAGTGGTTCAATATATTTTTCTTAAAATATAGAGCTCATACATACATAGATAACACTCAAACTTACATAAGTGAAAACATTTATAAATCTGTGTAGTATTGTCACATTTATATTCAAGTAAAAAATATATATAGAAGGGTGAAAATAATGCTAAAAAAACTCCATCGCTCGAGCTCGAAATAGAGCTATACTAACCGAGCTGTTGGAGTCATTAGCAATGATAGTGCTAATATTTGAGGATCCAAGGTATAGTGTGGTCAGCAGCCCAGCCCCCCCTCGCCAATCTCAATTTTCTAGACCAGAGCTGTTACTTCTTTATTAAAGTAGATCTGCATTTGTCATGAGGTTGAGTTTGAACCTGTTCCAGGCCCATTGGACTGTATTAATAAAATATGTTTCAATTTAATGTGAGTCGTTTTAAATTCTAATAGTGAATAAAAGCATATCAAATGAGCAAATAAATAATACTAGCTATTAAAAACCTACTTTTAGATATCAACAAGGCCTAACTAATTTTTCACACCAGGAGAAGTAACTTGATCGAATAAACTCTTTAAAAAAACAACCAAAACCGCAATTCAAGTGTTTGTTATAAATTTCATCCCCATATAATGATTCATAACTTTTTGAGTGTGTCTATTTGAGGGGGGGGGGACTGTAGCTGTCTCTCTCTCTCTTCATCTTTCCTAATCTGCAACACATACCCCTTCTCCCCACTCTCTCTATACATAATGTTCAAGGGGGTAGCTCTGATTATAAGAGAGCTAAAAAAATATATTTTAGTTCTGCTTTTCTCTCAATTATAGTTAAATCCAAACTTTGATAAATAATTTTCAATTAATTGGAGAGTGCACCATCTGAGTTATTGATTTAAATAACTTTATACTAAGAACAAAAAATAAGATGCAAAACCAGGCTGGATAGATAAGGGATGGTTTTTCCACCTTCCCTCCATACTAATGTGGGTGTATTTCTTCTAACTTCATCCCCACCCCTTGTATGGAAAGTAAATATTTTTTATATAAAAAAGTGCAAAAGCACATCAATTATTGCTTTTGACATGAAATGAATATTTCTGACCCACAAAGATAATACAGTATTTAATGTAGGCTTCTATGGATAATTGTATTAGGTACGTTAAAATTTCATTTACTAAGTATATCTTTTCATTTAATAAAAATACTTTTTAGATATGGACCTAAAAATAGCTTATACATGGCATTTTATACTCTATCTGCTTTTTTTTTATTTAACCCTGTCAACATTTGACATACACATCTTGGACGATAACTTTTGAAAATAATTACTATTATGTGACTGTAAACAGACATCTTCATACCACATTTATATTTTATAATCAATTTTGCTGATATTTCTTACGGCTATTAAGTTTATTGTGAATCTTATTGTACATGAATATGTTTGTATAAAATTATTACAAAACTTTATATAAATATATCTATAAAATATATTTATTATTACAATCGATTTGTATAGGTTTTGACAAAATCATGAAATTCTATTTTCGATAAAGTCTGAGTTGATCTTGAAGTTCTTCCATTGAACCTACTTGAAATTTTTCTTCCTGTTGACGAAGAAGTTGAAGTATGGCCTCCAATTGCTGCTTTTCCATTCTAAAATGTAAGAGTTCAATAAAACTGCCAAGTAAATGGACTTAGGACACAAGAATATTAAGAGACTATTGCTCTGGAGTTTTTGTACAGCCTATTTTGAGGATCAAGGCCGTAGTCGGGGGGGGTTTATGAACAAAATATATATGGCTTTATTTATGGTTCAAACAATATCAAAATTAAGGTACAAGTACAAATTAGAGGGCTGTATTAGCATAAAAAGCACTTCAGAGAGTTTCCAGAGATGTTTATTATTTAGATTTTTTTCTAGCCTTCAGCAGTTATGGTATTATGTTGTCATAAAAAAATTAATTCAGATAGCTTCTAGAGGTGTTTAATATTTAAAATTGTTCCTATTTTTCGGTGGTTAGGGGGTTTTGCTACCATAAAAAAAACACTTCAGATAGCTTCTAGAACAGTTTTTTATTTAGAATTTTTTCTAGCCTCTGTCAATTGGGAGATGGGCCTACCAAACCCCCCCTGAAATTATTGGCTGGCTACGGCCTTGTTGAGTATGTTATGTCACATAAAGTTTAAGGTTGATTAAGGCATAGTCATGGATGTAAAGAATATTAAGAAACACCTGTCAAACTTTAATACAATAAATAGTCTTAATCTAGTCAAGAAAAATATTTCAAAACATTCTTGTGTATTTGTCACTACAAAGACCTCTTAAGGTGGGGATGTAGGTAACGTGACTAAATGTCAGTGTTTTTACAGTTTTAATATCAAAACTTTTTTTGGTCAAAATAAATCAAATATTGTTTGAGTATAAAATATAGAGTTTAATTTTCTTTATGTGGTGATATCAACAGTTCTTGAATATCTGCCAAGGGTGTCCTGGAATTTAACGAAAACTTTTTCTCTTCAGTTAAAAAGTTTCTCAACTAATGCCGCCATCCTCATAATATAGTTTAGATCTGTTAAGGTCACCATGTGAAGAAAATTAAACTCTATGTTTGTACTGAATAAAGTTATTGTATAACTGAATAAATACTGAATAATTTTATTTATTTTGACCAAAGAAAAGTTTTGCTATAAAAACTGCAAAAACACTGGTCTTTACTTGCTTTCCCTACAACCCCACTTCAAATAGGCTAATGAACTGTGCATATGTGCTGTTGAAAGTTTATTAATTTTACAATAACTAGTTCATACCAAGGTTAAAAATAGCCTTTGTCATATTTCTTGCAAGTCTAAATCACAGGGTTTGTTATAGAGCCCAGCGTAAGTTGTGACATATTGTGATTTTTTGTGCAAATTTACAGCTCAACATTTTTTTGAAATCCACAGTCTGTCCAGAGACTAATTAATGTAGATTATATAAACAGAGTGATATCTAATTAATAATTATGATGACTTCTGAGTAATTTCCTATACATGACAAAATAAAAATGATAGGCTAAATATAAAATTATTAGCTTCTCCAATATTTGACAAAAATTATTTTGGACAGCTCTAAGAACCATTAGATAGATGCCAAACATTTGTAATAAAGTTGTTTCAAACGTAAAAACTCTATTTCTATCACCAATAATATAATAGGCCCCATACTGCAAGTACTTCTAGCCAAAACTTACTCTTTTTCTTCTTCTAACTGCTCCTCTGTCATCCCAGCTGAGAGTTGTTGTACAATAGCCTCCTGCCGGGCTATTTTGAGTTGGGTCAAAATTCCACTTTCGCCAACCCCTTCATCATCACTTGTACCACTCTCATTTTGCAAGGTTTGGTTTGATGACTGGAAGTTAAAGAGTTTAAGGGGCCTAATTATGTCACAGACCAGTGGCAGTTGTATATAATCAACATGCATTTTTGATTTTCAGAGATAGGGTAGAACTAAAATTTCTTCAGTAGCGATTCATAAAAAGAACCAACAGCTAAATACCAGAATCATTTATAAAACTAACATAGAAAATTATATAACTAGGCCTACTATAGGCCTACCTTGATTTTCTTATGAATAGGCTTAGATACTTGGAGTAGGTACCTTTAACAATATAAAAACACTTTTTTTTTTTGCAGTCAACAGTGACTACATTTTGCTAAATTATGTGTGTTAATTTTATAGGTATCAAAAGTGACAGCTAAAGATAACATGAGCTGATGTATGTGGAAATATATTTACTAACTTTTCCTACCTGTTATACGTTCATTTGTAAGAAAATTAGGGTTATATTAAATGTTATTGTAGAAAGCATTTTATTTTTATAACAAGTTAAATTCCACCTTGAATGAAAATCAAAATAAATTACATTAATGCACAACTAACCTGTGATGTTTGGTTTGTTTATTTTATTTGAAGTAACTACATGACATTTATAATTATGTATCATGTTGATAAGCACCTGTATGTGTTACACTATACATTTTAATAGATGAAGCAATAAATTATGGCATGACATACTTACACTCCGTTTGTCTTGTTGGGATCTATTCCATACAGATGACTGTCCATACAACCAAGTTATAAATACAGCAATGAATGATATCATGATACAGAAGACATAAGTACCAGACAAGTTTTCATAATATATATTAAAATTATTGAACCACTCTGAGGTCATTGTAGGTTTACTATTATGATAGTCTACATTCTTCTTATTAAATTTCTAGTCACAGTCATTTAACTGTCAAAACTTGTACAGACTGTTAATAGGCTGTCAGCTGATTGTGTCGGCTGCAAAGAATAATTGTTTGAAAATTAATTGTTCTTAGTTGGTATATGTCTTATTAATCGTTAATTAGCCAAATACAAAGAAATAGTGTTGGTTCTAACTATATTTTTTATTTGAGAATAAGTTTTGCATAAAATAAATAGTAATGTTTCATTAGGTTTTGTTTTTTTTTGTCAAGGTCATCCGAGGTATTTTTTTTAATCTTTATATGCACTTCCTGTAATTTTAGCAGAGATCAATGAAATCTAGCGTTGAATTTCTAGCCTTGTTTCAGCGACCAGAGCCACACATTGATCTCTATAATAAAGCTGGATGAGCTCCCAGAAGTCCGCCACATCCATAATAAACTAACCGTTTTTAGCCAACATGAAAAGTTCAGTAAGCTAACTGGATGAACACCTGTGGCTGAAATTGTTGAGCTGTCGTCTGCATACCATCGTGTAAGAGAGAAGGGAATTTTCCGGTATCTCTTTCTCTCTTACATCCATACAAGGCAATGTGGAATTTTGACATCGTTCATTAATTTGATTGAATATTTGAGTTACATAAATGTGTGATTAGTTAAATTAAATACATGTGTTAGTAAAAGCTTTGAAGAACATTACAAAGTTTAAAACTAGTGAGTTTTTTCTTTAAATAATTTGATGTAGGCTAATATTTTCGATGGTTTTTGAAGGAAGCTCGTTTAGAAGGCTTTATCTCGTATCAGAATCCTACCCTATAGTAGTGTTTAGCTAGGATAAAAAGCCTTCTAGGAATGAATTTCTACTTACGTTTTAAATGCCCTTTTATTCTACCAAAATACTAATATATGATAGTATTCTGGAACGAAATAAAGCCTTACAGATTGGGATTCTTACTAAAATCAGGGTTTATTAGATACTGTGCTTCCTACAAGCCTATAACCTAAATTATCGTTTGAACGTAAGGCTTATAAAAATATTATTATAAATAAAATTAATTAAAATAGGGGGCCTTTAGGCAACAGTATTATCAGAACATTTACGACACCTGAGGGAATTCGTGTTCTAATCCTAGCAACTTATAATATAGGGCCATTGTGTTAGTTAAAGTAGAAATAATAGGTAACTTTCAGAGTGAACGTATTGTTGATGTTAACATATATTGCGGATGGCAATTTAAGGATCACTGCAATTAGCATATCATTTGCTAGACTTAATGTGTTCTAATATTTAGGTACAATCTTAACTAGCAATAACGATATTAGAAAACTTATACCTAAGGACAAATGGAAGAGTAATATTATAATTGACCTGAAGATGTAATAAGGTGGATTGGATCAAATTGGATACAACCGGCTTAAGAGAGGGATAGTTAGCATACCTTTTTAGGTGCGGCAATGGACTTTAGAGCTCCTAATGTCATAAACATAAAGTTAGTAATGTAAATGCTACACGGTAATTGTTCAAGGTATACGAACAAGCACATACAGTTATTGTGAATATTTCTATTTTCATTACAACTGTGGGGTTAACCAATATTTTCGTGGTCGTTTAATTATTTCAAATATAGTTTAGCTTTAATCGGTGGTTACTGGCATTATTTATTTTATTGAATTTAAAAATACTTAAAAGAATGTTGAACACAGTGTATGTGCGCAGCGGCTGCATTTTGAACTAGCAACATAACATAATTCTTTCTTCATTTAATAAATCGCTAATCACGGTTCATTTGTTAAAGCTAGAATGCGCTTATATCTGTGACGCAATATTTTTTTTCTATCTTTACTTCAGTCAGCCATTTTCTTACCTAAATTTTAAGGTAGGAAGTAAGGTACTGTATTTTTTTCTGCATGTCTTAATTTGTTATTTAGTGTGTTAGTTATACATTTAACTAATAAATTTAACACATTTCACATTCATAATGGTTATAATATTTTTTCATCCTTAAATATAGTATTTCTTAAAATGTATTAAGACTTAAGCTTTTGCAGGGCTGGGCTATATTATATGGGTAAATATTGATTGAAAACATTTTGGCTGGATTATTTTATAGTTTCTTGTGCATTTCTAATCCAACATTTGTTGCTTTATAATGGTGGATATTATCTGGCTACAGTTTTCATATTTTTCTTTGAAATAGCATTGTCAGCTTCAATGTAATTGGGTACTATCAATCCAAAGCTGAATATTATACTTAGCCAAACTATAAGGATTATATTTATTACATTGAAGTACATTGTAATAAATTAATGCTGATGTTTATTCTCTATTTTCCACTGTTTAAATGTTGTCTTACTGAAATCCAAGAAATGCTTTCTATATAAAATGGGAACTAAGTTAGTGCATGTGATATTCTACTAGGCTATTGTGAAAATTTCTTTTTTTTTTATCTAATAACTATAAAGAAATGATTTATTATTTATAATCTTGTGTTTAAGTTTTATGGTATCAGAAAATTAATATGTATACACCTAAGTCTTAATCATAGAAAAACATAGNAGTCCCAAAATGAAACCATAAGCCATTTAGTAGGCAATATACTATATTACAGTACAGTAGTGATACTGGTTTGTAGGAACAGTGCAAGTGTGGTCAGAGTAAGACTGAACATCGGTTGTACTTGTGGTATACTGGCTAAAATGTGCCAACATTGATCGATACAATCTTTACTATAGGCAGCGTACACTGTCATGGGTGCGGGTAAGACCAAGGCAAGTAACCTGGTCTAGTCTGAACTAAAAGAAACTAAAAAAAAATGTAGATTATTAGACTTGGTTTTAGAATAAAAGCGCATGTATGACTCGGTGTACGGATGTTGTTGAAGCAAAGGGAGTATTCGAGGATATGGAAGTGTGGAGAAAGCTAGTGAGGATAGATTAAGCACAAAGTTGATTTTTGAGTTATGTACACAGTTTTCTTGCCTACCCCATAAGGGAATGATGTGATTAGGTATGTTTATGGATTTTACATAATCATCATCATACAACAGCTGTTTCCAGCCTTTGGCTGGGTCAGTTTAGTAAAATGCTTTTATCTTCCTCTATCCTTTCACCACTCTTCCTCCCTTAATTTCTTCCATTCTTTTCCTCTTACTTGCACTCTTTTTTTATCTGCTTCTCCCGTCTTTTTCTTGGCCTTGCGGATTCTATAGATGTTTAAATAGTAAATAAATCCCATCTAAATACGTATTTAAAGACTGTCATGTTTTTGCCACAGCCCCCTCTATTTTGGAACTTATTTTCCCATGATTCTTTTATGACATTTTCATTTTCAATACACCAAATATACATATCTAGTGCTATATTTTTGCATTTTAATTAATAAATGTTAAACACCTCCACTGATGATCAAGTAGTCTGTGGTGTCATATCCTTAATCGACTGGATTCCTGGTCATTAGAAGGTGGCTAGTTAAACTAGTGTAGTTTTTTGCATGTGATTTATTATTGTGGGTTTTCATAAATTATGTCACCAGACTAACGCAGATTCTTGTCCTCTAAACATCCTTTCCTATCCTTAACCCTTAGATTAAGCCATTAATACCTAGCTTTTGTGTTAAATGTTACTTACTCATTCAAATGTAATAATAGGAATAATTAAACCGATTCATCGAACATCTTGAGTCTTAAATAAATAAAGAATAAGCTATACAAATTAAATCATCTGCCATGCACACAAAAATGCCAGTTCGATAGCACCAAGTGTAGCTTACACCCTGTTTACCCAGAAATATAGCAGTTTTACCTTATTCCAATCATACCAAGGCCCTATTTTATAAGTTAAAGCAGTGTAACCCATCAAGTTAAGCTATTTGATTAACACTCAGGATTAGTAAGAGACCCCCACGATTTCACAAGACTTAGCCTACATGTTAATTTGTTGGGAAAATAGGTTTTTTGTTTGATGTTTCACGTTCTTGGGAACTCGAGTTGATCAAAGGCTTTTATGGTGGTGCCTGGCAGCTGGAAAAAGCTACCAGGTCTAAATATGTATTCCTACCCCAAAACATATGATCTGCAAAAACATATGTTTAGCAGTTGTCACTTTTGCAAGTCAAAACTTAGGTCTGGGTATACAAGAAAAAATATTAGTTTTTTTTATTGTTGACCTTGATATGTCAATGTTAGGCCTAGTATTAATTTTTTTCTCAATTTTAATTTTTTTTAGCATTTTATCCCATGGGCTTTCTATCATCATCATCATCATTTTTAGTTTTATTAAAAAAACACTAAGGAAAGAAAACCAGTCACAAACCTTTTTAACACTATTGATAAGATAATTAATACAAATAAGTCATATTTGTTATGAACTGGCTTGTACCTTTATTAAGTGTTTTCCAACAGGGTCGCAAGAACTTCATCCTCTTCATCGTCTTATAAATAAATACACTGTAGAGAGTACTGACAAAAAGCTATCCTAATTTAAAAAAATATATTTTAGGTTCACTACTCTTAAACAGTTAACTAAGTCTCTTATAAAACTACAATAACTTATTGCTTGACGTCTGACTAGTATATATTTATTTTACTTAGCACCATGTCTTACTACCCATTTGGGTTATATGCTTAAGTACTAACTACACTAATGGGTTAGGAATTAAAAAGGTTGAACATAGAGGAAGTGAACCCACATTTGCATAAAAGGAGAGTGGAAAACCATTTAGAAAAAACCACTCCTATTTCACTCGAGCGAGATTCAAACCTTGATCTCCCCGTCCTCGGCAATCTAGCTCAACACGAAACTAGTGCGTTAGATAACTATGCCACAGAGGTGGGTATTTATATATTGATCACTGAGAAACGCTCACTTTTTTTTTATCATACGTTTCAATATTATATTGGAAAATAAATATTTAAAGATTAATAAGAATAACCGTTTGGCAGTTGTTTTTCTTTTGGAAGTAGCGTTTGCTGTTTAATAAAAATTAATAATCAAAATCAAGAACTCATTAAATGTGGCCTTGCTTACAAACACAAATATGGCCCACTTAACTGAACTGATACTGACAGTTAATGACGTGGACAACCCTGTTGGCGACTGATATTTATAATCCTGTTTACAAAATTTAAACTTTATATTAATACACAGACATTGTGTATGTCTTTTTCTTTTTATTATCACAAACCATTTATTTATGTTAAGAGATATGCTGTGCCAGCTATAAATATAAATAACACTAAATGTATAATCTCACACACTATTTAACCTGTAGTTGGCCACAGCAGTTAAAACAAAAATTACAATGGATTTATTAAACTTTTTTATTTCTTTAATCTAATTATGGAAAATACATTTCTACAGTAATACTTAGGGAAGTATTGTTAAAAGTGTTTGATAATATTTTTAGTGATAATAATAGTAATACTTAGCAAATAATAATTATTTCCAAATACGTTGACGACAGTGACTTTCAGACAATGTTGGCATTACTGCTAGCTGTCAGGCACCACCAAAGAACTGGTGGATCAACTAGATATAAAACTCTAAAACACATTTTAACAGACCGAAATTCAATATTACAAATGAAACTCCAAATAGTGTCAGCAAACTAATAGGCTATTAATATAAAATTAACCTGTTTTGGTAGCCACATGATCTAAGGCGTAACTCTCGTGCTAAACATTACTGCCGATGACAGGAAGATTGGGGTTCGAAACCCACTTGGGTGTACTAAGGGTAGTTTTCTAAAATGGTTTCCTACTCTCCCTCTACACAAATGTGGGTACACTTCCTCTGAATTCAACTTTCATCCCTAACTCATTAGCATAATATGCATATAATCTGAACAGGTAGTAAGACATGGTGCTAAAAAATAATAAAATCAGTTGATCTTTTCCTGTATCTAAAATTTAGCTTATTTTGTTGATTAGAAATAAATAATATGAAGTGTTTTAGGTCCTGTAGGGTATTTAGTCCTCAAATCATTCATTTTGTCAAGTTTGCATTATTTTAAATAGCCAATAGTGTTGTTTGGCTCATAGTAATACATTGTGGAGAAGGAAGGCAATCACATTATTTAAAATAGTAGCACTGCATACATTTTTAGGAAAAATCAAATATTATGGAAGGCTGGAAATTTTAATCATACACGGAGGATTCTCAACAATAACATGCCCAGAAAGTCTTAAACAAATTATTATATTTACATTTATTTTCAGTGTTTACTCCACAGAAGACTGCAGATACATGGACATCTGGTTTCCTTCAAAAGTAGTTTCTACCACACAGCTCTTTTACTCGTTTATTAACTTCTAAGAAGCTAGAGATTTATAGGTCTTGGCAATTTTTTAGAGGCAATTGATGTCGGGTTTTGTTAAACCATGCCAGGGCTTTTTTTTTTAAAAAAAAACCAACTCATTTTTGCTAACATGAATGTGACATCAAGTAGTAAAAGTTATAAGCTTTTGTTTCAGATTGTTGAAAGAAAGAGAAAAGGTAGAAAAGGTTATCGACAACAGTTTATCAGAGGAACAAACTATAAATCAAGGAAGCATCGCATATTACCTCTAAGCAGGTAAATGTCCACTTTTACCAGTCTTGCTATTTACACACATCGTAATTTGAGGAAATATTCAATTGCATGTTTGGTTGTACGATATCGATTAGTTTGGCAACCAAAATTAAAGAACGCTTTAGAAACTTTGGCCTTTTTTTTGGTGTTTTTTTAAAAATTGGTGATTAAAAAAACAAACGAATAGTTTCAGTGTTGGTAAACATCTTACAAACCTTGCCTTATATTGAATGTGACTATTTTATATGTGCAAGCTATTTTTAAAATTAAAATAATTTGCTATTCACAATTAATTCTCATTGGTTAGTTAAATACCATGTATAAACTTAAGTTTGGATCCTTGTTAGTAGATAATGTGGCTAATTTGTGTTGACGCCATCATTGTTTAATGGATGTGAAGCGTGGGTTTGTCAGTAGAAATACATGAGCAAGGTGAATGCGCTTGGAATGATATATCTAAGAAATGTAGGCCCATGTGGGAAAACTTGTATGGACATAGTCAGTAATGAATGGGTGCTGAAGGAGTGCGGTTTGAAAGGGGGATCCAATAATTCAATGTGAAAGAAGCGTATTATGTTGCTTTGATCATGTTGAGAGGATCAATGTAGAGTGAGTGATGAAGTATATATATGAAGGTAGAGAGTGTGGATCAAAAGGAAGGGGTAGGCTATGTAAAACGTGTCTAAATGTAAACTGATGTGTAAAAAAAAATAAACACAGAAGTTTTAAGAATAAAAGAACATGTTTAACTCTGTGTATGGATGTTGTTGAAGCGAAGGAAATATGCAAGGATAGGGAAGCGTGGAGAAAGTTGGTGAGGATGGATTAAATACGAAGTTGAAATTTGAGCCATATTCACACTTTCTTGCCTAACCCGTAAGGGAATGGCATGATTAGGTATGTATGTATGTATTTAATATTAAAAAGTGTTATTACACAGTTGTGCCAGCAACTTAGTATAACTGCACCAGTGGCTGAGGTGCTATACTGGCATTGCACTTGACTGTCATTGGTATGAAGGTCAGGGCTTACTTAAACTCTTGACATATTGCATCCTTAGTAAAGGGTATAAGGAGGGTGGGTCTAAAAAAACGCCTTTTGTCTGAAAAAAAGTGGAAGAATCACAATTTGTAAAAATCCTCTTCAAGGCTGTCACTTGGGGATGAAACCCAAGTCTCTTATGTTGGTCTGTACTTCACAATGGCGGTCAACTCAGTCAGTTCCGTTAAAGTTTTAATAATTATAGCTTGATGAAGCATAAGCTGAAAGAAGTTTACCAACTTTTCAGTGTTTTATAAAGTTTTTATACAGGAATAAACCTAGCCTAACCTTGGGAAGTTATTATTCTCTACTTTCATGTATTCATACATTATTCGCTCTTAATAGATATTATTAATATCTATAATAAATACCACAAGATTGTAATCAGGGCTGTGGAGTCACAGTACACCATGCCTTCGAGTTCGACTCCAACTTCTTCATAAATGGCTAAAGTATATTAACTAGTAATAATATATTTAGTGCATTAAAATGCTCCAATAACAGATGACATTTATATTTAAATAAATTTGTCAATCCAAATGACAAATATTGGTCCTAAATAATAAAAATGGTATACAATTAAAATTATATAATTACCATATATTGTTATATTATAAGTTTTTATTTCGAAGCCAGAGTCGGAATTAGTATGTTTCTACAGACTCCACCCAAATTGCTTCAGAACCAAGACTCCACAGTCTTGCTTGTAATAAAGTAAAATTTTATCAATGTTGACCACTTTTTTCTTTCTTCTATTTACCCGCCTTGGCGGTGTAGCTAGCTAACGCGCTAGTTTTGTGTTGAGCTAGACTACCAAGGACAGGGAGATCGAGGTTTGAATCTCGCTCGGTTAAACTGGAGGTGGTTTTCCCTAAACGGTTTTCCACTCTCCCTCCACACATGCGGGTTCACTTTATATTCAACCTTCCCAATTCCTAACCCATTAGCTTAATTAGTATTTAAGCGTATAACCTGAACGGGTAGTAAGACACGGTGCTAAGTATTATTATTTTTATTATTTAATTTTTATTGTCAAAATCCCCTTAAAACTTAATTCATATTTGTTTTACCATAGGCAGTACCACAAAATAATTTCTGTAAAATATCAATTTTGAAGTTTGCCTCACATTGCTTTAAGATAAAATTATTTTCATAGTTAATACCTCAATTTCAGTTCATTCTTTTTTCTGTATTAAAAAAGTAGCTGAGCAATGTTAGTAATAATTTGTTTTACTGGTGATATGTTTTGTGAAAACAAAGGTTGAACATCCATTATTGATATAATTACATGGTTTCTTGGCTTCACTTTAACTTAACACACTTTATTATTACTATTAATGCGAAAATTTAATTTAATATTATGTTTCTTCCTTCTAAGAACCTCACATGTTCTTTAACCAAGCAGAATTCAAATAGTCGCATCAAGGGAACACTTTTTTCGGCTTCTAATAGCTGCACATAGACTATTTTAATGACATTTTACTTTACTTAACACATTTTGACCATAGCTACAAATGTTCCATTCCCGTTTTAGGATATTTTTTTACATTTAAAATGAGAAGTGAACAAACCCTTGGAAAACACCGAATATAACATGTTATTTAAAGTTGCTTCTGTTGGAAAACCTACCACACTGGCATGTATATAGGGTGATGTTTTTCTCCTAAAAATGTTCTTCTGAAAACTGTACTGTAATCGCAGCCTAACATTTTCCACCGGAAAAAAAAACCTCATCAGATTTATACAGAGGTCTATCTTGTATACTGTAATTGTACTGGTTGGCCGGCAGCAATCAATGCACATGCATATGTATAGTAATCAACTCAAGGCAAAAAACAAAGCGAGGAACTAGTGCGAACGCAGGAACTATCACGCTCGGGGTGCTTCTTATAATAAGCTTATGGTCAAAACAGATAGAGAGGGAGTATTTCCATCCTGCATTGCAACTGTAGTGTACTGCTAATTCAATAGGTCAGTATTAGTTGCTGGAAGAATTTGTGCTGTGTGTCTGAAATTTTTTTAAAAAAGTTAGGGAGTGTGTCTGCATCAAGACAAGCATTCAGAGGGCCTAATAAAACTGTGTCAAATTTGCTAATTTCTTATCTCATATTTGACACCCTTTATTTTCCATGTAGAACACCGTCAAGGTCACATTATCATGCACAAGACCGTACAGTACTTGGTCCAATGGGGTATTTAGACAACAAAGTGATGTAGCTATTTGGCCTGACAGCGCAAACCTGTTTGTGGCATCTAGGTTCTGAAACAGAAGTAAAACAAGCAAAAATGTTGCTAACATTGCTCAATAGCTTACAAATTAATTTCTTTTTATCTCTTTATACATTACTGAAACATTTATAGAACTTTTTGAACACTTCGTTTTAAAGTTTATAAACGTGGATCCAAATGGTGTACAAATGACCAAAGTCCTAACAACAGACTTTTTAAATCAATGATTTGATGGCATTGCCTTTGATTACGATAAAATTGCTTTGGATATTTTCTCTTATTGTTTTGCGGCCAAAATCATTTCTAAAATTTCAAATGAAAATATTGAACAGTTTCATGACACATAATTTTATCATACACATGAGCAAAGGTGTTGGTAATAACTTGTTTGATTTGTCAGGGGCAAGGAGAGCAAGGGGCACTGGGTTTGGGGGTGATCGCCTCCACACACAAATGTGGATGCATTTCCTATGTCATCTTATCAATCTATATACTTTAAATTAGATTGTTAATAATGTTGGTGTTGAAAATACAGGGTGTCTACTGGGTCACAAAAGTCACGAAAAAGTTAGTAATTGCAAAAAAGGTCACGAAAGTCCCTGAAAAGTCACGAATTTTCAATATTTTAGTCAAGTCATGAAAATATTGTTGTTTGAATTTCCCGTGCATCGTAACAACGCAAACTCGTCGAATGTCAAGTTACCCACTACCCATGATGCCATATGCTAACCGCCCGATTTTTTTACCATGATACCAAAGACAAGGTTAACGTTCACCATCTAGTTAAAGTTTAATGTTGCGTGTGAGTGCATTATGCATATATATGCATTATATAATGTTCAATTGTTTACCGAAGACATTTTGTGGTCATAAAAGGTCACCAAAAAGTCACTAATTTTGGTTTGTCCAACTCGGTAGACACCTTGAAATACTAATTTTAATAACATAATTATATTGTAAAAATTGCTGACAAACAACAAAAGTTTAACCAAGTCTTAACACATTTCAAGATACAGGTAATGGATATTCCTATGCCACATGTTTTGCACAGCAAACCAAAGAGAATTTGGCATTCAGAATTTTAACAATTTTTCACATTGCATTATTTGTTACCATCATTAACGAGAGGCTCAGCAAAACTTCTCATACAAAAATTTGCAAGTAATGATTAGGATTTTATTTAATTAATTCAAAATCATAATAATTTTCTTTTTCTCTCTTTAGTTCCCCTGAAATTAACTTGTTCTATCTACAGATAAATTTTAGTGCAACTTTTTTTTTAACATAATGTTTATTTGCTTGGTTTTGGGGAAAAATGAGTATTATTAATATAGACAGATCTAACATAGGAGTCATTGCTTTGATTTTAATCATTTTCAACAATATTGAATGACAGCTTAATCGATTCTTAAGTTATTGTGATTTTTATTTATTATAAAAAAGCTTAACCAAAAAAGCACACATTAAATTTGGTTAATAGTTAACATAAGTACTGGAAAAAACAATTTGACCAGGTGGTATTTTATGAAATCAAACGTCTAATAAAAATAAAAATTAAGTGAGTCAATATTTTAAAAAGCTATCTGTCCAGCCTTATAAATTGAACTAATATCTTTCATGTAACACCAAATAGTAATTGGATTTCTTTTTAATTGGACTAAAAAATCAAACTTAAAACAATCTTGTTCGTAAATGGGCCATTAAAAATGTGACCACTATTTGTTAAATATTATCCTGGAAAAATATCTATTCAAACTTAAAAACAAATAATTTTTTACTTTATCCATACATTCTTTTAAGTCCACTGTCAAATTAATGAATTATAAAAATGTAGATAAAAAGACTGATTTTGAACCATGTCTAAATAATTTCTAAGGAGTAATTAAACAGCATCAAATAATTTTTTCCTCTAGTTGGAAAAAAAAATATATTTTCTCTTTTCTCGTGATGACATCTTATATAATTTGTTTAAAATCATAAATTTGGAAATTGCTTGCATCACTTATGTGTTATTTGATTTCTTTTCTTTAAACATCTCTTGACTAAACTCGCGCTCAAATCAAGAAATTGTCTTCACATAAGTGTTATCATAAGTGCAAATAATCCTAATCCAATAATGAACAAAAATCATTGAAATTGGGCAGATTGTAAATTTCTTCATGTGTAATTCACCAAGTTTACTTGCATGTTCTGGATTATTCAAACTAACCTTCCCTGCGTTAAAAATCCTATTTACATAATATATATTAACTTTTGATCTTTATTGGTATGGTTTTCTTTTTTAAATTTTTGTGTCTCCCTTTTACTTTTATCTCAGATTTCTAATCCTTTATAGTTGATTGACTTGAGTATTTTCTCACATAGTTTTTATTATATTTTATGTAACTTTTCATGCACAAAAACATAATCATGCCTCCCTCCCTGTTAATTAATACTTTTTTTTCAGTAATGTTAGTTACCTTATACTGCAAGTTGCCAATATATTTTGACATTTACTATTCTAATTTGAACCGAGAAACCTTAATTTTAACAATACTTGTTTCAATTTCCTTTGAAGCTATTTTTAATTAGTCATATTTTATTAGAAGACCAGATAGTTATTTATAATTGCAAGTTAAGAAAATATTAAGAACATAAAATGTTAATCTTAGAGTTAGGTTAGACTGAGTATTAATTGTTATTCAAGTTTTCAAGAAAGCCATGTAATTAGAGCTTAAGTCTTAATAATTAAGATGGTTTACAATGATGGATTTTGTTGTGGTTGTCCGCAGACAAAGAGAACAAATTGTTTTGGGAAGTCCTGTGTTTTGGTCACCCTAATTACACCTGGTAGTTTCTCTTCATTTTAGGTGGACAGTTGAAGGGAGCAGCGAGCACACTAGCAATGGTGTATCGTAGCCCCGGGGACGCTGGCGGTGCAGAGCTGCCGGGCTTGCCCCGTGAAGACCGCCTCAACCATAGCTTGCGTGCACCACATAATTTTGATGGTTCGCGGTTTCGGGGCACAGAGGAAGAGAGGGAAGCAGACTCATTTGGTAGGAGTGGGCAGGAAGGGGATGGTTTTGAGGAGCCACCGTTTCGTAACAGATTGGGCCCTAGGTCAAGATCTCGAGGTGAGGATGGTAGATTCTCTAATGGGCCCAGACCCTATGGGAATAGAAGACCTAGCGACGAGAGAGATTTTGATAGACCAAAGTACAATAGGAATTCAAGAAATAGAGAGGAAAGAATGAATGATTACTATGATGAAAATCCAAGGCAAATGTATAGACGTGAAAACTTAGGTCAAGACGATGAGGATGAGGGAAAGTCTAGGTCACGATTCAAGGATAGAGAAGATAACTTCTCGCGATCCAGAGACAGAGGAGAAGGATCCATGCGTTTTAGAGAGGGTGAGGAAGGTTTTATACGCTCTAAAGAAAGGGAGGATAACTATCCGCGCTCAAGAGCTCGACAACGCTTCTCTCAGTCTCGGGAAAGAGGTGATGGGTTTTCACGACCAAGGGAAAGGCGTTCGAGGGATGGGCCGGATAGTCCCAGGCATCCTGATAAACCAGGCTACCATGGAAGTTCACGTTTTTCCAACGAAGCTGGCAGTTCGGGTGAGGGTAGATTCATGGAAGGTGCAAGGTTTCGTGGCATTCAGAGGCCGTACATGAAAGGAGTTAAAGACTGGGAATATCTTCTTGATCGAGAGTTAGATGCAGTGGTGAGTACTCCCGTTATACCGATTGGCCTTCCCATCATTCCACCGCCACCGCCAATACTCAACACATTCCAGAATGATGGAAGTTTCCTTGAAATGTTTAAAAAGATGCATGAACCTAAGGAGGAACCCGCTTGTGCTGTGGCGGAAACAAGCCAATCAAATGTGCCAGAAGCTGTGGCAAAAAAACCGGTCACATCTATTGTCGGGAAGCGACGAGGAGGGAGAGTTTTGCCCACGGGTATGGTTAAGAAAGTCAGAAAGGGTGGTGAAGAAGCGGACAAACCTACGAACGCGTGGTCGTTATACATGGCTGAAGTTCGTAAATATAAGGAACTTTCGTGTGAGGAAGAAGGCAAGACAAGGCCATTAGTGAAGTAAATTATTCAGATCTTGTTTCATTCTGAAGGAAATGTTGTACAGTAACTTTACTACAAGCCTATGCAATTCATAATTTATTGATTTATTGGTAAATCGTATACATGCAATATATTAAATACTAGTTTATAATAAATCTCTTGCTTTGCATAGGAACTTAATACAGCGGCATAATAATCGATACAATAATCATTTGAATGTGCACTTGATCAATTATCTTTGAACAGATGTTGTGCATAGTTTGTGTGTAAATGTACAGCAATTTACATTAACCAAAGGGGAATATATTTTCATTATCTATTATTTTGTCGTTTATAAAATAATATTCTCATATAAGGGTTAAGCTCTTAAACTTGACATTTATTTTATTACTTCTGTTAGACTTTCAAACAAGATCAGCCATTGTGTAGTCACTCTTCATTAATTTGTATTAAGCTGCTATGTTTGACTGCTATATAAAACTGTAATATGTCCTCGATTATAAATCTTATATATTAAATATTGATGGAAATCTTTATTCGTTAAGTGAATGTTAATATCAAAGGTAACATTGAATACATAATTGTAATTTAACTTTTGTCTTTCTTTTGATTTAAAATTAAGTGTAGATTGTGTCAGTCATTATAACAAAAAAAAAAGCTTTTTTTTTCTGTGAATCTATTTTTATTTTTGAACATGATAGCCAATTATAATTTGTGGATAAGGGTGTATTGAGGTCATATTTTAAATTTAAAGTAAACATTGCTTAAATTTGTTGATTGAATTGTATACATTATCATCTTTGATGTTGCTGACTTTCTACAAAATTTCAAAAACGCCCTTTTGATAGGCCTCTATTGCTATGTGAAAGATGAAATAACCGAGGATGGACATATTAGGTTTTAAACACGATTACATTACTCCATGCATTGGGTATGTGAATACATGATTCATATACATTCAATTAATAGCATGGTATTGTGTTCAAATAATACTATACTAAAACTGATTAATGATAAGAGCTCTATCGAAAGAGGGGGGGGGGTAAGGGGGG
>CABFWB010000369.1:191061-209074 GCA_902151455.1 Timema bartmani | reverse complement strand
CTTATGTAGTATTTTCCAAACTCCCCTCTCTTGCTTATGTAGTATTTTCCAAACTCCCCTCTCTTGCTTATGTAGTATTTTCCAAACTCCCCTCTCTTGCTTATGTAGTATTTTCCAAACTCCCCTCTCTTGCTTATGTAGTATTTTCCAAACTCCCCTCTCTTGCTTATGTAGTATTTTCCAAACTCCCCTCTCTTGCTTATGTAGTATTTTCCAAACTCCCCTCTCTTGCTTACGTAGTATTTTCCGAACACTCCTCTCTTGCTTACGTAATATTTGTTGACTTATTTTTTCATATGTTCACAGGGAAAAAACATTGTTTATACAATTTATAAATTGCTGGTAGTTATTAACATAGAGGTGTAAATAATTGTGTGAAATAATTCAGAATAAACATTGTTGCACAGTGAATTTAATTTACAGTATTGAACTGGTAATTAAATTCTTGTCTTTCTCTGTGTCTTACATAAGCATTGGTCTGACCCCTCCACCCCGCAAAGGTTATTACGTATAGTACTTGAACGCCCCCTAGATAAGATTATTTGTATGCTACAATAATTTTATTGCATGGAATCACCTAAGCTACAAGAGAAAAAAAAATTACCCGGTAAGCTAGAAATTCTTTCTAAGGCAGGCGAAAAGCCTAATTAAGTAAACAAATACAAAAACTAGCGCATAACTTCTGGCTACATAACAATTAAAATAAACCACTTCTAGTGACAAAACTTTGTGAACTGTGGTGCTTCTTTTTTCAAGTGGTATTTTTCTCCCTTTGGTTCTTTTGTAAACTTTGAATATCTATTCAATATTTTTCTACAGTAATTTATATTATTGTGTTTCACTTACATTATTTTTTGTTCTTGGGGGGGGGGGCTCTGGAATTTCTTTTAAAACGTAGGAGCAGTGGGGGTGCTCAACTCGAGTAAATATTAAACTCTGGATGACACTAGAAGCTGTTTGAAATGTTGAAGTGATTATTTTTTATATGCCTTTTATCTTTTTATTTTTATCACCTACTCTTATTACCTGTTCAGAATATAAGCAGGTATTTTTTTCTCAATGGCTTTCTTGATCATACTGTACAGTACAATAAGGACATGGTAGGAAAGGCAACATGGGATATTTTAAATCAAATATAATTTAGTAACGCAGAGATTAGAATGTAAAGATTGTTTACCGTATTCCTATCTCCCCTAATTCACCCTTCACTATTTCGTGTCAATGCCTGTGAGTGCTTTCATTAGGTAGTCAAGCCATGTCAAACTTCAAATACTGATTATGCTACTAAATGTTGTAAGCCAAAAGTTCCCAAAGTTTTAGGTTAACCTACCAATCATAATACTAGTTGGCCTTACAAGAATATTTTTAAGTTTAAATACATGTTGATTAATTATTTTTTCTATTCAGAAAACCATAAGCCTATTTTAACAATGTTTTAATCACCACGCCTAGTTACAAAATATACTATTTTACGTATGAATACAAGAAAGTAAATCCAGTAGTTTTTAAAACTGTGAGATAGGGCTCCGAGAGCTCTCTGGAAGTGGGAGAAGGGGCTCAACTAATAGTTTGTTCTCAGGGTTCTTCCACAGTAACATTTTAAATCCTGGATAGCTAATTAAGTTATTTGAAAGTGATTAATTTTTCATGGGTAGTACTTTTTTTATGCTTTTCTTTCTCATGATGTATAGTAAGAACACGATAGAGGATGGTTTCTAAAATACATGTTTTTCATGGTTAACAATCATTAAAAGTTATATTCTATTTTTATTATATTGGTAAAGATATTCTCCAGGGTTCATATAACTCTATTTGTATTGTATAAAGGGGAGGATGGAGGGGAAGTCAATTTTAAAAAAAATAAATAGAAAAATAGCTCAGATTTGCTTTCTCAGAAATGTTACTAACCTGGTTCTCATCTGGAAATTTTTGAAAATTATAGAGTCCTCTAAAAACTATTTCAAGTGGGCATCCTTTAGCAAGTTTTTGAAGATTGGATTCCTCTAAACCCTATCTGTATATTACCTCCCCCCCACCCCCCTGAAATTATTGCCTGGCTATGGCCTTGATAGTCCAAGCCCCCCAAATATAAATAGGTGGGATTGAGGCCCCCTCTCATCCCCTTTGTTCTGGAACATTAACTCTCTGATATTTACTAAGTGTTTGTTCAACTGTTTGACATTTAATAACTTTTTCTTTCAGTCAAAATAAAACAGGATATGTTCCAGAAAGTGCCCATAATACCATTTCTACTGCGGAAATTCCCAGAACCCTCAGTGAGAATATCAATCATGACCTCATCAGTTAAACCAAATGAGCCCATTTGTTTGATTTCATTCTTATAACTATATATATATATATATATATATATATATAATAATTTATATGAATGCGACTAGGATGTCTAAAAAGAGAATCAACGAGCCCATTGGGTATTTAGAAAGCTACGATAGCAATGCCACTTGCCTAAACACAAGACTCCTACGGCAAACTAAGTCAACAAGCAATTGTCTGAGTTAGTTAACCAAAAGGAACCTAATTAGTAACCAAACAGTTTTTGTCATTTTAACCGCTTATATTTCTACTGTATTTGAATTTTGCGCATAATAATAATAATAATAATAATAATAATAACAATAATAATAATCAATTTATTTGAATTTTGCGCCTTCCTATAGTCATAATAATCAATTTAAAAAGTAAACATAATGCTATAACCTCAACCAGCAATGCCGACCCCATCCCATATATGCCACGACCCCGAATGGAGTCGTGACTCCCAGATTGTAAACCACTGCTCTAGTGCATTAATTCACTTAGCCATCAGCACGAGAAATTATTGTATTTGAAACTCTTTCACTNCCATCACCAGATAATAATTATCTTTTAAAGTATAGCGCTAAACCTTCTATAAAACTGTGTTAGGCAGACCTACTTGGTAAATTATAACATTTTATTTTATAGATATTTTGTTCAGCATCTGTCTGTGACAGAACTGAGCACCTTGTTGGTTTAGTGCATTATTGAGTGCAAGTTGTGTCAATGGCAAATTTTTTTTTTTTAAATTGATAATTCTTGGGTATTTTAATCCTTTCCAATCCCCTTACAAACTCTTTCTTTGGTTTGAGACCTTAGATCTTTGCACTCAACATTACATATAGAAGTGCAGTCCAATTTTCATAGAAAAATTTGAATTTTTTTCTTACGAGTGTTATTTTATATGTATTGATATTATCTTATCAAAAGTGACAGCTGTAGATCACATGATTTGACTTATGAATAAGAGAAAGTAGATTTAGTAACATTTCTAGCCATCGGATGGGCCCCTCCTGTTATAAATTGGACTGATGTTTGTTTTCATAGCAGATATGCAATGCAATACATGATGAATCGTTAAGATGGGGATGTATGAGGAGCAAAAAATGGTCTTGTCTTTTTGCAGTTTTTATAGCAAAATTTTTATTTTGTTTAAATAAATCAAATATTGCTCCACTAGAAACATAGACATTAATTTTCTTCACTTGGTGACATCGGTTCTTGAAGATCTGCCAAGGTTATCCTTGAATTTAATGACGCCTTTTTCTATTAATTTAAAAAGTTTATTGTCTAATGCCGCTATGCTCAAGACAGATATTCAACAACTGTTGATACCACCACATGAAGACAACTAAACTCTTTTTGTACAAACCAATAATATTTTATTTATTTTCTGCAAACACAGTGGCGTTTTCTTGAGTACCCTTCGTCCTTACCTTAAATAATAAGGGACAGAGTTTATCAACCTTTGCATTATTTTCTATCACACTGCCCTAGTAAGGAAAAGATGGTGACACTTGTGTGTGCTTTAGGACAACCTAGCCTTGATTCAAAGTCTCGTGTGAAGGGGAGGGGGGGGGGCCTGCACCACCACCCATCATCGGTTATCTACAAGGGAATTGTTCATTGTTTATCACTAGTTCTTATGTAACGACCCTATTACCTTAACTCGGCATTGAATATAGATATCACCCAGCCGGGGCTAAAGGATTTTTCTTGATTGACCCTACATAGGGGAAGTAAAACCGTCAGTCCCATGTTGATTGTGGCATGTAAAAGAACCCTGGAAGGTATGTGAAAATACCTTTCCCGGCAAAATTGGTACCCTTTGGTTCTCGCTCATAGAAATTCTCATGTGCTGATTTAATCATTCAGTTCAGAAAATGCATGTTAAATACCTCAAATAAATCATAAATTAATCTAGTTATTAGCATTTGGAGTGAAGGGATTCTATCCTAGCTACCTAATACAGGAAGTTCTCTTATAACGTGGTGTGATTTGGATGTAACTTGATAAGCAAAATAACTTATCACTTTTCAAAAACATCTTGGTGATAGCGGGCCACTGTGATGTCCTGCAATTGGTGCCTTGTTTCTCTGCCACTAGTTTTAAAATAGCACATGCCCTAGTCTTTCTCAGTATTTTTCCAGCTCGATTACAATCACACAATGGTTTTGCATTTTAAAACCCTATTATGCAGATTATTCACAACAAAAATGAACTAGTATGTTAAAATATGAACGGAAAGTGATTTTTAATAGGTCTGGTCAGTATTTATCACCCCCTAATATATATACCCATATAACCATTATTTACCACTATACAATGTTTTTCTGGTACATAACTACCACGTTATAGGAGAATTTTACCCGCCTCCGTGGTGTAGTTAGCTAACGCACTAGTTTCGTGTTGAGCTAGACTGCCGAGGACGGGGAGATTGAGGTTTGAATCTCGCTCGGGTGAACTGGGGGTGGTTTTTCCTAAATGGTTTTCCACTCTTCCTTCATGCAAATATAATTTCACTTCCTCTATATTCAACCTTCCCAATCCCTAACCCATTAGTATAATTAGTACTTAAGCGAACAACCCGAACGGGTGATAAGATACGGTGCTAAGTAAATATTATAGGAGAACTGTACTAGCTAGATTTCCAAATAAAGCTTTAGTAGGCTCGTGAACAACTTAAATAATGTCAAGGTTTGCCGTGGTAGTAATTATTAATAATGGATGAATGGATTAAAGATTTTTCTAAACACGATTGGTAAATACAAAAGGCAAAAATATTATATTGATCAACAACATTTAAATGTCATGCAATTTTCTTTCTTATAGATATGCCAGGTGTTGCTAAAATGGCGGAAAAAACCCCGCAGGAAAATCCTACTGGAATTGTAATGGAGACTGCTCCGTTTGACCCTCGGTTCCCTAACATGAACCAGACAAAGTGAGTAGAGGCTCTAACTTGTTTATTGTTTTAGACTATACATTTGTAGCCACTTTGAATAGCTATAGCAAAGTGTGAGTTTACAATTATTGTCAACCATCACTGAGCAACTTATTGTGCTAGCGATGGGAAGTAATAGGCTAGCCGCACACTGGATCCGACATTTGAATAAATACAAAAGTCAAGTCTTGTCGATTGAAGTGTGTGGGGGTCTGTTTTTCTCTCTTTAGACCTCTTTATATCTTGTCCTATTCCCGCCATTTCCAAACAAAAGCAGAGTTTCCGCCATTTATGAGCCATGCGGTAGTCACTTGTTGATCTCAGCTGCTGGTGCATGCGCAGGTCAATATGTCGGAGAGTGTCGTATCGAAATATGAAACTTGACGGACCTTTGTCCGACCAAAAAAAAAAACTGTTGAAAATCATTTAAAGACAGTGTCAAAACCAGTGTGGGTCTCAATTTAACCCCATGTTTAACAGAGTGCATCAGGCACATTCTGACACTGCCAGACACAATGTCTTTTCTTAAGGCAACATGTCGGATCCAGTGTGCGGCCTGCCTTAAAATAGTACAACAAAACTACCATGATATAATAATTTAAAATGTCACTTCAAACTGTCAGGGTCTAGGTGGACCATTTACAAACCAAACTGTCCTAAGAAGCTGAGATTTGACCCAAACAAATTAGATAACTGCTGCTTAAAATTTGCCCTGTCTCAGGTTAGACATATCTGATGGTCGTTACCAGCATTAAAACTAATAAGTAAATTATACTTCAACTTTGGTAGACAGTGTGCTCACACTCACTTCACTTAATATGCAAGTAATTTTAACCCGTCCTTGACAAATGCCTGCCGAGCTCTGGTATAGCGAAGGTACTGCGTAGGTTATTGTGTGGGAGCTTTACTTCATCTTGGAATGATCATTAATTCTCGAAAGAACTGGGGCTATAAATCATTATCTCACTGGTGAAATCTACCCCTGCATTTGTATGAGGACCAAGAGAGTTGAATGGACATAAAATATGAACCATTTTTAAACCCGGTTGTACCGATATTGTCATGATTTTAAATCAACATATTCATATTGAATTAAATCCCACTTTTATGAATGGTTTATATGTGCAGATAACTCAATTTTATTTTATCCATAGTCACGTGGTTTTCTTAGGTGAGGCTGCATATAAGAAAAGTGTTTTTGCAGTTTGTATAGCAAGATATTTTTTGGCAAGATAAATAAAATATTTATCCAGTAGAAACAAAAGAGTTTAATTTTCTTCGCGTGTGATATTAACAGTTGTTGAATATGTCGTTAGTTTAGCGGCATACATCTGAAACTTTTTAAATGAAGAGAAAAAGTTTTCTTTAAATTTCAGGACACTCTTGACCGATATTAACAACTGTTGATATCAACTTGTGAATAAAATTAAACTCTTTGTTTTTACTGAAGCAATATTTGATTACTTTTGACCAAAAAAGTGTTTTGATATACAAACTGCATAAACACTGGCCCTTTTTCATGTTCCCTACATCACAACCTTAAGCATCATTCTTGTGTTAGACTGGATAGGCTGTGACAAGAAGATTGAGACAAGAATTCTGGTCGGGTTAACTAAGGGTGGTTTTTATGAAATGGTTTCCCATTTGCCCTTCACGCAAATGCGGGTAAACTTAACTTCTACTTTCCTCATTCTTTTACTATTAGTGGGGCAAAAATCCTCTATTTGAATGTGGATTAAAATTTATACAAACAAATGAATGTCAAAAGACAATCGTAGAATATTGTATTAATAGCAAACTGTGATCTTTAATAAATTGACCATTTAAGTAAGTGTGGTTATATGAATTTCTAATGAACAAATAGTCAATTTGTTCTATTACTACCTGCCTCGTTGGCCGCATGGCCTTAGTTGTCACACTCCTGTTAAATTAGACTGCTGATGACAGGGACAGGGCAAAAAAATTGCTACTTTTTAAATAATTTGATTCTGCTATTTACGTTACAGTTTTTTTTCTAGATATTGTTACCAAAGTTATTTGGACTGGCATCGATGCACACAGCTAAAGGGTGAAGACTACAGCCCTTGCCAATACTTCAAGAAATGTTATCAATCACTTTGCCCTATTGCATGGGTTGAAAAGTGGGACACACAGATTGCAGAAAATAGATTCCCAGGAAAAATACTTTAAATAGGGATTCTATAAATTGGTAGATATATCCGAGGGATTTGTTTACTTTTTTTGATTCTTGTTTGTAGTGATTGATGATTAAACAAAATTTGAAAATAAACATAATTAATATTTTGTCAGCATGAATATTAATTTATTTTGTTTCACCTAAATTCACAGACTGTATAAATCTTTGTATAAATATATAATGAAATATTAGTAACCATAGAGTGATTGGATTAATTATTTTTCTTCCTTTGCTCCTTCCCTTTTTTTATATGTTCTTTTGAACTTAAAGATTATTAGTAAGATATTTTAAACTGTCTTATTGATTAGGTAGTAAATTATAGGAAAGGAAGGTTAAATGCTATGTTTTGATATACAAGTAATTAATACAAAGCTTTTTGTTTCCTCAGGTGAGTCATCAAAAGAAATTTTAGAATTTATTATGTTGAGAAAGTATTTGATAATATTTATAGTATAGACCAGTGGTTCCTGAACACGGGGTCATGACCCAAATGAGTCTTAACAAGGATATTCCTGAGGTTCGCTGGAATATATACAGTGTGCTCAGAAACGTAGCCCAAACTGCACATATAGCATGTTTGAACCAAAAGTAATACAAAATCCCTATACACTTACATTCGGAAACCTATGCTAATATCATTAAATTGTGTTCAAAGTTTCGGCGTATAGCGCTAGGATAGCAAAGCTGTCAAGCATGCATGTACGTACAACTAGTTGCATAGGAGTTAGGTGCAGCAATACACATGTAACAATGGCAAGCACTTTCTGTGATATAGGACCATTAATTATGACCATCAGAATGTATTTGTATTTCTAGATGGACTGGTATGTTGTTTACTATTATAGGTTCTGCTGCCGTGCTCTTAAGATGTAGAGTTGTGTAGTGCTGCGTGCCTAACTCCTATGCAACCTGTTGTAAGCGCATGCTCGAACAACTTTATTATCATGGCACTGTACGCTGAAACTTTGATCACAATTTAATGGTATTAGCTTAGCTTTCCGGATGTAAGTGTATAGGGATTTTGTATTACTTTAGGTTCAAACAAGCTATCTGTACAGTTTGGGCTATGAGTTTCTGAACATCCTTTATACTTTATAAAGTATTACATATTTAAACACTTCATCATACTGGCAGATTATGAAGATATATTGCAATACTGACATTAGTGTTTCAACAAATATTTGAAACCTTCCTGAACTTGGAATTTTGGACCAAACTCAAGGACATACCTATTTTGGCTCCAAACATAAAAGGCTCCTTTTCACTCTTCTGACATTATAGCCTACCCTGATAAACAAAGATTTTCAGGTCTCGTAACATCAAGACCCTCAGAATGATTTGCACTGAACTATGTGCATCCACTTATGACTCAAACTCTGGCAGCTCGCCTTCAATATGAAGTAGCATCATGGTTGTCACTGAAACAACTTTTTTTTTGTCAGCAAAATTTCACATGAACATATTGTGTAATTTTCTCTTTGTAAGATTATATTATATTTGGAAGAAGGCACAGGAAATCTGGATAGAAATATATAAAGGAACAAATACAATATGGCTTTTACAATGAAAGTAAAACACAGTTCACACTTTACATTACTGCTGTTGGACAAAGAGGTTGCCTCTTGGAGAAAATCGAGCGTTAACTCTCAATCCCCCGACCTAGGTTTCATTCTATCGGAGCCTATTAGGGAGGAGTGTGAAAAGCGCAATGCAACTTCCTAATCGAGAAAATGGAAATTTGTAAAGAATTATACGAGACATAGATAGAAACACACAAAAGGAATAACATATATTTGTAAGATTAAAAAGTTAATGAAATTAATTCAATTGAGTTGATAAAATCAATCTATACAAAATAAAAACTTGCAAGAGCTCTCCCCAAGAATGAAACAGCATCATAGTAGCCACAGAAATAATCTTCTTTGGTCACTTAATGAACATTGTAACTAAGTCACATTTTCATAAGAAATTGTGTGCTACATTTTTTCTAGCACAGTTTTACTGTTTGGGTTATAGGCTTGTGTATTAATTATGCTAATGGTTTTAGGCATTAGGAAAGTTATATTTAGAGGAAGTATACCCATATTGGCATGGAGGGAGAATGGAAAACCACTTTAAGAAGACTACCCTGAGTACACCCGGCCAAGATTTAGACCTCAATCTCCCTGTCATTGGCAGTCTAGTCTACTACAAGAGTAGGGCGTTAGATCATGCGACCACCGAAGAAGATCTTTACATTTTGATTGATTACAACGTTATTGAAATAATAATGTTTGTTATTTTAATTAATTTGAAAAACATTGAAATGAAAATAATGATAAATAGTAATGTAACCCTTTTGAGTTGACAGGACGGGAAAATATATTTAGGTTCATGATTAAAGAAGTTTGGGAAACACTGGTATGTACAAAACATGTTTAATTTTTTTTTAATGTATTAAAAAATGCATTTACAATTTAAATTGAATTTTCTTATGGACCCCAAAGGGACAAACTGTTCTTCAAATAGTGTGTAAACATTTTTCAAGCTAGTCCATTGTTTTGGTTTGAATAAGGGATAAAACCCGGGAAGATAAACCACGCCTATCTCTTTTTTGCGATATAAATTGAATGGGGTAGGCGTGCCATGGAGATTAGGTATAGTTTGATTTACTGCTCTCTTTAAGAGATTTGTTTTGCAATAGATTAAGCGTTTTTATTTTGAATATTTTTAAGTAATCCCCTTATAATTAATTTTTTTTTGTTATGCCAATTTTTTTTCATTCAAAGCGGGTGACAATTTATATTTTCACCTCAAAGGTGCCATTTTGTTGCGTATATTATTTCCCTTTAGATTGTATATTTGGGAATTTTGAAAATAGTTTTGAAGAAGCTCTTTTATAAATTTTATTATTCTACTGTGTCTCTTAGCAGCCATTTGAAAAACCTCAACTTAATCTATACTAATTTAATGTCAAAGGATGAAGGTATATTTTTAGAAAATGCACCAGCATTAGCCTGGAGATGATGTGAAGAAAAGTAGATTTGAATTATTACTTGAGTCTGTGATCTGTATGACACCTTTGCTAAGTCAGAAACACATCTGTTTATTCATTGAAATATCCCACGTTTGATATCTGACTAGGCAAAAAATGTATTGTTAAATGGAATGCATACATTTTTTTTCTTTTCATTGAATTTTAGACTTAGTATGATGTCTGATTGAAGTGTTTGTCCTAGAATCTATTCAAGACAACTGGCCAATTCACTAGCATTATAACACTTGCTGTGCAAGAAGGTATTTTTCACTTCAACTCAAGTTGGACTGAAAACAAGTTTTTTTTAGTTTGATTAATATGGAGCATTATTTGTGTAAGACATTCATAACCCATAAATAATTACAACCTTTTTTTTTAGTATTACATTTTTTGTGGAAAAATGTATAATCACACAAATTCATATTTTAAATAAATCTAATATAACTAATTTTTTTAACCATACAAAAGTAGTAAATCTATTTGCTATTATATTGTAATGATACTGCTTTCGACCCCTCTCATATATTCAAAAAGTCATGGATGAAGTGTATTTTTCTCTAAATAACTGTGTGTAAAGAAAGTTTCCTTTTTAATACTTCATCCATGGAGAATCACGCGTTTTCAGAAGTAATTTCAATACTGTACACTACGTTTTAAAACTTTATTTCTTTAAAAGACAAACTCCGTTGTATTTGAAAATCAGGTGATACGCTGGCTCCCTTTACCCAGTAGAAAGTTAACCTTCACATCAGATTGCCAGGAGTTCTCTTATTAGTTAGTTTTAACACTTGACAAGGGGTCCAAGAAGCAAGGGGTAGGTCATATATAAGCAGCTTGTGCTTATAAATCCACACAGAAAACTTAATTTTGAACTACACAAGCTCTGGCTCTCCGCGTCAATTCGTAAATGAACAAAAAAAACTGTATCAATGTCAATTTTATAGTAATTAAAGTGCAACTAATAAACTAAATAGTGTACAGCATTAAATCTGTACTAATTTCATCAATTAACCAATCAATAATCCTACAGTGAGAAACGTAAAATCAGATCGGCATAGCCGTGTGATAAGTGCTTAGTAAGGCATACACGCGTCGTCATCATCATAAAACCCAGTATCGTTATAATTACTGCTTAATCGTAAGGCATACACGGGCTCACATCATCATCATCATTTAAAATCCGGAATCATAATTGGTGTCCGATCGCGGAGTAGATACCACTATAGTATCTTAAAATCAATTAACATAGGGATTTTAGAGAAAATTATCAAAAATTTTGAGTTTTTTTTTTTTGTCAAAATCGTTGAGTTTGAGCTTCTACTAAAACCCAACTCAAATTTCTGAGTACTCGTACACCCCTAACTGTAACTTACAAACATTAATGACTGAATACATTATGCCGATAGCAAAAACATACGCTTGGCACAACCTCCAGAAAGCAACATTCTTTTAGAAGAATATTACAATTATTTCTTCTATAAAAAAAATAAATATCAGCTTCTTTTAAACATTTGGCGGCACTCTTCAAAAGAAGTTGACGAATAAATAACAATTAAGATGAGATATCAAGTCTTAACCATAATTGCGATCATTTTAATGTATACATATTGCTTGTCGTCGTCCTTGAAAAGTATCACACCCAACATAACGTTGTAAAAAAAAAACCACTTGTCCTATTTAGAATACGAAAGTAGATTGTTAGGGAAACGTGTCTCCTTACATTAAATCACTCCCATCGGGATTATTGCAAATAATAGTAAATACAAATAAATTGCAAAGTATATTACATTCTCTCATATATATGTATTTGTGTTTTTCGCCTTAGGTTTATCACAATATTTTATTTTATTTATTAGAGGTATTTAACGTGTACTTACTGAACCGATCGATTATATCAGCACACAAGAATTTCTACGAGCGAAAGTGAAAGGGTCTACCAATTTTGGCAAGGAAGGTATTTTCATATACCTTGGAGGGTTCTTTTACGTTTCACAATCCACATGGGGCCGACGACGGCTTTACTTACCCTCCGAAGGAAGTTGTGCTTCGGATTTTTACCACTCAATAAAAATCCGTCGACCCCACCTGGGTTTGAACCCACAAACATCGGATCCTGAGGGGGGAAACTTTACGCCAGTCCAATTTTAGATTTTGTAGATATTGATAAAATATAGCAAAAATTACAACTGTAGATTACATTACTTGTATGAATATGTGAAAGTATATCTAACCTTTCTAGCTGTTAGATGAGACCGTTCCTATGAAAATTGTAGTGTAGAGTGACTTAACTGTTTTAAAAAGGTTCTTCAATCGGTGTCATACATACAGCCAACAAGTGTGTCAGTAAAAACTTTTTTTGAAATTAACGATACATAACAATTAAATTGGCTATATATAGATGCACAGGAAAAAAGATGCTATAAAAAGAAGAGACTTATGTTGTGTGTTAACGCCTACCTTAACGTGTGAAACACTCGTATCAAAACAAAATTTGCCCTTATACACTCTCCAATTATAATATTTTAATACCTGCTTTGGTGGATGCATGGTCTAACGCGCAACTCTCATGTTAGACTAGACTGTAGATGATGGGGAGGTCAAGGTTCGAATCTCAGTCGGGTATAATAAGGATGGTTTTTACAAAAATTGTTTTCCACGCAAATGTGGGTACACTTTCTCAAATTATAGCCATCCTAATCCCTAAAATAATTTGCGTGTTTAGTACATAAGCGTCTAACCCGAACGGATAGTAAGACGTGATGCTATATATATATAGCATCACGTAACAAATAAAATACGTGTATATATACGTATTTTATTTGTTGGTTAAGAACAATGATTGTATGTATTTCATTGTGAGGCTAACCATCCCGAAACCTCTTCAAATGATTGTTTATTATTATTATTGTATGTATAGTAATACGAAAATGTGGTGGGGTTAGCCTTTTTCCAGCCACGTTATCACTCTTAAGGGGGCCGTTTCGGTAAGCGAGAAATTGCCGCGCAAGAAGTTTCGTAATTTTCTTCCCCCTCTTATTGATATGACAAAAGGGGGTTGTAGCTTAAGGGCTAAAGGGAGTACAAGCTTGGACATAATAGAGAAGTAGTTCCATAAAGTGACACAGACCATTGTGTGGACTGACAGCGATTGATATTTTCTCGCCGAATGAGGCGGCCGCCTTAATACGAACTGGTGAAATTCTTGAGCTTAATGAAAGACAGGATCTAACATAGGTTTGTTTCCTCCACTCCCTCGAGTATTTATGGCGGGGTGGTAGAAGATTTGATAGGCTGATTGTGCTAGAGTGGTTTATATACTTTACACGCGTCCGTCTGTCTGCCCGGTCGACCCTCCCACTTGGCAACAGATCCAGGAGAAACCTATCAGGCCCGTAGAGGAGTTGTTAAGGGGAAGGCTCCTATTGATATTATTTACTCGTGTAACTACTATTAGCAGTGTATCCGAACCTAACGATGTTGCCTATTCGTGACGTAGTGGCAAGTTCTAATGAGATTCTTACGAGCTTTAATATTTTATGCCTCCGCATCGGAGTGGACTCGTGGATTAAAGGTCAGACTCATCTAGTCCGGTTTGCCGGTGACCCAGAGGTCAAAGTTTACATTCCCGATATGTGTGCTGAGAATTATTTTTTTTCCTAATTGGTTACCCACTCTCTCTCTCTGCACAAATGCGGGTACATTTACTATCGATTCTCTATTATTAAATCCTAACCCAATAGCCGTGGTTAAAATGTGTATAGGCCGGTTGGGAAGTAAGACGCGGCGGGGAAAAAATAATCATATCTAGACATTCAGCTTTTACTCGGAGAGTTTTTCCTGTATTTAAAAAAAACTATAAAATAGGAAACAAAGAAAAGATTAGTATTTTTTTTTTAATGCGTCATTATTTTGTCGGACCAAACAATGAGAAAATAAGCTTTGCGTGTATGTAGAATAATAAAAGGGATTTTTTTTTTCCTAGTGCTTATAGTGAGAGGAGGTAGCGCTCTAGCCATAGTATTAGGAGGGGGGATTTTTAGACTTAAGAGGCAACCCACATGACATACGTTCATTATAAATCCGTAAAGCAGGAAGCACTGTTAACCTAGAACAGAAAACATAGCTTTATAGTATCAAACTTTAAACTTTCTAACAATTATATTATTACATGACTTACAAACTAACTTAGCATGAGACTTCACACCTATACTACACACACAGCCTTAGTGATTAGAAGTTTACCAATCTTACGAATACAGGACGAACGCGCATAAAAACACAGACCAATATTCATAAAAAGAATCTTATCCAACTGCTAGAAAGGTTACTAGATTTACTTTCATGTAATCATACGTTAAGTCATGTAGATATTTAGCTGTAACTTTTGGCATACTATTAGTACTAGTAATATAGTAACCCTTTAACACATTTTTATAAATGTTTTCTTATACCACAATCCTGCTATATTTAATGTAGTTTTAACACCACCTGGAATTGACCCAATGTTCTTCTAAAAATCCCTGTAGTCATCAAACAACTCGGACATGTTTTAATATGTTAATGAACCCGCTTCATTTGATACTCCACAGTTTATTCATGTGTAACATTTGACGCATGGATAGTCAGTTCTTGAGTTAAGTCGTGTTTCAAGTACACATTTAAACAACTGATAAGAGAATAACAGAAAGCGGTGGTACGGTACTTAGCGCCTGTTAGACCTTCAAATGCAAGCCCGCAGGCTATAACTGTTCGATGTTTTGCATACGATGCTTCAGTTGGCGCCCCAAACTATTCGAAGACAATATGGAATAATGGATTAAAATTATTTGTTTCTTTTTTAAGTTTGACGTGATTTTCTGATATTTTGAAATGTATTCTAGTTTTATCACTATGGAGTGGAAATTTGCTCTTTGCTTAGTACATAAAAAAAAAGTAAACTAAGTTTTACAAATAAATCTGTCATTTTCTGATAACGATAATGTTATTCTATAACAGAATAATTTATAAGATAATTAATAATCTCTTATGGTTGTATATATATTTTTTCTAGTAATATAACTAAATAACACAAATAAGTCTGGTAATATTGAGATAATCTGCACTAATTTGTTGATATGCATCTCAATAGTAAGAGGTGATTTGTTGATTTGTTTTAATCGAACAGACTCATTTGAATTTTTAGATATTTATTATAAAAATTAAATAAATATTTCATAAATGTTTATAGTTGGTTTTAGCGTCACCTTTGAAGTTTAACTATATTAAAGTAGTTTCTATCTGACAATATTGATTTAGTTACTAACTTACCGTCAACCTCGGTGGTCTTGAGGTAAACCCAACCGGGGTCGACGGATTTTTCTTGAGCGATAAAAATCCGTAGCACAACTTCCTTCAGAAAGGGAGTAAAGCCATTGTCCCCATGTCGATTGTATTATGTAAATACACCTGGAAGGTTTGGGAAAATACCTTTCCCGGCAAAATTGGTAGGTCCTTTCGTTCTCACTCATAGAAATTCTCCTGCGCGGATACAATCAGTTGGTTCAGAAAGTGCACGTTTAATACCTCAAATAACAAAATAACAGCCTTAAATTCATAGAATATTTAGCTTGTGGCTGGCGTACAATTTGAAAGTTATTGTACTTATATTAATGTGATGTGTATCAGTAAAAAAAAAAAATCTTGAAGAGATAGTTTTAACCTGGATACTAAATACACGATTACGCTCGAACAGGAAAACGTATCTAAGTGCGGTATTCTGTCTTATTAACTTGACAACAACGAATTTGAGATCAGTTCAATACGGCTTTTATCTATAGTAGTTATTATTGTTAGTTTTTTTTAAAAAGAGATAAAACTGTTTCACTTATCTCACTTCCAATAGTTTTTATTTCTGGTTTGAGCTGAATGTCCTACGTAAAGACTCGGATATTTTGAAGCTATTTAGCGAAGCGGACTGCATCTTAATGTGACGCACCTAAGCAGTTTAAGAACTGAGACACGTGGATACCAATGTACGATATAGAAGGAGAGGGAATAAAATGAGTAGTTCATCCTCTTTTTTGTCTACTGATAATACTTCCCCTCTTCCTTTGACGAGTTCACACATTCACTTTAATATTTGCTCCTTGAAAACATTGACTTACTTTTTAAAATCACCTTTTTTATTTTGTTTCCTATTCTAAATAGACATATGCTTCCAAGGCCTTTTTTAATCCAAATCCTGGCAGGAAGATTTCTACGGGCTATTTTCGTGAGTAAGCCAAATAGCCTAAGTTGTAGAGAGTTTATAAAAAAACACGTTTACAAGAAAATGCTTAAAGATACCAATAATTTTATCTCACTGTAGGACTATTTTGAGAAATATTTATGGTTTTTGTTTCAATGTTTTATCTTTAAAATTCGCTGAGTAAAACTTAAATTTATTATCATGGTAAATCCTATCTTGAGCTGCCGTGACGTCATGGGTAGGCAATGTCCTTAATTTAGGTGTTATCCTGAAGTGAGTCGGGCTCTTAAGTTTAAAACTTGTTGTAAAAGTTAACAAATTGTATTGTTGTATACAATATGAAAGTGCCCAACAATAATCAAAACGATTCTTTTACTTTCTCGTGAACCCATAGAAAAAGGAAGTATTGTGATTGTAAAAAAATCTCAGGATTTTGAAAAATATTGACGTTTCATGATCCCATGAAACCAAAAAAGGGGTTTTCACGTTGTCGTTTGTCTGTCTACCTCCTACTAGAGCCAAAACCATTCAACTGAATGGGATAAAACTTGGTGTCTAGGGTTTTCATGAAGTTCTCCCGATGGGTTTTTGGAATTAGATCTCTAACCTTAAAATTAGGGGTAGTTAGTTTATTTAAGGCCAGAGAGAGGAAAATCTATTTTTATAGAAATATACTCGCTTTTGATTTAAAATTCGTATCTGTTTAACATTACACACAAAATGGCGCATCTCACTTTCCCGTGAAAATGACTTATAGGCTACTTTACACAAGAGGATTTCTCCACAATACTTTGTGATACGAAATAGCTTACTGTGGAAAAGTTGAACACTTTTATTTCAAATGTAATTTTTATAAAACTTATAGTTTCTGAGCTATAAATAAATATATTTTTTAAATTGAGGTCTGGGAAATTAATAGTTGATTGCTACCCGCCTCGGTGGCGTAGTTGGCTAACGCGCCAGTCGTGTTGAGCTCGACCGCCGAGGACGGGGAGATCGAGGTTCGAATCTCGGTCGGGTGAACTGGGGGCGGTTTTTCCTAAATGGTTTTCCACTCTCCCTCCACGCAAATGCGGGTTCACTTACTCTAAATTCAACCTTCCCAATTTCTAATCCATTAGCGTAATTAGTACTTAAGCGTATAACCCGAACGGGTAGTAACACGCGCTGCTAATAGTTGATTGCTATGCTCTTTGGTGAACAAAGCTGTTCCTCTTTTCTCAATAAGTTTCTGTAACAGAGTATATTATTTACAGTCTTTGGTGAAATGTGGTGCTCTTTTTTACATCATTTTTTGAAAAAATATATATTGTT
>CABFWB010000369.1:155841-190705 GCA_902151455.1 Timema bartmani | reverse complement strand
CGGCGGCGGCTCGTGTTTAGCGCGTGTGGCACGATTCTTCTGTTGTTTAGATTGTGCCGTGTGGCGCTTAGAGCAACATTTCCCTTGTCTGGGTTCACCTTGTTGTTTGCTTCGAGCCACACCTCTTATGCACTCCCCCCCCGCCCTCCCCATACCGCTTTATCATTCCCTATCTCCCTTCAGTCTCATCTCTGTTTTCCCTATCCTCTCTCACTGTTACTCTCTAACTATGTACAACAGGGACCTTATAGCTTTAGTTATGTGACGTCACCAACTGGACAAATATATTAATATTAATCTCCATCCACGCAAATGTGATTATACTTCCTCTAAATTAAACCTTTCTCATCCATAACTCATTAGCGTATAGCCTGGACATGTGGTAAAACAAGGTGCTATAAAATAAAAAATTAAAAGACTAAGAAAGTAAATAAAAATGTAATATTTTTTTCCGTTATCGTGATAAAACGAGTTTACAGTTTTCAAATAACGAGCTTCCCTATGAAAATGAAACTGTATGCACATGGTCTTTCGAAATGGTTATCCGTTTAAAGGTGGCATACACTCAAATATCTGTCTGTTTGTTCCGCGAAAACTGCTTAGTGCGTTGACTAATTTTAACGAAATTTGTCAGAAATATTTTTTGAGCCTAGCCCAAACTATGTATTTATATGGTTTTTCAATCTTGATATCGTTCAATATTGTGGCCTCTCAAATAGTTTATTGTTTAAAAGATCATTTCAAGTGTTTATAGTTTATTTATTTTAATCAATCGATTGAGAACCTAGAACATTTTTCTAATTTAAAAAAATATATTGTGAGAGTGACGTGTTAAACCTCGTGAACCATGGTTATTCAATATTAATATAATGTACAGTACTATTGGGTATAGTGGTTGTTTGTTTTCTGTCTAAATTAATCACCAAAGAAAAATATTAACTTCAAATCCAAGGAGAAATTACAGGAGATGTTTTAACTTGAACTCCAAAGAGAAATTTTAAGACTAATAACAATAAGGACATGGAAGGAGCGAAGTCGACTGTTCATAGAACTACTACTGTATTAGGGAGGATAAAGGTTGAATTTAGAGTAAATGTACCTTAATTTACGTGTAGATAAAGTGGAAAACCATTTAGGGAAAACCACCTTCTGTACAATCGACAAGGATTCGAATTCGGATCTCTCCCTCATCGGCAGTCGAATCTATCAAGAGTGACGCCCTAGACAACTCTACCACTGCTATGGGTTTAGTTTTGAAATTTTATTGAATCTCCCAAGCAGATGTCACGCATAGCCGTGAAAGCTGTAACAATTTCAAGTTGGCCCGAGCGGACGACGCTGAAGAAACTGCAATCTTGCTGATGGCTCAGAGCGCATCACATAACCACGTGTATGCTCTGATATTGTTTTTCAGGGAACGAATCCACAGCAAGTCGCTGACAAGAGAACGAAAAGAGAAATACAGTAGAGCGTCGGAAACCCGGACGTCAAAAATCCGGAGCGTCGCAAATCCGGATCGGCGGTGAGAGCAGGTCAAGTCTTGTACAAAAAACAATTAAGGACTTTTTTACCCAGTAAGTTTCCATTAATTACTGTAGATTCTTGGGTTTTTTTTCTAAAAAGTATTGTAGAGTTAATAATCTAAATTACATAATGTAATGTACATGTTCTTATTCAATATACTTTATTAAAATATTTTGTGTACTGTATTTTTCGAACCCTTCAGCCTCTATTTTGCAATACAGTAGACTCCCGAGCTTCATGTATCCTCTAGTCAATACATTACGTATGTATACAGTTATTGAAAGCACATTTGAAAATCCGGACAGTTCAGTAATCCGGATGGGTCCCGGTCCCGATCGATCCGGATTAACGACGCTCCACTGTATATATATTTCTCTTATTTATATATATATATCACCTTAAATCCACACTCTCTAGGACTCGGGTTTAAACGTTATAACTGCGCGTGCGTGAAATGGACGTAAGCTAGAATGTTTTGCCATCCTGTTTCTTTTATATCCGCTACAGCTCTTTCTTGCGTTCCTCTTTATCCATTCCCCCACATCCTTTCCTAGTATTACAACGTGTTCATTGTCTACTTTGTACAAGGCTGTCACAGCCCTCGCACGCTTCACCAAATATACCAACAAAAGCTAATTCAACAAGCGCATGACTGCTTGCATCATTTAGCTGAACTTTTCTGCTTTTAAACATCTTCGCGTTTGATTGTTTTCCGTGTTATGCGTCTTGCAAACCTTTCGGATCATCCGCACGTTCACGCTGATAGGATAGGGATTATGTAGGGTGAATTAAGAGGAAATGTACCTGTTTTGGTGTGTAAAGAGAGGGAAATTATTCGGGAAAAATCCATCTCCGTTCACCCTGCAGGAATTACATGCTACAACCTCTTCGTCACCAGTAAACTAAACAATGAGACTGACGCCTTTGTCCACGTGCCCATCAGTGAGGATGTTTTCGTTTATATCCGTTGGAAGTGCTTTTTNTAAATATAGGCTTGAGTTGAAATTTTCTCTTTATTAATGGCTTAAACTATATTATATAAAGGACAAAATTAGGAAATTAAAATTTAATTAAATATATCAGCATTCGCCAAAAGTGAAGGTAGAGGGGAAAGTCAGTTCGTATGGTAGGGATTCGAACCCTGATATTCTATATCAAATCTGAGTATGGTAATGCTGAGATGATTACGATGGTTGAAATTTAATGGCATAAATTTATTCAGTATACATCATCAAGCAAATAATCGACCAACTATTATTATTTTTTGCACCGCCTCCTTTTGGTCCATCAAAGTATAATTACATTGATTTAGCACGAAGGGGAAAGGAATATTTTTAGAGGGCATGCACCCGAACTTGCGTGGAGGTAGAGTGGTAATCTATTTAGGGAAAAAATAGATTGCATTAACAATTATTATTGTTAATGCAATCTTTACAAAGTATCTATGTTAACGGCTATAAATATGTATGTATAGGGCATCCACAGCAGGACAAGTGGTATCCGACAGCTAGGAAAATGATATATCCATTCGTCAAACCATGTGCTGATTAGTTGTTACTTTCGGTGGTCAGAACATTCACACAAACAAAAAAATTGTTTTTAATTGTTAAGCGTTTTTATACATTATTGAAACACGAACTTATGGAAATAACCATCTGAATGTTTATTTTTTTTATATAGAAGTGGCTTACTTAAAAAAATGCATCATTTCAAACGATAGCTTCTAAAATGTGGTGTGCTATTATAAAATCAAGATGGCGAACCTGGCGAAATAAGGGCTGTAGATGACGTCATGCAAAAATTAAGGCGTTTGTGTTTATACTCTTGGTGGCGAGTTATAACAAGATACAAGTGTGAATATTATATATAATACTTTTTAATGTATTATTTCATGAAATATATATTTCTCGCCACAACCATAAAACAAAAAACATATAGGCTAGTTTTATTCATATATTTTGTGCTGTTTGTATTTAAAATAACTGGGACCTAATTATGAAAACAGAAAAGAACAGGAACTTTTATTTTTATATAACCGGAAACAGTATCGGAACCTTAAAACATATTTGACCAAATAACCGGAACAAAAACTGGAACCTATACATATTTCGGTTCCATACGTCTTTCAACACTTCCACAAATTTGTAGATATTGGGATGGTTTGTATGGTTGAAACTATTCAGTTTTGAGTGGAACGATCCAAAATAATTTGTTGTGCGGTTCGTGGACGGTGAAAATTCATCCCAAATGTCTGGAGGGAACATCGACATCTGCATACTGGGAAAAATAAACCTCGTCAATTTATGAATATTGTTTACCTACAATGTTTAACTCGCTTCGGTGGCCTCATGGTCTTAACGCGCTACTCCCGAAGTAGACTAGACTACCGATGACGGGGAAATTGAGGTTAAAATCTCTGTTGGTTGTACTGAGCTTTTTAAAAAAAATAGTTTTCCACTCTCCCTTCCCGAAAATGCGGTTTCACTTCCTTTAACTATAGCCTTTATAATTTCTATAAATCATTAGCGTAGTTAGTACATAAGCGGATAACACGAACGGTTAGTAAGACGCGGCGCTAGAACAACTACAAAGTTATTACAAGTTTTATACCTACGAAGTAACTTTAAAAAATATATATATATATATATATTATTTTAGTAAAGGATGGAATTTACACAGGAGATTTTGGGTCATAGAATCTTCGGGACTAAATTTACGTCAACTCAACCATTTGTCTATGGAACTAACGCAAGATGATGACCATTTTTGTTTTCCACGTTGTTTCCGACTCGAGGTTTAATGTGATGGAAGTTGACTACTCTTTCTGCAGAGGGCCAACTACACGATGAAACAAGACAGCTAAAACAGTTAGTAGACACCCCCCCTGTCACCCATCCGTGTCTGTGAGTTCCGGGCAACTTGGCGGAACGGTTGATTTCTGGAATGTATCTGCAGAGGAGAAAAACAAAGCCATCATCTAATGCTTCATGAACTTGAAACTGTCCCCATAAGAATGGAAGATGTTCGGAGTTTCTGGACCGTGTATGGTAGAACAAGGATTCAGTGGAGGCACCTTTGTTCTTACATAATAGTTAACTTGATGTTGGTGTCTTATTTATTTCTATATATATCATTTTAAAATTTTGTACGTGTAAAAATAAAAATTATGGAAGTTCCTATCACGTGTTTTACAGCTGCGGTATAACTTGCTACTGTAAAAGATAAATGTTTGGGGAAATTGGAGACACTCGCCTTTGAATGTACCTTCAGTCGATTCGTTTGAAAAATATAATGATATACATATATATTTGATTTGTAGACATAAGAATGGAGGACATGTGTAGCATACCTTGGTTTTCTTAAGAATGGATATTTAGAACAGCTTTTAAAAAATACAAACACATATTTTGCGGTCAACATTGATAACATTTTTCTATTTTATTGGTGTTAAGTTATAGTTATTGATATTATCTACTACCAGCCTCAGTGGCTGCGTGGTCTAACGCGCTACTCTCACAGTACACTAGACTGTCGATGACGGAGAGATCGAGGTTAGAATCTCTGTCAGGTGTACTGAGGGTGGTTTTCCCAAAATGGTTTTCCTCTTTCTATGAAAATGCAGGCACACTTCCTATTAATATAACCTTCCTAAAATCATTAGCGTAATTGAGTACATAAGGTATAACCCAAACTGCTAGTAAGATGCGATGCTAAAAAACAGTACCTATAAAAAGTGACAGGATTCGAACCCCGATATCCCCGTAACCGGAAATCCAGTTCAACACGAGGGTGATGCGTTAGACCTTGCGATCCCCGTTGCGGGTTTAAATGCTGTTTGTTCCAGGATTTTGTTAGTTTGTGGCTTAAGTGGTCAGTGGGGACAAGTGGTTTATAGAAATGGCACTCATAGCGTTTGGTTGACATTCACGAGGAAGGTTAGGCTTGAAATCCCGGTCGGGTAAACTGCAGAAGGTTTCTAACGTGCAATTTCCATGATAACTCTCTCATTCTCTCTCAACACAAATGAGAGTGCCCTTTTTTTCTCAAACTATCCTAATTATATCTTACCATTAAATGATAGCAACAAAAGCTGGTGTGATGAGTCAGTCGTATGTTAATAGTATTCAAACTTGAACAAGCGAAAGGAAGTATAATTTGGAGCATTTATCAATCATTCCCGGCACGAGGGAGTTGAACCGTTTCTGCCTTGAGTAGATCTCATAGATGCATTGTGGGTCTGGGTTTGTCTGGCGACACGCAGTCGAGACCTTAAGAACTCTCTTACAGCTTCAGTTTTGATATGCCTTTTATAAAAATACTTGGCAAGTCAGGCGCAAAATTTGCCATTGAAAATAATAATGATAAACAGAACACAAAAAAAAAAAAATAGAGAAAGAGAGAATCTCTTCCCTTCAATCCTTAGTATCCGGAATATTCGACTGTTTCATATGAGTGTGAAAGGGATATATGTCCATATGAATACATTAATTTGATAACTAAATATTTAATGGATCTATTAATGTCATTTTTATATATAATTATATACGGTAAGTAACGTATTATACAGCTGTCATACAGATTATGTCAATTTTGACAGTGGTTATTATCTGTAGATTTAATAGTTTTTTTACCTTATTTGGTGACCACATGGTCAAAGGCGTCGCTCTTGCAATAGACTGTATTGCCAATGATGGGGAGATCGGGGTTCAAATACCAGACGGGTGTGCTGAGAGAGGTTTTTTGCCTAAAGGTTTTTTACACTCTACCTCTATGAAAATGTAGTAACACTTCTTCTAAATTCAACCTTCCTCATACCTAGAACATTAGCGTAACTAGTACCCAAACGGCACTCTGTGCTAAAAAAATCCCAAATAATTAAAAGAAAGAAAAATATATCTAGGAAACTATAAAAGAAGTAGAAATGAAAATATTTTCTTAAAAATAGTTAGACTTTATGCTTATGATTGTAGTCACCGTGATAGCTGATCATTAGCACGGTAATAGTTACTTGTACTGAATTAAGTACGCAAACATCGTTTGTATGTAGAGGACTCTAGGTAGTGATTTTAAACTAAAAGTGTATGTAGAAAGCTAATTTCTCTAGCGGGGGTCCGATAGAAAATCGTACTATACCTTTAGCCAATGAAAGTTTGTACACATTCATGAATCCCCCTAAGGGAGTTAATCAAATTTCAGAAGTGGGGGTGGAGGGGTGTTATAGATCACCCCGACCACTCACCCTATTTCCACACCCTTGTTTCTAACCCACCTACGCAGCTGCTGACAATCGTCCAATCGGAAGCTTTTCAGACCACGAAGACTCGCAGTGTCACTTGGATCGTATTTCCACCAAAGGCGTCGCCCTAATCACACAAAAGCGCAGATCGTGAACTCGCGTTGAACCTACCGATACAAAATGGGTCCTACCTTTATTTCTGAGTTGTGAAGCCATTGAAGCATATAAAAAATACAGTTTTTTTTTACTCTATCTCTTTCCACCTTCTCTATCTAGTTTCTTTTTTTTTTCTTTTCCGTCTCAGTGTGAAAACGAATTATACCCGAAAAGGAAACGAATTGGTACGGGTCGTGACTGACCCTGTCTTTATGGTCGATGGAGTTGCCGTCTGGGCCATTTTGGTATATGTATACATATCACACATGTGTATGGCGCGCTCCTTATAGCTCAGAGTTTTTCCCATCACATGTCATTGACAGGGTCAACAAGCGGGTCACCTGCTTTGATGAACCGCATAGTCTAAGGTGTCACTCTCAGTTTGGACTAGACTGCCGATGACAGGGAGATCGGGATTCAAGTCCCGGTCGGGTGTACTGAAGATAGTTTATCAAAATTGGTTTTCTAGTCTCCCTCCTCACAAATGCGGGAACATTTCCTCTGAATTTAGCATTTCTCATCCTTAACTCACTAGCGTGGTTAGAAAATATACCTACAACCTGGACAGGTAGTAAGACGCGGTGCTAAAAATAAATAAAAATAAACCAAGCGGGTCGCTCACACCGGTCGACACGAGGAAAAGAACGTCAGTCTTGTCCTATGTTGTTTGCTGTTGACCAGGAAGTTGGGGGTTCTAATCCCATTTGGGAAGATTGAATAGTTTTTATTCCGTGGCTCCTAGACCCCCTCCATGAAAATGCGGGTACATTTTCGTCTACATCAGGCATGTCCAACCTTTCCCCAAATGAGGGCTGAATAAGTTCTTGGAGAATTGAACTACCTAATGGCCAACTAGAGTACACATACACACACATACACCTATACATACGTACACACAAGCTTAACCACACTCACACTCATAGGCCTACACAGATACATAAATACATACATTATTTACATTCATACATACATACATACATACATATATACATGCATACATACATACATATATACATCCATACATACATATATACATACATACATGCATACATACATCCATACATGCATACATACATCCATACATACATATATACATACATACATGCATACATATCACACATACATACATGCATACATACATACACACATACATACACACATACATACATGCATACATACATACATACATACATATATACATGCATACGTACACACATACACACATACATACATACACATATTCATACATGCATTCATACATACATAGACCCACATATATACATACATGAATACATACATGCATTTATACATACATACATATATACATACATACATACATACATACATACATACATACATAGATACATACGTACATAGATACATACATACATACATACATACATAGATATATACAATACACAACTAGTATTATACTTAAAGATTCTGGAAACTACATGGAAGTTAGCGAACTATTAAGTAAGCTACAAGAGACTAATTTGTTGTTTATTTATGAAATTTGAGTTGGCGAGCCACATAGAACTTACTTGGGGACCCCAAAAGGTCCGCGGGCAATGGGTTGGACATGCCTACTCTATATTGTTCTTTACTAATCCTTAACCCATTATTTTAATTAAAATTACGGTTAGGATTCGAATGCCGATTGACACCCTCGTCCGCAAAGCAAATTGGACTAACTTGTTGAGAATAAAACTAGACGATCTTTATTATCTTTCCATGTCATCATTTACGTTTTAAAATGAGATGAAACGTTATTTAAAATGACCGCTACAATCTCTTGTAGTCGATCATGTCAGATATGGTATATCCGCCTAAAAATATCATATACGAAGTGATGTTTAAAAACTATGAACACCATGAGATTGGCTTCAATCTATTTTAAAAACCTAACCTCCTTAAGGCAAAAATCAAATAATTCACAACTATTCCACGATTAACTTGAAATACATTTAAAACTTTAGCACATTAACATAAAAAGTAAGCAAATAAAAACAAACTGCTAAAAAAAATGTAATTTGTAAGTAAAGTAGTAAATATGTAATAGTTTAGAAAGTATTCAGTCGATCTTATTGAAACATTTACAATTTCATCTATAGTTAGTTCATAGATGAAAAAAAAAATTCAAACAATTGAAGTTAATAGCTTTGGAAAATTTGATACATTTAATTTAACCAGTTAAAGCAGCTTTCGTAGAAATATTTTTTTTTTGTTTATATCGAAACAAAATTAGAATAAGTTTTTTTAGATAAGAATTTCTCTTTTTTGAGAATGTTCCAATATACGATTCACCTTAAGGTGTGGTGAATAAATATTATAAAAACATGAGACATGAAGTCTAGACATTCTGAGTGATGTATTACCTGTCACTACAGGTCCAGATGCTAATATAACCTACAAAATTGCGTTTCAAGCTTATAAAAGACATTGATAAAAAAGTAAGGCAAGGCCAGAATGCCAAACACTCGTCTCAGATGCTTAGAGGTACAATTTAGCTGTGGCAACATTAATAAACAATAATCGAACATTCAAATTGTTTAAAGTCTCACATAAAACCGAACCAGCATCCATTCAAGTTATAAACAATGCTGCCAGAATGTGATAATTTTTAATAACGTGTTGACATAAACTGGTTCATCTACTGATCCTGTGTGTTGCCAGAAACTGGTGCATCCACTGGTCCTGTGTGCTGCTAGAAACTGGTGCATCTACTGGTCCTGCGTGTTGCCAGAAACTGGTGCATCTACTGGTCCTGTGTGTTGCCAGAAACTGGTGCATCTACTGGTTCTGTGTGTTGCCAGAAACTGGTGCATCTACTGGTCCTGTGTGTTGCCAGAAACTGGTGCATCTACTGGTCCTGTGTGTTGCCAGAAAATGGTGCATCTACTGGTCTTGTGTGTTGCCAGAAACTGGTGCATCTACTGGTCCTGTGTGTTGCCAGAAAATGGTGCATCTACTGATCCTGTGTGTTGCCTAAGTCTGGCGCATATAATGGTACTGTATAGTGCCAGAAACTAGCATGTCTATTAGCCCTGTGACTTACCAAAAACGGGCACGTCTAATCGGCCCTGTCTGTAGACGTGTCAACCCGTCTTGTATGTTGGCAGAAACTGGAAGCTTGTGGTTTGTTGCCAGCACTGTCGATGACACTCCCGTTTGACCGTCCAGCAACAGTGAATCACGCGGAGCTGACCTCAGCCTGCCTCCTCGAGGAATCCGACGACCGAGAGGCTCCTGAAGGTTGCTCATTCTCCATCAACATTTGGCCAAACCTTCATACCTCGTGAGACCAGCATGGTCAGGGACATAGGAGGAACATTCTCCCTGTTAGAACATTCTAATATTATTCCATGAAGTTGAATGCTGGTGCATGAGGGGAGTATTCCCCTTCATTTAGGAGATTACAATATCATTCTCAGATGAATGCTGGTGCATTAGAGAAGTATTCCCCTCCTTTAAGAGATTACAATATTATTTTCAGATGAATGCTGGTGCATTAGAGAAGTATTTTTTCCCATTGAGGTGGGAATGAAGGGAAAAAGATAAAACTGCAATGATTTTGCAGTTTTTATAGCAACACATTTTTGTGGCCAAACTAAATAAAACATTTCTTCAGAAGAAACATAGAGTTTAATTCTCTTCACATGGAGATATCAACAATTCTTGATGATGATGATGATTATTATTATTATTATTATTATTATTATTATTATTATTATTATTATTATTATTATTATTATTATATCAAGGTTGTCCTAGAATTTAATGAAATCTTTTTTTCTTCGTTTAAAAAGTTTCACATCTAATGCCGCTATGCTCATGACAAATATTCGACAACTGTTGATATCACCATGTGAAGAAAATTGAACTATATATTTCTACTAGCGAATTATTTTATATAATTTGGCCATAAAAATGTTTAGCTGTAAGAACTGTAAAAACACTTACCATTTCTCGCGTCCCCAACACTCACACCGAATGTTAGTATATTGGAGGAAAGTTCCTCCCTTTAGAGGGATTTCAATATTACATTCAGATGAATGGTGATGCGTTTCTTCAATAAATCCTCCTCATACAGTATTTAATGAAAGCTAGACCAAATGTTTACCAAAAATAATCGATTGAGTAGTCTGATGTGAGTTCGCAAATATATTTGTGTAGTGATTGTTCTAATTTGAGGTATTTATCTGGCACTTCATAAACACACAAACTATATCAGGAGACGAATTACAAACTCACTTAAAATATGACAGGACGATTAATACTCTAATTGGTCAAGTTGATTATCAGAATAAATATTTCATGGATCTGAAAATAGTAATTAAAAAGTATTTATTAAACTGCTGATTAGATAGAAAATTGTACAAGTCAAGGGATCTGGATTCAATCCCTTGATTAGACTAAACTAACTGAGCGCGGTTTAATTTTCATTGGAAGAATCTTATTTGACAGAAAAACTACTAGATCTACAACCGTGCATTTACGAGTCAAGTCATATTACTTACAGCTGTCTTTTTTTACTTTCTCATATCAAGAGAAAGCATTGTAATCGTGATAAAGATCTATCTCGAAATTATTATGAATATTTACGTTTTATGTGGAAACGAACAAAAAAAAAGTGTATTTTACAATTAGGTCTTCCCTCTCTTTCTCTATCTGTCTGTCTGTCTGGTTATCCCTGGCCACGGATATAAAACGGTTTGAGGAACTTGGTTCAAACTTGATATATAAATTATATAGGGCTATACCTTGGGAAGTTTTTTATTTTGACCCTAGCCCTCAAATTAAGGTTAGTTAACTATAGAGTGATTTTATTAGAATTCTAAATTTTTCGAAAATTTCTCTAACAATGTTGTTTAAAATGGATATCTAGGGAATGGTTTCCCTCTCAAATAACACTGTATTCTTGGTTTTTGAGTAAAACCTCGTTAAAGGGTAATTTACTTTAGAGTGATTTTTGAAAATTCGAAATATTTTGAAAATGGCTTAAACTATTTGGTAAAAAACAAGGTTCAGGGGACTATTTTACACGATCAATAATAATATATCTTTGTTTTTCTAAATAAAATCATTTAAGGGTAGTTTACTTGAGACAAATTATAGAAAGTTTGACATTTTTCAAAATTTGCCTTGAAGATTGAGTTAAAAATGGATATATGGGAAAAGTTTTTCATTATAAATAAGAATAAGTTTATATGAATAATTTGGTTTAAATTTATGCACAATAAGTATTTCTTGTGTTTAACAAGATGAAGTTTTTAGGAAGATAACTTACTTGAAGATAATTTTTTGAAGACCTATTTTTGAAAATTATCTTCCAAACTATGATACACAATATGAGAACGTTTATACGATTGTGTCGTACAATTTATTTTTTATATGTTTAACATACTTATAAATAAACACTAATAATATTGTACATTCTCATCTTCGGTGGCCACATGTTCTGAGTCACTACCCTCTCAGTAGAATATATTGCCGATGACCAGGAGATCGAGGTTCGAATCTCGGTCGGGTGTACTGAGCGTGATTTTTCCCTAACGATTTTCTACTCTCCCTCTACTAAAATGCAGAGACGCTTCCTTTAAATTCAACATTCTTCATCCCTAACTCACGAGCGTAATTAGTGCATATGCCGTGTGTATAACCTGAACAGGTAGTAAGACGCGGCACAAAAAAAAAGATACAAATAAAAAATCTTAGTGGCAGTGTCGTGTCGTGGAGTGCTGTCAGGGCAAGCAGAGTTAGTTCAAATAGTGAGAGTTCTCATCGCTCATTAGAGCTCATTCATTGTCCAGGTGTCAGATGAAATAATATTCTCATGTTAGGAGTATAGAGCAAAGCAAAGGTTAGTCAAATGGGGCCGAGTGGGGGAGAAAAAATCATAGATACAGTTTCTCTTTAGCACCACGTCTTACTACCCGTTATGGTTATACGCCTTTGTACTAATTACACTAATGGTTTTAGGGATGAGAAATGTCATATTTACAGAAAGTTTACCCGCATTTGTGTCGAGAAAGAGTGGAAAAACCACCCTCAATACACTCGACCGAAATCCGAACCTTGATCTCCCCGTTGTCAGCAGTCTAGTCTACCACGAGAGTAGCACCTTAGACCATGCGGCCACCAAAGTGGTTGATACGTTAGAAAAACCGCTCTTCTTAGTCTGATAACGCTGTTTGGCAGATCAGCCGTCGCAAGTATTTGTACTACCGTGGACTGTCGCGAGCGACTTAGGCCACCTTTGCCCGTACTCTTCGGCCCCACCTCTTCCAATGGAAGGACCACTGACCTATCTCATGGACCACACTTTAATTGAAGCGAGTTGACGTCACCCTGGTATTAACAGTGATTAGATCCATATGTCGTGCAAAAGCCGGTCAGTTCTTACAAGATCACCACCGAAAATATTCCGTGACGTCACCAATAATCGCTCTCTTGACGTGACTTTTTTTTTAGAGCGTTAAACTAGCCCTTCACTTCATTTTTTTTTTAACCTCTACGTTTGACAGGAGACATCTTGTTCAAAATGTCTCCTGTCAAACAAACGCAGAGGTCAAGATCAAAATCTCTCATCTTACCAAGGGGAACATCTGGTGGACTGACCAATTGAAGTCTGAAGAAGCCGACGTATGACTCATGTAGAGTTGGTATGGAGATGTGGTCTGTTGGATTCGGTTAAGGGGGAAGTCCCGAACCTCAGCTTCGTCGGTAACGTGTCTGTTTACCGAGCTAAGGACCCCCGGGTTATATTCCTGGCATGGCCAAAATATCTATCATTGGTGAAATGTGGGTTTCCCTTTCCACAGTGATGAATTAACGGCCGGGGGCTGGGTGTTGTGTCTGTTCTAAATTAAGTTTATAATTCGTGTGTTTACATAATCAGTTGGTCCAGAAGGTTCGCGTTAAATACCTCAAATAAATAAAAGTTAAGGGGGCCGCCTCGGTAACCGAGAAAAATTGCCGTGCAGACTTTCATCTTTGACGCAATATTTAATTCTATGAGATGTGATTTCAAACTATTGTTCGTGCCAAAATAAAGCCGAATCTGACAGGGCTCTTTTTCCTTAACAATCCGTTATTTTGAGTTTTATTACTAGAAAAAAATGTGTGATAATGTGACATTATCTCATTTCAACGACTTTTTAAGAATACTTGTGGAACTATGAGACTAGGTTTGATGAAGAAAAGCTCTAGATTTAGCCTTACTCTAACAAATACAGTAATTCTTTGATCGGTTAACAACAGAAAATGTTAATATATTTGAGAACTAGCAGAGAGCTTTCCTCTCTTCCTTGAGATAAGTTTCTTAGTTATTAGTTTTATACCTTCCCTATTTCTTATTGACTTTAAAAAGGGTGGTCGTAGCTGAAGGGCGAAAGGAAGTATTAGATGAGACAAAGTAGAAAAGTAGTTTCAGAAAATGACACAGATAATTGTATTTTAAGAAGTGTTGCCTGACAACGATTGATACTTTCTCGTTGACCAAGGCGGCCACCTTAAGCTTAACACAATAAAACAGGGGCTCTTAACCAGGAGTATATAAATTCCTTGGATGTATGATATCCAAATAATAGGCATATGGGACTCAAATTCTGAATAATTTAAAAACATTGTCGGATTATAATAAAATATCACCGTCATCAAAACGGATTGTGTGTTTGTGAGTTGACGTTTTTCTATAAATAAATAAAATCAAATCCTTATGATTGTCTTTAATCTGTTCTGTTTCTAATTATCCATATGTAAAGTAAAACCAAGCTATTGACATATTTTAAAGTCATACAGGTACATACTTAATAGGACTGGTAATAATGTTGGTGATGATGCTGATGATGATTTAGACAGTCTGATGAAAAGGGTATTGGGATTGGGCAATCCATTGGAGGGTCTATAATCATTGAGAGGTTAAGAACCCCTGTAAAAGAGCAAACTTTATTAATATGTCCAAAATTATTTTTAGTGCAATTAGTTCACTAGATGACCACCAGAAGTGGGCTAGATTGTTTATTGTATGCACTATGTGACCGGGCTATCCACATACCCACACTAAAGAGGTAGGGCTGAGAAAGATACACATTTAAAGGAAATGTATTCACATTTGTGTGGAGGAATAAGAGAGGAAAACAATTTAGGTAGTATTTTAGAAAACCTTTTTTGAATTTTGGCATAGGAGAATGTAATTTATAATAATTTGCAAATAAATTTAAAAAGAAATATTAAAAAAAAAGTTACGTTGCGTCAAACAGTCAATGATGTAAAATGTGTTTTTGAAATGTTAATGTCATTCGACTATAAACAATTTATTGATTAAGTTTAACAAGTGTATTCATTGTAAGTTATAAATAATAAATTTCAATCATTACATTTCACGAGAAAAAAGGGCTCAAACTTGCTATTATATGCCTAACATGCAGGTCTACCTATGTTAAAATAATGAATGTGTGGGGATGAAATTTAGTATAACTAGACATGCATATGAGGTGTGCACATTGAAATATTTATAATATCTTAAAGACAAATAATTTTTACTGTATATGATAATTTAAAAGTGGTAAAATTACATAGTTTTTCATTAAAATAGATACTGTTCTTTTTATACTCTGATAATTTGACTTTATCTTATTTTGTAATACACACTGCCGTTATTTAGGATTAATTGGGGTTTTTTTTAGCCTAACTCCATTCGTTAATTTTATAAATGTCTCCGAATCGAACATTGCAAACATATATTTGAAATGTCTATTAAATGAAATGTCTTGTTTTGATTGTAACGAGAGTAGAGGCAGCACTGACTAGCAGAACATAATATGCCAGGCCAAGTAAGATGTTCACATAATTCCAACTATTACACACTCAGGTAAAGCAGATCCCGGCTTCCTTACCTGGTCGGTGTTGCTGGAATAGGCTGGAACATTGGATACTTGATATCTTTTCCAAGATATCCATCGCTATCTACCCACAGTTATGTTAAATTCACTGCCAAGATTTGATATTATAGATTCAAAAGTTTTAATAATTCTCATTGTCAAATGGCCTTAAATTAGAACACTTTATGAATAAAAAATATATTTAGACACATATATCATTGACATAATGAAAGCTAAAACATAAATTAACACTTTACAACTTTACATTAAAATAAAGAAAACGAACTAATATTTTCCTGGATAATAAGTGTGCTATAAATGAATAATAACTGAGGGCGTGGATTTAATTAGATCAGGTAGGTTGAAATAAAAGTTAACTAAGCCGAGAAAAATAAATGTTTATGAAATGTATGTTGATTTTTTTAATCTTAGAGTTAGTATTATAGGCTCTAGGTGCTACCTATTATAATTATTTAACCCCTCCATCGCAAGGATACCTTTCTCCTTTGAGTTGGTTTTGTTTATTTTAAAGGAACATCCAGTTTTTTCCTTGAAAACCCTACTAATAAAAGTCTAAAATATAAGAGAAATTGTCACTCAGACAACACTAGCACTAAAAAACTAACACTCAAACAATATTAGCACTCAAACAACACTACCACTCAAACAACATTAGCACTCAGACAGCACTAGCAGTCAAACAACACTAGCACTCTAATAGCACTAGTACTAAGACAGCACTAGCACTCAAACAGCACTAGCACTCAAACAACACTAGCATTCAAACAACACTAGCACTCAAACAACACTAGCACTCAGAAAGCACTAGCACTCAAACAACACTAGCACTCTAACAGCACTAGCACTCAGACAACACTAGCACTCAGACAGCACTAGCACTCAAGCAACACTAGCACTCTAACAGCACTAGAACTCAGACAGCACTAGCACTCAAACAACACTAGAACTCAGACAGCACTAGCACTCTAATAGCACTAGCACTCTAATAGCACTAGCACTCTAACAGCACTAGCACTCAGACAGCACTAGCACTCAAACAACACTAGCACTCTAACAGCACTAGAACTCAGACAGCACTAGCACTCAAATAACACTAGAACTCAGACAGCACTAGCACTCTAATAGCACTAGCACTCTAACAGCACTAGCACTCAAATAACACTAGCACTCAGACAGCACTAGAACTCAAACAATACTAGCACACTAACAGCACTTGCACTCAAACAACACTAGCACTCAGACTGCACTAGCACTCAAACAACACTAGCACTCTAACAGCACTAGAACTCAGACAGCACTAGCACTCAGACAGCACTAGCACACAGACAGCACTAGCACTCAAACAGCACTAGCACTATAACAACACTAGCACTCTAACAGCACTAGCACTCTAACAGCACTAGCACTCTTACAGCACTAGCACTCAGACAGCACTAAGACTCAGACAGCACTAGCACTCTAACAACACTAGCATTCAGGCAGCACTAGCACTCAAATAACACTAGCGCTCTAACAGCACTAGAACTCAGACAGCACTAACACTCTAACAACACTAGCACTCAGGCAGCACTAGCACTCAAACAACACTAGCACTGAGACAGCACTAGCACTCAAACAACACTGGCACTCAGACAGCACTAGCACTCTAACAACACTAGCACTCAGACAGCACCCGAACCCGTTCTTGTACATCAATTCAATTTGGGGTAGCCAAAAAAAAATAATTAATATATATGTACACTTATTACTTATTATATTATTTTGGATGCAATACATTATTTTATATGTAGATTACAGAGTTTGTATAGCTTGCATTATACAACAACTTTGGGGGGACAAAGTTGAAGATAAATTATATCTTCTAGTACTCAAACAACTGTTGTACTCCATCTCAAGACTGATAATTTCTAAAATAAGAAGTTAGTCATAATAATTTTAATATATGGCCTCACCCATTATGAGAAAGCTAAATTCATAAACTCATTTATCAAATAAGATGCTACTGGATGAATCATAGTTGGTAGGTAAGTTGTTTGACTAGCCCAAGTTTCAACATCAAAATATCAAAAGATTACCAGTGTTTTACATAAAAAATAAAAACGTAGGTGTGACTAATTTCTGTATCTGGGGTGGGGATTAAATGAATCACATCATAAGGTATTTATTTAATCAATTTTATCATATAACAATTTTGAGATAGAGAAAAATATAATAAATGTTACGGATCCAGTGTAAAGAAAGTCTTTCTCGCTCATTTATATATTTACTTCAATATCGTAAGATGTGTGAAACTAAATAATGTAAATTGTTGCAGAAACATAATTGAAATAATTGTTACGATGCACCGCGCAGACTTTCTATCTATTTTTTCTTATACTAGAGATATTTACTAAAAAAATTCGTAAGATTTGGGAAACAAAATAATATGCTCTCTAACAAAGAGCATAAATGATTTTTTTTGTTGAGTTATTTAACGTGCACTTTCTGAACCAACTGATTAAATCAACCCACGAAAATTTCTATGAGGGATGGTGAAAGGGCCTACCAATTTTGTCGAGAAAGGTATTTTCAGATACCTTCCAATACTTTTTTTACATGCCACAATGGACATGGGGCTGACAGCTTTACTTCCCCTTAAAAGCGTAGACAGCTCATTTTTATACGGGGGGGTTCACTATCAAATTCTAGGAGGACCGGACTCACCCCGGCTCTACCCTTTCCGCCAAACATTTCGTAGTTAGAATTTTAGTAAGTGGGTATGTTGAGATAATGAATGGGAGAAGGGTATGAATGTATGAGAAAGAAAATACAGCATTTGAAATGTTGACAAAGCTAGTTTTACCATCGAAAGTTTTACAAGGTGTATCTTAAAGGTGAATGTTAAAGTATTAACTAGCTAATATTTGGTTGATGACATAATATTCAATTAAAATTCTAGTGAGATTAAAAAACTTAAACATTAGTGTTTTTTATGTATTTGTGAACCCCCTTTAAGGGGGAATCAAACAAATTCCAGGGGTATAGTTTCTCCCATGAGAGTTTGTACCCCATGGACCCCAACCTTTCTACCCCTTTGATTCCTTTCCGAAGGAAGTTGGGCCATGGACTTCTATCGCTCAAGAAAAATCTGTCGACTTCGGATGGGATTGAACCTGCGAACATTGGGTCATGAGGCAAGCACTATACTCAAAGCCCACGGAGGTTGACTTATTTATGAAATAATATACACCGTTACAGAAAAATTGAGAAAAGAGGAACATATCTGTCCACCATGGAGCAAGACAATTCCAATTTTCAAATACCTCCATAAACATATATTTGCTTACAGCTCAGAAATTATTTTTAGCACCATGTTTTACAACATAATCAGGCTATAAGCGTATGTACTAACTACTCTAATGGGATAGGGATGAGGAAGGAAGCAATTTAGAGGCAATTTATCCGCATTTGCGTTGAAGGAGAGTAGGGAACCATTTAGGAAAAATCACCCTCAGTATATCCAACTCGGATTCTAGCCCCTCCCTGTCATCAGAAGTCTAACTTATTGCGAGAGTGACGCCTTAGTCCATTCAGCCCCCAAAGCAGGCCAGAAATCATTGAGTGATTCTTTAGTAAGAATATTATTTCCACAGTGGGGCTTTCAATTATCTAAATAGTTTGAGGTGGGTATGTAGGGAATGTGAGAAAAGGTAAGTTTTTTTTGCAGTTTTTAAAGCAAAACTTTTTTGAGCAAAATTAATCAAATATTCCTTCAGTAGAAACATAGAGTTTAATTTGGTTCACATGTTGATATCAACAGTTGTTGAATATCTGTAATGAGCTTGGCGACATTAGATGCGAAACTTTTTTTAAATGAAGAGAAAAAGTTGTCATTAAATTTTAGGACACCCTTGACAGATATCCAACAATTGTTGATATCACCACGTGAAGAAAATTAAATTATTTGTTTGTACTGGAGCAATATTTGATTTATTTTGACAAAAAAAAAGTTTTGATAAAAAAACTGCAAAAAACACCTTTTTCCACGTCCGCCACATTCCCACCTTAAGGGTCTGGGATAGGGGAGCTGTGTGGCACCCAGTAACTATTGTATATATACATAAATACATCAAACTATGTTTTGGGGGGTGAAAAAGAGGGATGAGTTAGGAAAAGTTGTTAGCAAATACTAAATACAAACAAATAGAGACAATTAGATATGAACATTTTCCGCTAAATATTTCAGATTATTGAATCCCAAGGTAAGGATTTGTATTCGTTAAGACTTTGAATATAACATTGAAGTATTAACACGTGTAGTCAACAGGAGACTTGACGTTAGTGACACATTCAACCACCAAGCGCTGTAGTCGTTAGGTGCGTACACACCAGAGGCCGATTGGAAACGAGGCTGCCTCTGCTGTGTCGGCGAACAGAACGAGGCAATCCGTGACTTGAGTCAATTCGTGTCGGCAGATCAAAGTGAGGCAACGCGCACGACCAGCCTCGCTGCAAGATTGCCTATAGTGCTGGGGTGGGCAACCTTGTCGACAATCGCCATAAGTGAAGAAATGGACATAAAAAATGTGGCAAATTTTAGTTTGCCAGATCTCATGGTAAAATAAAACTTTTTTCCTGATGGAGTGTGGTTGTCGTAACTTGATATTTCCTGTATAATAATTTGGAGCATTCCGCTTTCTGAATGAGTAATTGACGCAACACTCCAATACTCCCCCCACTCTCTTTCCTATCACTTCGTTTCAACTATGCCTTCAAACAATAGGATTGTCAAATTTCGCATTAAATTGTTTTACATTTTCAGATTGAACAATTTTCATCATTTGCGTCTGGGGCAGTTGTAACTAGGTGGTCAAATTGTACATGTTTTGAATAAACTTGTTCAAACAGTGTTTGTTGTTTTAAATGTTCATTTGAGCAACCTAATTGGCTGGCCTCTTGGTATAGTGGTCAGCATACTTGGCTACTGATCTAAAAGTCCCGGGGTTGATTCCAGGTATCATAGGTATTTTTCCCGAAAGGGAATAATTATTGTATCTATGATTACCATGTTCTGGTTAATTAGGCTTAAGATAGGTTTAAAACTTCTCTTGTCACCACATAATTATCATCGTTATCATCCATCCACCCGAGGTAGCCGCACTTACATGGTGGCCCAACCTCAGAAGAAGGTGGCATATCCACCACTGCCAGTAGAAGACTTGCACGGTGAGCACGGATCTCTATGACACGTCATCGCTTTGAAATGGCATCCGTAAGACGTCGCATGGCTGAGTTGCGACCATCGATCTTTTTATGAGTGTCATACGATTGATGACGCCATCATTTTCCTGTCATACATGTCAAACTTAATACCACACTCTTAAGGACCATGTTAATTTCGTCATAGCGAAATAATTGATACATTAATACGTTTCGTGAGGGTTGTGACTAAATAATTAATTTAATTTACGTTTGTGCAATCGGTAAGTAACAATTATAGTGCTGTATTAATATAATTACTTAAATTATTTGTATTTATTTATTAGTTAACTTAGTTAGCCGACAAACCATGGTGGCATAAACCTCCCAACAAACCTTATTCGTCAATTTTTACATGGTGTTGTGAATTTCACTACTCATTGGTCACATCTGTGACTCCAACGAAAAATATGTTGCCTACCTCAGCTTTATGTGTGTACGCATATTAACGTGAGTGTGCGAGTAGAACTGGAACAGCTGTTATTTCTTTATTTTTACTCATTTTATATTTTTTACTAGCGTTTTTAGGTTAAATTAAACTCGGGCTATATCTATTACATTCATTACATTTATACTTATAGGTGGATTTTTTTTTTCCACAAAAAAGATTGAAAATTTTCTAGTTCTCCGGTAAACTTCCCAAAACGAAAAATCTCACATCTCGTCGAAAGGCCCTAAGTTTATGTGAACCAGTCACTGTATATCTATAGCTATTGTATTGCTGACAAAGACTAAACTTTTTTTGGCTAAACAAGGACTTTGTTAGTATTAGGATCTTCTGTTAACTCTATATCTCCATTAATGTTTAATCAGACATGATCCTCGTTAAATAGTGTTCGTGTAAATATACGATTTCTAGCCGACTGCATCACAGAGTTGTTTGGTATTTGATGCAAGCTCTTAATCTCAAGGCCATTTCAGCTCAATTATCAATGATCAGTTTCTACTTTCATGAGTAAAAATGCTTCTAAATGTTTAGAAAATAGCCGGGTATCTTTATCATTATATTTAAATTTGTAAAATGATCCTCAACTCACAACTTGTACATATAACTAAACACCTGATTTTACGTTTGTATGTAAATAACACCAAGATACATCAAACAAGATGGTTTTCAAATTTAATGCCATCATTATATATGTTTTCTAATTATGTATTCTGGGCACCTCAGACTTACTCACTGGAACTTTTGATGACAATTCAATTAAAAATAATTTAGAATTAAATGAATATATATATATATATATATTTAGTTTAAAGTAGTTGTGGCAGCCCAAATCAAACTGAGATACAAGGAGAAGTTATTGTTCCTATTATTAAACAGATTATAATTATTGTTTGTTAGTGAAAATATTAATTTTGGTAATTAATGATAATGTTTAATATGAATCCAGTTCTTTGAGTTTTAAAGGTAAATGTATATTTTCTTATTTACAAGACAACTATTTAAAAACAATATTAGGAGGAAAAAATTATTGTTTTTCAACAAGTTGATCTAACTAAGGAAGGCCCATCCTTGTTCCGCGTTTCATAGACTGACTCACGCTGAGGTCACAGGTCACCAACTAGCGAATGATACTAATGATAACCACGTAGAGAATAAATGAGGTGCAATAAATTCCTGTAGAATGGAGAGAAGAGAGAGAAAACTATATAGTTTTTTGCGAATAAAACATGTTTAAAGTAACGCTGTCATTGTATGTGGGTGTTGTCTTTTTAAGTGTTCAGGTGCTTGGTAAACATACGCGAGTGTCGTGATTTAAGGGCAGAGGTTAGTGGGTTTGGTTTATTTAGTGTAGTGTCTGTTTACTCGAGGCGTCACAACGAGGCGCGGCGGGAGACTGCCACTTTAAGGCTGTTAACTACCACTTGGAAACTTACACTTTAAGGCTGTACCTACAACTTTGAAACTTACACTTTAAGGCTGTGCCTACAACTTTGAAACTTACACTTTAAGGCTGTAACTACCACTTTGAAACTTACACTTTAAGGCTGTAACTACCACTTGGAAACTTACACTTTAAGGCTGTACCTACAACTTTGAAACTTACACTTTAAGGCTGTGCCTACAACTTGGAAACTTACAATTTAAGGTTGTGCAAGCCACTGCACTTTAGAACTGTGCCTCTCATTATTAAACTTGTACTTTAAAGCTGTGCCTACCACCATAAAGCTGGCACCTTAAATCTGTGTCCATCATTATGAAACAGGCACTTTAAGGTTGTATTTATCACTTAAAAGCCGGCACCTTAAAGCTTTGTCTAACACTATGTAATTATTTGTAACATTAATTTATATATTTTTCCTCGCCATCTCTCACTCAGAATTTTAAAGGGATTTTACCAGCATTCACGTGGAGATAGAAAGAGACGGTGGAAAGTCCACTAGGAAAAAAATACTCTCAGCAGACAAAGCCGAGATTCAAACCCTGACTCCTCTGTCACTGGCAAGCCGGACTAGATGAGCCTGACATTTCTTCCGCGTGCCCACCTACACGGGGAATGCAGTCTGTTGGAAAACCTCCATGCTCTCTGAATTAACATTACACTACCACAAAGCAAACATTGTTGTGGGCCTTAAGGTGGGGATGTAGAGGACGCCAGAAAAGGCAAGTCTGTTGTTTTTATATAATTATTTTTTTTGCCAAAATAAATAAAATGTTGCTCCAGTAAAAACAAAGAGTTTAATTTTCTTCACACGGTGATATAACCAGTTGTTGAATATCTGTAATTAGCATAGCGGCGTTAGATGAGAAACTTTTTTAAATGAAGAGAAAAAGTTGTCACTAAATTCCAGGACATCCTTAAGAGATATTCAACATCTGTTGATAACACCATGTGAATAAAATTAAGCTCTATATCTAATATTACATTTCACTCACATTTGTCTTCGCACGTTTTAATACATTTGTTTCCAGCATTTTGCCGTGTTTGACCCTATTTTTATAAAATATTTGAGACCCCCGCGACTCCAAGATAACATACAAGTGTTCATATCTTAGTTTTTAAATTAATATTATTAATAATATTATAGCACCTCGTATTACTACCCATTCTGGTTGTACGCCTATGTACTAATTTTTATACTAGTGGTTTGGGGATTAGGAAGGCTTAATTGAGAGGGAGTACACCCGAATTTGCGTTTAAAGACAGTGGCAACCCATTTAGGGAAAAACACCCTCCACTCACCCGATCGGGATCGAACCCCCATCTTCAGCAGTCTAGTCCAACAAGAGAGTAGCACGTTAGACCACGAGGCCATCGAAGTGAGATTTTTAACTATTATTTTCGCTGAATCATACCACCCATTCAGGCTAACCGCATTTAATTACACTTTAGGAGTAGGCAGAATTTGGAGTAAATGTACCTTTATTTGTGCGGAGGGGAAGGGCAAAAACCTATTAGCATAATTCAACCTAGGTCGGAATTTTTATCTTGACCTAATCACCGAACAAACCGAAAGAGCGTGCGTGACGCAAGGCCTGCGTGCTTGATTTAACTCTTATTGATTGGTTATGATATAATAATCAAACGAATGTGACTAAGATGTCTAAAGAGAATCAACGAGCCAATTGGTTCTTTTTTGGTAGTCATGCTAGCAGCTCCACTCGGCCAAACACGAGACTACATCAGTAAACTAAGTCAGAAAGAAGTTCTCAAAGTTGAGTAACCAAACAGAGAACAATTTTTTATCATTTTTACCACTTACATTTTTTGTTATTTTTTAAAAATTCAAGTGTATCAGAATCTGATATGTGATCCAATCAAGTTCAACTAAATGAAACCCGCTTCAGTGGCCCCATGGTCTAAGGCGCTACTCTCGCAGTAGACTAGATTACCGACGATGAGGAGATCGAGGTTCGAATCTCGGTTGGGTGTACTAAGGGTGGTTTTTCCGAAATGGCTTCCTACACACACACACTTTCTCTCTTCCACACAGATGTGGGTACATGTCCTTTATGTATAAACCTTCTCATCCATAAAACCATTATTGTGATTAGTAGCCTAAATAAGCATATTCCCTGATCAGGTAGTAAGACGCGGTGCTAAAAAAAAGACGTTAAAATGACAACCTGAACACCAGAATCGAACCCGGAGCCTTTGGCTTTGCGCACTAATGCTCTACCACAGGATGGCTCGTTGGTAGAGTACTGTTGCGCAAAGCTAAAGGTCCTGGGTTCGAATCTCGAGTCCAGGCTGTCATTGTTTACTTAATTTCTATTTCTATTTGGATTTTGCACTTTCTTATAATATTATAATCACTTTAAAAATAAACATAAAGCGCTAACCTCAACAACCGGGGACGTGACCCCCAGGTTGTAAACCACTGGTCTAATGTGTGTCACTCCAATAATTTGCTAGATTGCCGGTGACTGGAAGATTTCAGTTCGAGTTCCGGCTGGGTGTAATGACAGTAGTTTTAACTAGATTATTTCTCAATATCCCTTTAGCGCAAATTCCGGTACATTTTCGCGTTTAGTTACACCATTAGAGTAAATATTTTGACAGCTCTAACGGATATTACGAAGTGGTGCGCAAATAAAAGTAGTGAAACTTCGATAAACATGTTTTAATCTTTGTTTAGTGCTTACCGACAATTAAAAATAATACCCACAAGTAATTTAATTTCCAATCTAAGGACAAGGGATGAGGAAGAAAACTTTTAAGGACATTCGGAGGTATTCGCCTGGAGAAAGTATGAGAAAACCCACAGTGAAACTCCCTCAGTGGAAAATCACCTCCAGTGTAGCCGGCGGATCATAGAAGTTAGCAAAAAAAATATTAAAAGGTACAAAATATTAAATTTTGGCAAATATGTTGTTCTTAATTTGTGCGACCATTTGACAAAATGTTTAGATTTTGTGTCACTAAATGTAAAGAACTAATTTTTCTAGGGGTTTTTAATATCTTAATGTTAGCATTAAAAAGTGCGCAACACAAGTTAAAAATTGTGCTCATATTTTGTGCTGAAATTGTGCCATCGCTTAACATAATTTTTAAAACGTATGCTTCTATTATGCACTTAGCATTATTATAATGTGATTAAATACTTCAAGTCAGCGAATAAAAGTGCGCAAAGAAATATCAAACCTTTGCCAACATTTTATGTTGATTTTGATTTATCGGTTGATATGGTGGGTGGTGCTAATGTTCTAGATCTGGCCATTCGACCTTATCTTTACCTCTAATCTCCTGGCGTATGGAGGAATTAATTTCCAAGGTGGGGGCACCATTAAGGTGAATTCCATTATCCCAGATGATAGGATGATGTGTGAGAATTATGCTGGTGGAGAGCAAAGGAGGACTTACAGTTTAACGTGGGTTCCGAACCACGGTAGGGGCCTGTCATTCCACACATCCACAAATCGTGAAAGCATACACTTTGCCAGAGATGAAGGAAGGGTTCGGTAATCAGATAAATTTCACCTCTGACAAGACGTGTATTAATCACAAATTGTGAATGTGAGGAATGCCAGGCCTCCACCTTGGTTCGGATTCCACGTTAAACTGTAGGTCCTCCATTTCATCTCACAATCACCCTACCATAGCACATTAGCCTAAGTGCGTATAACCCGAACGGGTAGTAAGACGCGGTGCTAATAATAATAATAATAATAATAGTAATATTGTACGCTCTGCGTGACATAGTCTGCTTGTGAAAGCCAAGCAACTTTGAGAATCATTTCTCATTCAATGTGCATGCGCCGTTAACTTTAGAAAGGTCAAAGGCTGCGTGGAGTGTATCGAAGCTAAATGAATCAACACATTTTAAATGGGACGAGCTTTTGTCGATCTGCGATGAGCTGTGTCGTGGGGACAAAACCCTAATAGGAAAAATATCACGACATACATAATAGCACTATCTTAAGAGGTCCGTTTATTCATTCGAAAACAAAACATTTGTTATTGTTATAGTATGTTGTTTCTAGTTTGCGTTGCAGAGTATCATGGGGTCAACACATATTTCTGCGATCGTGTAAATTGCGTTCCAATCAAGCAGAATCTGCTCTCTATTTTCTGCGATCGTGTTATTTGCTGTTCCAATCCAGCAAAATCTGCTCTATATTTTCTGCGATCGTGTGAATTGCTGTTCCAATCAAGCAGAATCTGCTCTCTATTTTCTGCGATCGTGTTATTTGTTGTTCCAATCCAGCAAAATCTGATCTATATTTTCTGCGATCATGTGAATTGCTGTTCCAATCTAGCAGAATCTGCTCTCTATTTTCTGCGATCGTGTTAGTTGCTGTTCCAATCCAGCAAAATCTGCTCTATATTTTCTGCGATCGTGTGAATTGCTGTTCCAATCGAGCAGAATCTGCTCACTATTTTCTGCGATCGTGTGAATTGCTGTTCCAATCAAGCAGAATCTGCTCTCTATTTTCTGAGATCGAGTGAATTGCTGTTCCAATCAAGCAGAATTTGTTCTCTATTTTCTGCAATTGTGTGAATTGCTGTTCCAATCAGGCAGAATCTGCTCTCTATTTTCTGAGATCGTGTGAATTGCTGTTCCAATCAAGCAGAATTTGTTCTATATTTTCTGCAATTGTGTGAATTGCTGTTCCAATCAAGCAGAATCTGCTCTCTATTTTCTGCGATCGTGTGAATTGCTATTCCAATCCAGCAAAATCTTCACTATATTTTCTGAGATCGAGTGAATTGCTGTTCCAATCAAGCAGAATTTGTTCTCTATTTTCTGCAATTGTGTGAATTGCTGTTCCAATCAGGCAGAATCTGCTCTCTATTTTCTGAGATCGTGTGAATTGCTGTTCCAATCAAGCAGAATTTGTTCTCTATTTTCTGCAATTGTGTGAATTGCTGTTCCAATCAAGCAGAATCTGCTATCTATTTTCTGCGATCGTGTGAATTGCTATTCCAATCCAGCAAAATCTTCACTATATTTTCTGCGATCGTGTGAATTCTTGTTCTAATCAAGCAGAATCTGCTCACTATTTTCTGATATCGTGTGAATTGCTGTTCCAATCAAGCATAATCTGCTCTCTATTTTCTTAGATCGTGTGAATTGCTGTTCCAATCAAGCAGAATCTGCTCTCTATTTTCTGCGATCACGTGAATCAATCTTAATACCATGGTCAGTACGCAGATCTTGATGTGCACTAGTCAAATTGACGTGTCAACACCAAACTAGTGGCTATACATTCTCCACAGCTACATATGACAGTGACACGACTGTTTGGGTTGGGTCGTAGAGCAAGTCTGGTTGAAGTTTTAGGTCAGTTATTACCCAAATGAATGACATAAAATGAACGGCTGGAGTTATTCTGAAAGGCCACAATCACTTAAATTAAATAATGTTTTTTTTTACATTGTGTCTTACTTCCCGTTAGGGCTATATGCAGGAGTACTAATTACGCTAATGTGTTAGAGATAAAGAAAATTAAATCTAGAGAAAGTGTACCCCCATTTGTGAGAATGTAGAGGAAGACCATTTAGGAAAAACCACTCTCAGCACACCCAACCGGTATTCGAACCCTAATATCCCCGTAATCAGCAGTCCAGTATTTTGAGAGAGTCACGCCTTAGATAACCGAAGTGGGTGATGAATGTTTGAATCATGTGTAATGCGGGCTATACGTTACGTTACTGGGGATAGTGACGAGATAGGTCGAATCTAGAGGAAATGTACCCGCACCTATGTGGAGAGGTAGTGAGAATCCATGTAAGAAAAAAAAACACCCTCAGTATAAATTACCAAAATTAGAGCCCCGTACATCCCGTCACCATCAAATTGGTCTAGAGGAGCCCACCTATACGTGTTGGTTTGTTTCTTGTTTGATCCTAATGTTATTTCATCATTTCACAGGAGAAAACTTAGTGGTAGACCCACGAACAGCCGGAAAATGTATAGTGTTATTCTTTCTTACAATAACATAGTCAGGATGACCTGGTGGTCTAGGGGTAAAGTTTCAGACTTTTGTCCTGGTGGGTCCGGGGTTCAATCCTCGGTCCCGGCACAGATTTATCTGATTGCCAAACCCTTCCTTCACCTCTGACAAGACGTGTATTAATCACAACTTGTGAATGTGAGGAATGCCAGGCCTTCACCGTGGTTCGGATCCCACGTTAAACTGTAGGTCCTCCATTTCATCTCACAATCACCCTAACATTACGCATTAGCGTAAGTGCGTATAACCCGAACGGGTAGTAAGACGTGGTGCTAATAATAATAATAATAATAACATAGTCATGATCAACTTAACCTAACCATGACGTTAACATGTTCAAGGTTAGGCTTGACCCGCTTCGGTGGCCGCGTGGTCTAACCTGCTACTCTCGTGTTAGACTGGACTGCTGAAGACGGGAAGATAGCCTGGGCATGTATTACGTCAATGACCATGGAAATATACATAAATTATTATAAGGGGTGTTTGTGGTGCAATGTCAAACCTACTCATATCAGCACACAACTTACAAACTAACTTAATCATAGAACAAACCACACTTCAGTTTATCACTCTGAAAGGGAAGAAGAAACATCATTTTAGTAAAGATACATTTTTCGACCATGCCGGAAGTGAAACCTTTAACTCTTGGATTAGTAGACAGTTGCACTTCCAGTTAATCTAAGGAGTTAGACAAGCTTAAGGTGGGAGAAAGGGGACGTGAGAAAAAGTCAGCATTTTTGCTGTTTTTATGGCAAAACTTTTTTTTGGCCAATATAAATAAAAATATTGCTTGAGTACAAACAGAGAGTTTAATTTTCTTCGCAAGGTGATATAAACAGCTCTTGAATATCTGCCGAGGGCGTTCTGAAACTTAATGACAACTTTTTCTCTTAATTTAAAAAGTTTGTTAGATAATGCCACTATGCTCATGACAAATATTCAGGAACTATTGATATCACAACGTGAAGAAAATTAAAGTCTATGTTTGTACTGGAGCAATATTTATTTATCTTGTCCAAAAATATGTTTTTCCATAAAAACTGCGAAAACATTGGCCTTTTCTCGCGTCCCCTTCCATCCCAACTTAAGGTGGAAGTGTAGGGAACGCGAGAAAAGGCCAGTGGTCTTTCATTTGCTTTTTGCCAATTTGATATCAAACCCTGTTTGCGCAAAATAATTAAAATGTTTCTCCAGTAGAAACATAGAGTTATTTTCTTCACATAGATTACCTCAACAGTTCTTGAATATCCCTCGCTTTGTCCAAGCAAATTACTAGTGCCCCATAGCTATTATTTCGAGGAAAAAAGTATTCGATTTTAATATAAGTTAACACTCTGAATCTCTAAACACAAACCGATTTAATTTCCTTTATAAGATTAGGTTGTTATTTCACGATAAGAGAGTTAATTTTTTTTTCTATCTTCAGACATATTAGACTTGTATCGATCTGTGAGCACCCAACGTTTAAAACCCGACTGTACCAAACATCCCACGCGTTTTAAAGTCTAAAATGTACACACTACGACGACATTTCTCTATGAATGACCAAGGTGAAAGTTTCCTTTAAAGGGTGGGATGGGCTTGAGAGATAAAACTGTTACATTAAAAAACCGTCTATGTCCTGAAATGAAGTTTGGAATAGACAATAAATAAGACACACAATCTTAAGATTTGTGGTGATATGGAAGGGACCACGAGATATGACCGGTAATTTTTTTTTTTACAGTTTATATGACAATTATTTTTAACTGAATAAATAAAAAATTGCTTCAGTAGACAAGTTTTATTTAATTAAATTATATTATTTATTGTGATATAAACATTTCTTGAATCTTTGTTGTGAACATCACGAAATTAAAACATGCTATTCTCATGACCATACGCATTACTGGCTCTTAATTATTGGGGAGGGGGTTCAAAGTGAACCAATTTTCCCTTAAAAGAATTTTAAAACATATAAATTTTGTACCAAATAAACAGCACGAACAGAATAAAATCGTTAAGTAAAAAAAAGTTACCTTAATCATTTATGCATTGTTCCAAAACTTGTATTTTAAATTTTATGAATAAAGCATGTTCAGTGTTTATTTTAAGGTACGGTGTCCCATATGTGCATGGGGGGACACGCCCCCTTTGAACCCCCTCGCCCCCAATAACCTCACCTATGCCCAAGACAAGTATTCAAGAAGTACTTAGTTTATTATGTATAGAAAATTATACTAAGCGTATCTGCTGTGGCAATGTTTGATTTATTTTGTCCAAACTAGTTTTTTATAGTGAAAGCTGCAAAAAAAACTTATCTTAACTAGCACTCTTCCGCCTTGCCCCCTCCTCTCTCCCACCCACACCTTAGTGTCAACATTTTTAGAAGCTGGGAAATGTGATAATAAATAAGGCCTCTTCACAATTATCAAGAGGCTTGGTAGGTTTATATTGATCGTCCTTATTGTTGGCGCTAAAGTTGGTTGTTTAGTGCAGCAATACACAAACTTTTTTAACTTCCGGAACCCCTTACACTTCTAAAAAACATTGTGTAGCCCTGAGAGATTTTAAGGGGGTTATAACTTCTACTCATATAAGTTTACCGCAATATAATTTAAAATTTTGAGACATTTTGTAAATATTTATATTTATTTATAAATTTAATTTTAATCATAAATAATTTGATAAGTAAAATAATTCTTTTTAAAAATACAACTTAAGTTTTATTTTTTTAAAAAAAATATTTTTTTTATTGATAATAGTGGCACTGTTAAACATTATTGCCAATCTTTTGAATATCTGACTAAATATAATACAATTGGAATCACATGTCTTCTTTTGACTTCAATGTGCTGCAGTATTTTTTTGATTGAAGTGTACAGTATTTCAAAAATCCACCCGCCCAAATATTCTTAAGTTTCGAGGATCCTTTGAAGGGGTCTCGGGGAGCCCCAGGTCTCTGAGGAGCACACTTTGAGAAACATCGGTTTAGTGTATCACGTGTACAGGCTTAGTTTGTAAGTAGAGTGTGAGTGTATTAATGTATTGTGTGTATAAACCACCGCACGTCATGGACGTGAATTAAAAACAAATTTACTTACTTTATAAAATATTAAATTTTGAAAATTTGTACATCGACAAGCTTATTTTATGCACCACGTATTTCTACCCATCCAGACTATTCTATAGGTCTATACGTGTGATGTAGGGGTTTTGAAAGTGTAATTTAAAATAAATGTACCTGCATTTGTATGTGTGGGGGTGGGTGGCTTGGAGAGGGAGTGAAAGTGTGGTTACATCTCATCACAACAGGCTGGGATTGGAACATCAACCTCCCCGTAGTTGTCCAACCAGACTAGGCGAGACTGACCCATTTGTCTAGGCACCCACTGATGGGATGGATAATTTAATAAAAACTTCCAGGTATACCTTGATTTTCTTACGAATGGACATTTGAAGCACCTTTTAGAAAATACAAACTTTTTTTGCGGTCAACATTGATAACATTTTTGTGTATTGTTAGTGTTAATTTATAAATATTAATAAATTTCCATCAAAATTTAAAGCCGTAGATCATATGACTTGACCTACATGTAAGTAGATTACGTGTAAGTAGATTTAGTAGCTTTTTATATCTGTCATAATGTCCATTTATAATAAAATTGAGGTATACATTCAGTACCTACCGGAAAAAATGTCGACGGTATATATATATAGTTCCAGACCCGCTTCGGTGGCCACGTGATCTAGGGCGCTATTCTCGCAGTAGTCTAGACTGCCAATGACACGGAGATTGGGATTCGAATTTCGGGCTACTATAATGAGGACGGTTTTCATAAATAGTTTTCCACTCTTCCTCCACGCAAATGTAGGTACACTTCCTCTTATTTAAACCTTCCTTATCCCTAGCTCACTAGCCTATAAGACACGGTGCTATTTTTTTTTAAATTCTAAAATTGCCTCACGGACCCTGAGATAACTATAGTGGAGTCCAAGAGCCTCGTGGAGTACATTTTGAAAACGCTGCCTTAAACCATGAGGCCACCGAAGCAGCTGTGTAGTCTCCAGCTCTCCTATTACTGAATGATACGAAAGTAGAGTGTAGTTAGGCCCTTATTCTCCTGAAAGGAGTACTTGGCTCCAGTAATGAATGGCCGCTTCACCCAGACGTACTGAGATCACGTGGCCCCCATTACGGGCACGAATAAATCTGTAATTTACCTTATCACCGGGACCTACAATCTCTCCAGTTTGGGTGTTTTGGGCTACGGAGGGGAGGGGGGGGGAGCAGGGGGTGGAAGGTAGAGTTCGATGACATCATCACGGTACGTTTCCAAAGATAATCTTAACGTTTCTAGTTTCAGGTTTTTCATGTGAGGTCTCTCCTTCAAAATCAACCGGTGGCATTTAAATGTATCGTATTGACCGTTCTTAAGGATTAAAAAGTTAACAAAAAAAAGGGGGGGAGTGGTAAAGGAGGAGAGGTGGGGGAGTTGTGAAGGTAGACAGGGAGGAGAGGTGACGTAACGGAACATTTTGGAAATACATGGTTTTTTGGGCGTGGCGGGGCAGAACTTTTCAAGGATCAAATTCTCTTACACAATTTTTATTTCTCTTAGGATAGAACGAACAGTTATATTTTATATTAAAAAACTTATAGGTTAATAACTAAAAATACAATCCAATTTTCATAGAGAGAGCCTTTTAAAAAATACAAACTTTTTTTATGTCAATATTAATAACATTTTACTATTATTATTGTTATTTTAAAGATAAAATGACAACAGACCACATGATTCGACGTATTAATACGCGAAAGTAGATCCAGCCTATTTTTTAGCTATTGGATCTCTTCCTGTAAAAATCTGAGTGTATATGAATATTTCTAGAAATAGTATAACATATAGTTAGCTATATTCTTGTCCCTATCGGGGAAAATCACTTCTATTAGAAATAATGTATTAGACAAGCTGAAAATACTATGTGAAAAATTTATTTGGAAAATTGCTCCGTCCTAAGATATAATTAGAATAACGTATTTAAATTATATTGCATATCTGCATATACTTTTTTTTAGTGAAAAATAAATCAATGTAAATAAATGAGCAGTATAAGATTAGTTATCCAAATATTCTTTAAATTATAATTTCTAAAGCATATGATAGTTTTTAATTTATCGCTATAACAGTAAAGGTGTACCGATTAAGGTTGTAAAAATGATATCAATAAAATTGCAATTAATTGGTGCTTATTTAATGTACATAATTATTAAATAAAGAAAGAAACTAAAGCTTTAGTACTAATATTTTGGACTCTTTCGGGTTTAATTTTAAAATCACAAACTATGAAATAGTTTAATGATAGTGATTTTAACGGGTTGGAGGTGAAATAATACCCGTCTTATCTTTCATATTGAGAACAAGAAGTGGTTGTAGAACAAAAAGGACTGACCAATGGCTGTTTACATGATTATTATTGGATTAAGGAGGGATCATAAAGTGTAAATATTTGTATAAAAAAGTATAACATAGTATAGCATCTAAATGTTATCAAGTTTTGGGGGTTCAGGTCAAATATTCCTGATTGCGTTATTTTGCATCATATTGAATTGTTTTCCCTGCAAAGTTAAATAGGAAAACCATTCGAATTTGATCTAAATGTGCTCAGGAATGAACCCCTTAGGATTAAACACCAAGTGGAACATACTACTGTCATGGCTGGACGGAAAAGGAGTATTCACCGAGTGAAAAGTCTCCAAGAACAGAGTGTAGCCACTGACCGCTGTCATAGCCGTGCGGGAAAGGATTATTCACTGAGTACAAAGTATCATAGGACAGAGTGTAGCATCTGACTGCCGCCATAGCCAGGTGACCCAGGAGTATTCACCGAGTGCAAAGCCTCATAGGACAGAGTGTAGCA
>CABFWB010000369.1:133940-153930 GCA_902151455.1 Timema bartmani | reverse complement strand
CCTACGCCGAACCATATGATCTGCAAAAAACATGTGTTTAGCAGCTGTCACTTCTGACAGTCAAAATTTAGGTACATACCTAGATGTTGACTGTCAGAAGTCAGCTGTGAACTGTCAGTCAGCATCAAAGAAACCATGGGGCTACTGTAGCATTCCCATAAGAAATATAGATGTGTTAAGATATTTCACTTTTAGTAGGCGGAGGGAGACCTTATCGACTTATTATAAGGGATAGAAATTGGGAAGGTGACTTATAGGAGAATTCACCAGCATTAACGTGAAGAGGGTATGGCTAAGCCCCAATGATGTACCTGATGTTGAAAAAACATTACCCCTACCCCACCATTACCATCCCCAGCGTACTCAGCCGAGATGTGAACCTAGATCACCTCTATAAATGAATGAAAATCCAGTCCATTTAAAGATCTACGCTTCAGACCACATGACCACTGGTGAGGCGCGATGGTACTAACAATAAGCTCTTGTTTGAACCTTTAGACCTACATGCTACCTCTCAACATAGGCCACAGAAAAGGTATACACCAATTACACAGCCTCCAGGTTAAAATGATTGCACTTTTTTGGAGACTTTGAGTCCTTCAACACGTGGATCACTATGTGCAGTACAAAGTAACAACATCGCTACTAAACCGGTATTTTTTTAAAAACGGTTCAGTTTAAAAATTGTTTTACCAGAAGAAGGCAGACAAAAATAATTTGTCTCCAAGTGTTAATCAGCCGTCTTTCACAAAGCTGGGTTCAGGTAACGGCCCTACCCCTTTCTTATAAACCCACCCCACAAACGAGCTTACTCAGATCGCACATTACCTCTTTATTTGTCTGAAAAGTTTTGTGAATTGAAGGCTACGTGTTGGTTGCACCCGTGTGTGTTTCCGCCCTGGGAATAAATAACCGTGTGTGTTTGCGCCCACTTAATATTCAAGTTTTTAAATATTATTCACTTACAAAAACATTTAAGTTTTGTTCCCCCCCCCTCCCCTCAGGCTTACTAAATATTTCGTATGATTCACTGTTGTTGTTTTTTCAGAATGATAGTTGTTTTTAGTCCAGCACGGTAGAAAAAAGTGTCATCGGCAGAATAGAGATATCAGATCAATGACTAACCTAACCTACCCTAGCCTAACCTAACCTAACGTAGCCTACCAACATTCCTTCATACTAGTAGTTCTGAAACAAGACCGATCAAAAAATAAACGTAATATACGTCATCTTAATGACTTCCAGTTGCTATTATCAAGGATTTGAGTCACCGACAGACGCGAACACTTAGGTTTATTTTAGGCGGGCGTTAACGCCTCCAATTTTTCAAAAGGTACTACCAGCACGGGCGCAACCAACACGCCACCGAATTGAAAGGGTTGAGTTGGGAAGGCAGGATTACTGGTACTTGGACTATTGTGATCGGACCGCCACTATTGGAAACTTGCTCTCCTTAACAACGAACATGTTGAGAGGAAGTTGTTTAAAAATGTCTCACGTGGATGTGCTGTTATCACTGAGGACTGCTACTAGCGGTCCCCAGTGCCCGAGGACTCAACCTGTCTCAAGAAGCGCAGCGAAACTCTCGTAAAGGCTGTGTATCTGTTGTTTCCTAGTCTGTGACCCAGGCCCACTCTCTACTGATTCTTCGTGGGCCCTATAGACCCCACCCCTTGGATTGGATGAATCATCCTTTCTTTCTTTGCCATCTTCCTGGATGATTAACGATCGCTATGGTCCACCAGGTCATAGGTCATGATCAGTGAACAGCCCGATCATGTTCCAACATAAACAGACAATCATTCGACCTTTCGGAGTTTTTCCCAAATTTACCTTGTGTTTTAAGGAGTGGGTAAACCCTTTGTCTGATGTCTGATACCTGGACTTGGTGGTAGTGCGTCTGCATACTCAAATGAGGGTCCCGGCTTTGAATCCCAGGCATGTCCGAAAAATGTATAGTTTGTGAACTCGGTTAGCCCCCTTTCAAAGGGATAAATTATTGACGTTTTATGGAATTTTCACTGTGTTAATTCTAGAGTCAAGTTAGTTTGTAAGTCCTATCCCGATATAATAAGTTGGTTCCCAAAGCGCACGTTATATAACTTTAATACAGCAGTTCTACTCCGACATCTTAGATAAGTTGGTAGAGTGCCTACCTACTGAGTTAAGGGTCCAGAGTTTGAACCTAGGCGCATGCACAGTACATAGTTTTGCAATCTGGCAATCATTTTCAATATGACGGCCACCCTAAAGGTGTTTTGTTTAGTAACTCACCTCAAGTGCTTTGAATTTATAATTTTAAGCATTCCATTGAATACATGACTTTTAATTTTTGTAAATTTTGATGATATATTGCGATACTGGCGTTTTAAGCCATATAAACCAAGATTATTATCTATGAATAGGCCCATAATGTACAATTAATAATAGTATTGCGCGTCTGGGCCATATCATTCATAGCCTAGTAGTGGAAAGATTAGCCAATATCAATGTACCGTTGCCCAGGGGATGCCCGAATTGTACTAATCGTACATCCTTTCCGTGGAGGCTCTTTCCATGTCCCGATGAGATGAGATGATGGTGATAGTGAGTATGAGGGAGATAGTGAGTATGAGGGTGTGGAACCAGTGGAAACACTTAAAACTAACTTAAGCATAATTAATCAAGCCCTTGTGACCTTTGCGATGATTTCCCTTTCGAGAAAATACCCTTGTTACCAGCCGGGAATCAAACCCGAGATCCCAAGGTTCGTAGCCAGGTGCACTTACCACTACACCACGGGGCCAGTCAATGTACTGCAAAATAATTGAATATAGTATTTCTGTATTCTGTATATTTAGATCACCAAGGAAAAATATCTACTTCAAATCCAAAGAAATCATAGAAAATATTTCAACTTGAAATCCAAAGAAAAAATTCTCCAAAGAGAACACTTAAGACTGTAGTAGACCTAACAATAAGAATATTACATAATACTTAGCATGATATACTGACCATTTTTTTAATGGAGGGAGCAAAGTCTACTGTTCACAGAACTACTACTAATTAATAATGACTACGAAAAACTCTTATATTTAACTCATTATTTATGTATGATTAACGATTGAAACCTCCCCCAAAACATCCCGCCATGCGGCCACTCGTCAAGTTTAAATCGTAACATGTAATTATTATGTTCACTTATTCTATTGTTCTAGTTCGTGAGTTTTTGATTTATCAGGATATAAAAACAGTCATATTTGTCACCGTGTAGGAAGCGAGCTGTCACGGAAGAATTCAAGACATATAAAATGTTAGTTACGCCCTTTTTCACGCCGGTCCTTGTGCACGGCCATTATGTAATAAGTCAAGAGACTGGTTGAATCAACCGCTAATACAAATCGTGTTATGAATGGGCTACCGCCACCGCGTCCAGTTTTGTGTTTGTATCGCCCGAAGGGTGCGTATATGATGGGTTTTAGTGGCTTGCTCCTTTCTCAGCTTCTCTAAATACAACTGACTAGTCTCCGCCCGTATAGACCAGCCTTGCCTTGCCTTGCCTTGCCCTTTCTTCTGTCGCCATTCACTAAAAAGCTGTGCTCTCTCATGGAGACTTGATTCATGAGTACAGGAGGTTAGGCACATGAATGAAAGAATCACACCTTTGAAACTATTGTCAAACAAAATACACGTAAATAAACCGATTATACTTTTCATTCTAGGCTCAAGATCAACTTAACGTTCACTTAGGTAACGTAACGTATCTTGCTATCATGATAAAAATACCATTAACTCAACATAGTGCGACATAATTCTGAGACCACAGTTAACTTGATGTTCACGTAGTGTAACGTAATCACGGGGTCATGATGCTCTTAATGTAAGGTAGCAGAACGCCAGAATTACCAATAATTTAACGTTCACGTCACGTAATACTGGGGTCAAAATTTACTTGACGTCACCCGCTTCGGTGGCCACATGGTCTAATGCGAAACTCTCGCAGACTAGACTATACTGCCGATGACGGGGAGATTGAGGTTTGAATCTCGGTCGGGTGTACAGAGAGTTTTTCCAAAATGTTTTTCCATTCTTTCTCCACGCATATGTAGGTACACTTCCTATAAATATAGCCTTCCATATCCTTAAAACCACTAGTGTAATCAGAACATAAGCGTATAACTCGAATGGGCAGTAAGACGTGGCGCTAAAAAAACTTGACGATCACGTAACGTAACGTTATTGTAAGATCATTATACTCTTACTGTTCACTTAACGTAGCTTGATTCTGGGATCACGATCAACTTACCATTCACTTACTGTATCGTAATCTAACTTAGCGTTGGACTCACTATCAAATTGAATTGTACTTAACGTTACGTAACGCCACGATCACGATCAACCTACTGTCCACACTATATGATGTAGCACAGGGATCATGATCAACGCACTGTTCCCATAACACCATTACGGGACCATGATAAACCTAATCTTAACGTAACGTAACACAAATCAGTGTAATGCCAGAGTCACACTCAACTTAACGTTTACAAAATGTAAATTAAGGATGACGTAACTTATCTTAGAGTTTTAAATGGAATTTATCACGGTGTACTTACAGTAAAAATTATATAAAGTTAACTTAATTTAATAGTTGTCCAGCGTGGAACTTTCACGTTACTTTACGTTAAGTGAAGTATATCACGTGTTCCTGCCATCCAATCAAGCTGCAAGAAAAGTCAACACGGATACTATAATATTTAGAACTATTTCTGCACTATATAGTTAGAGTTTCGCAAACATCTAAACGTCGTAAATTCTTCTTAACATTTATTTGTAGCTTCAGAAAGTTTACATTATAGGTATTTAAAAAATATATTTAAGGTCTTAAACGTGCACTTTTTGAACCGGCTGATTACATCAGCATACGAGAATTTCTATGGGCCAGAGCGAACGTACCTATCAATTTGGCCGGGAAAGGAATTTACGGTGCTCTTTTACATGCCATAATATACATAGGACCAATTGATGGCTTTATATTCCCTCCGAAGGAAGTTGTGCTACGGATTTGTATCGCTAAAGAAAAATCTGTCGAACCCGGCTGGGTTTGAAGCCACGAATATCGGCTCCTGAGGCTAGCACTTTACCCCAAGACCACAGAGGTTGACTACAAGTTATTGAAGCCTAATCAGACCTAACTACTTAATTCATGTTTTGGTAAGCAATTTGTTTTCAAATAGTTAAAATTAATTGTCTGTGATTTGCCCAAATTTTTACGTTACATTATCTTAAAATGAATCTTGATCAGTCATAAAAATTATTTACCTGGCGGTGACTTGGTGGTCTAGGGGTAAGGTGTCAGTCTTCTGTGCTGGGGGTCCGGGGTTCAATCCTCGGTCCCGGCACAGATTTATCTGGTTGCCAAACCTTTCCTTCACCTCTGACAAGACGTGTATTAATCACAACTTGTGAATGTGAGGAATGCAAGGCCTCCACCGTGGTTCGGATTCCACGTTAAACTGTAGGTCCTCCATTTCACCCCATAATCACCCTACCATTACACATTAGCGTAAGTGCGTACAACCCTAACGGGTAGTAAGACGCGGTGCTAATAGTATAGTATTTACCTGGCGTGAACGTTAGAAAACATAAGTTTACTTTAGCGTAAAATTTACCTATTTCTTGGCATGAGCTAGCTGAATGACAAGGTAAAATGCATATATTTGGTTTTACACCCCCCACACACTTAATGCCCTAGCTGATTTTTGTTTTTGGGTTGGCTCATGATTAAGACCCTATTAGAATGTGTAATTATTTTTTGTTAAGATTAAATCCCTCTTTATTAAACGTAAGGGGAATCGTGCATCGGAACATTTAAACATATCTTTTATCTCAACAAAACAATTGTGTTTCAATGTAAAACATTTTTTTAAAGTTTTTTATCTTTTTATTTCCTTTAAAAGCTTTTTTAACTAATTAAATTAGATGTATCAAATTTTCCAAACCCATTAACTGTTAAGTGTTTGATTTTTTATATTTGACTTAATTACGTGTAAATATTTCAATACGATTGACTGAATATTTTCTAAACTATTAAATAGTTACTACTACATTTTTATGTAGCAGTTTGTTTTTATCCATTTACTTTTTATCTTATTGCGCTAAGGTTTTTAATGTATTATAAATTAATGGTGTATTAGTTAGGAACTATTAGATATTTGATTTTTGCCTTAAGGTGGTTGGGTTTTTAAAATAGCTTGACGAAAATCTCGTGGGGCTCATAGTTTTTAAACATCACTTTGCATAAGTCACTTTTACGCGGATGGATCATAACTGAAATGCTTGATTACGGGTGATTGTAGTGGTCATTTTAACTAACTAACTAACGTTACATCTCATTTTAAAACCCAAACGATGACGTGGAAAGATAAGAAAGCTTGCCTAGTCTTACTCTCGCCAAGTCAGTCCAATTTGATTTGCTGACGAGGTTGTCAATCGGCATTCGAATCCTAGCAGTAGTCTAGCAGGGCGTATGAAAACAGCCCTCAGGCGTTGTTATTGAAACTTGTATCCTGTTGTGACGTTTTGTTGTTTACAACAAAACGTCACAACAGGATACAAGTTTCAATAACAACGCCTGAGGGCTGTTTTCATACGCCCTGCTAGACTACTCCTAGCCGTAAATACTGAATGTTTGTTTTTTCGCTAAATGGCTTATTTACTCTTCCTCCGCGTAAATGAGGGCACATTTATCTAAAACTCTCCTCCCCACACCATTAAAGTGCGAAAATACCGGCCGGGTAATATGACGTGGTGCAAAAATAATATATATTTAAAATAATTGTGTGTTTAGCTTTCTAATATCAAAAATTGGGGTACAATTACTCTAATCTACTTTGATGTACAAACAATAAAAATATGAGAAACTTTAATTTGGTTAAAGATATGTATGTTTTTATTGTACGCTTATTTAGTGTAAAAATGGGTCTGTTGTTCACTGGGTTTCATTGTATTATTATATATTTGAAAAAGGAAGACCATTTATTCTGAAATCAATTGAAATCGAGAACATTTTGAAATAAAACCAAATTTAAGATATAAACTTTTATTATGAAATAAACAATTAACGCCAACAATGATATGATCTTATAGCATAGTGCTGATACCAACTATATAGGCATAGGTATCTAATAACACTTTTAAAATGGTCACGCCTTTTATTGCCGGGATTCAAATACCCAACTTATCGTCACTAGCAATAAAGTCTCTTGCGAGTTTCAAATAGCAACATCCGCAATGAGTGTCAGCAAGAAATGTATGATAAATATGTAATTTAATTAAATTATTGTGTTGACAAAGTGAACTCCTTTAGTCCATTTAGAGCAGAGATTTTCAACCGGTTTGCCGTGAGCTCAACCAGGGGTTCCGCAAGATTTTGAGTGGAGTAAATGTGAATAAAATATAATAAATAAAATATATTTCCACAGAATAATTAAAATAAAGAAACAGAAAAAAGTTTTGTCTTTTAGTGTTTCTCTGATTTTAACGTGCCACGGAACACGATGTGAGACAATTGTTTATCCTTTGATGGCTATATATTATTCATTTTAAGTGGTATTATTAATATTTAGTGATATCATATTGTGGTTAGTTACTGTGCTAGTTTATTGATTTCCAAAACTATTTTACTCTATAACTGTATTTATGTATTTCATTCAGTGTTATTGTTATTTAGATCTTTCAATTAACTCATTAAGTAAGTAAGTTAAGTAATAATATTTATTTTAATTTTAAATGGCTACTAAAAATTACAACACCGTTAATTGTTTAGTATGCTAGTCTAATATATTATATTTTGGATGAGAAATAAAAGATAATGTGAAGAACAAAACACTTAAGAAAATTCTTACAAGGCTCCACGGGATTCTAATACCCTTCACAAGGTTGAGAATCCCTGATTTAGAAGAAATAAACAAATTTAAATTTTGAACCGGGTCTTACTACTCATTTGGGATATCCACATTTAATTGCAGTATTCTTGTAGGAATGAGGAAGATAGAATTGAATGGAACTTTACCCGAATTTGCGTTGAGGAAGAGTGGGAAATCATTTAGTAAAATCACTCGCAGAACACCCAGCTGGAATTCGAGCCCAAGCCTTCCCGTCACCATGAAAGCAGACCAAGTGAGCTTGACGTTTGTTTCGCGTGCTCACCGATTAGGATGGCAAGTATGTTATTTTAAATATAATTTTCATCGTCAGTTTTCATCATTGTATATTTATTTATATGCCACAGAAACTTGTAAAAAATTAACTTGACAAATAAACTAGCTGCTATTGACTATTTTAATTTATGAATCCATTTGGTTGGTTGGGTGAAGTACGGCTTCTTATTATTATAAACTAAATTATTACTTTGATGTTGGTAGCTTACAAAAAAACTAATGAGAAACAAGTCAAATGTCCCAATCTAGGATTTAAACCCTTGCCTCCCAAAATGTTTGTTTAGTTTTTACTAGGGTGTACCGATGCGGATACCGATGAATCTTTATCGGGTGATTATTAATGCATCGTCAATTAATCGTGATCGGCGATTATTATGTCGCTTAATCTTTTTTTAAGTATAATTTAAATCGAAATCGCAAAAAAACACTTATATACACACTTCATCTGGGTTGCGGGCTGTGCAAAGATTACATAACCAGAATAAGAAATATAAGTAAATACCGTTGATAAAACTAACAATCTAGTTCCACTTTTCACCGGTTATGCGTAAAATATATTTTTGTATACATACAATCTTTTTTTATTTATTATTACATAAACTGTTATCACTCTTAAGCATATTTTCCAATAGTTATTAATAAATAATCAATATTCGGGAATAATAAGTGTAAATAGTATTAACATGAACAATTATTATAAATAATCGGTAATAGGTATCGGTAATAGGTTTTACTGAATCGGTATACCTCTTGTTTTTACACACATAAGATGTGGCTTTGACCTCTAGGGTCAAAGGTGAGTGTTAATTGTGCTACCCTTGTCTGAACTATTCATTTATCTCTCTTTCCTCACACTACTTTCAGACCGGCGTTTTCTGCCTCACAGAAGATAATGATAAGACTAAAGTGGCCTTTTTTTAAAATCGCGTGGCAGTTTTTGAGTGGACGAATAATATAGGTCTTAACCCTGGAAAGACTTACTCGCAAGAGAGTTCTTGGGAGCCAGAGCAGATTTATGTCAGTGTCTTAGAAGGGGAAGGGTTTCTCGGAGGAGGTCATTTTATCATATTTACTAATTTGGAACTCAATTCGGCCCATGACCAATTTATAACGTACATGATTCACCTTAAAAGTTTTTTAAAAACATAATTGGAGTCGTAAGAACTATGAAATTTATAAGATTCTTATAAGCTTCTAACTAACCTAAGCATTGAGGAGGAATTTAAATATATTGTACTAATAATCCTATCAGTTTGGGTGATAACCCCTCCCCTCCCTTGCACCTTGGTAAGGACCTGCCCACACCCTCTTTCCCCCTCACCAGCTGTAAACACTTAAATAAATATTGCCTTGTGTTTGGAAGAGGGAGTCTTTTGTCGTTAAATAAGAAAGTGTTTTACTATGGATATTAATTTAACATCCACGCCTCCTCTTGGAAACAAACTGTCGACCTTGGACAACACCCAAATCTGTAGCCCTCTATGTGACAGGACAATGCTTGACGACTTAAACAGTGCATCTAATCAGGCTCGATCTAGATTCAAACTAAGGGTCCCCCACGCGGTGGATTCGTTTTAGTTGTCCAATGAGGAATATGTTCAGATAAAAATAATTATAAAAATGGTGGATATTTGTAAAATTATATCATCGTTTGAGTTAGTTTTTTTCAACCAAGTCTTGGAGGTCATCCATAAATCACGTAACGCTGTTGAAAGGGGGAGGGGAGGAGCTCTAATGAATATATGATGTTACTTGGGGAAGAGGGTGGGTGCATCACAGTGCTATATTTAGATTCTGGGTTCAAACCCAGCTGGGGTTGACGGATTTTTCTTGAGTAATACAAATCCGTAGTACAGCTTCCTTCACAGGGGAAGTGAAGCCGTCGCGTTGGTCCCATGGCGATAGTGACATGTAAAAGAACCCTGGAGGGTATGTGAAAATATCTTTACCAGGAAAATTCGTAAGCCCTTTCACTCTCGCTCATAGAAATTCTCGTTTTTTAAATATAATCAGTCGGTTCAGAAAGTGCAATTTAAATAAATCAAAATTTTATTTTTATTTCGTTTAAAGTGTTTAACGTGCACTTTCTGAACCAACTGATTATATCAGTACACGACTTACTAACTAACTTAAAACCTATGATATACACAACATCCAGCCCCAGGCCGTTAAGTCAGCACTGCGATAGGGGAAACCCACATTTCACCAGTGATACTTTTTAGGTCATGCTGGGAATCGAACCCGTGATCCTTACCTCAGTAGAAAGACACGCTACTGAGTGAGTTAAAGTGTTGGAGAAATAAATACATAAAATTAATAAATAAGATACATTACATCTCATGAGATTTTTTTATAGGCCTAAATCACTTTTTTTTACTACACCGGCTTCTTATCTAACCGTGTCTTAATAGCATCCAAACATTCTCCCAACAAAATAAAGTAAATTATATGTAGATTACGGGTTATTTATTTAAAATTGGTAAACTTTGATACAATAATCTCCTAAATAAATGGCAGGACACAATCGCACAAACTTTCTCATTTGATCGATTATAGTTTGAACCAAAATTTCCAAAAATAGGAGAGTGTGTTAAACATAAACACAAACATATAGTTTTGTCAATCATTAGAAATAATTTTCATATGCACCGTACATTTTAAATCAAATATATCAAATCATTATTTTATCACAATTAGTCATTACTCATCAGTAAACTAACTTCAAAGATATTAATGTTTGTAAAAATATTTTTGTTTTCTTATTTATCAAGTAAAACAACTCTCATATAGGCAGATACTAATTTAGATCTAAATCGTAAAGGCCATTTACGAAGGACTTAAAATTTTCTAAGATTTGCAGTCAGTATAAATTAAATTTATTTATTTGATAAAAATAAACACATATTCATTTTTATAATTTAAAAAACATATACTGTACTAATTTTTAACAAACTCATCAAAGCTAATTTTAAAAAAATTCAAAAATTTACAAAAGCCAATCATCAATACCATCAAATTAATTTTTTAAATAAAAACCAATTTAATTATGTATCATGTAAGCAATTTCCCATACACACATTTCTAACCAAATCATTAAAACAATCTATAATAATAAAAAAAGGAACTCTTTGTCTGTGTGTTTGTTTGTTTGTGTGCGATGCCCAGCCAAATCTACGTCACGCAGAGATCTGAGATTTTTAACATATGTGGACGGAAGGGGGTCCAAATGCATCTCGAAGTTGGATTTTAAAATTTTTAATTAGCTTTTTAATTTGACTATTTTTAACAAATTTTTGTTGATAGTTCATGGGCAATGCCGTGTGGGATTGGATTGCTAGTTTTTAATAAATTTCAAATTTTCAAAAATTACTCATCAGTAAAATACCTTTAAACGAGTTTTTTCCTAAAAAAAAAGTACAGTGTTATCTATAATGTAAAATACTACCCAGATACCTATTTTAAGCAAAATAGTTAGGGTCATTTTCTAAAAATTTAGTTATTTTGCAAAGAATTAATTATCAGTAAGCCACCCCTTAATTTAGAGCTGTAATAAAAATAAAAAAGGTCCTGAATGCATTATTATTATTATTATTATTATTATTATTATTATTATTATTATTATGTAAATATCAAGTTTGAACCAAATCCATTAAATCATTAAAGCTGACGTCTTAAGGATATACAGACAAGACAGAGAGACAAGGATAATTACTTTAGTCCCACCTTTAGAAATTCGGGAGCAAATAAAACCTCAATAGCCATACCATCATAATATAGACGGAGGCAATCGTCCCAATCACAATACTTTGTCTATATTTTACAGGTAAATAAAATAAAAATCGGGTTTGTAGATACCGAGAAATTGTTATCGAAATAAAGTGTCGGTTTCCGAAATAATGGATGCACCTTTGAATATTTTTTATACTTAAAATTTTTGGGCACGTCCCGGACGTATAATTACTCATTTTAATTAAACTTTAAGGAAATTTGTTGGGTATTACTCCATGAATCACTGTCGAAAGGAATATCTTCACATTAAATAGATAGACAACTTAAGTCATCGGTAGATTTCATTAATTGTTCATATAGCGTGCGACTAAAAATAAATGTAACAGTTTATTACACTTCATAAAATCTAGGTTTTCTTGTCGATAAAATTTCCAACGCAGCAGGACGTACGTTGTAATTTCGGGCGTGTCTTTGGGAGAAGTTTTGTTGTTGTAGTGGGTGTCATGAGGATGGCTGGAAGGTTAAACGTCTTGTGTTATTCAGGATGTAATGTGGGAGAGTAGAGTGGTTATAAAAGTCGGAAGATGGTTGATTTTTATCGCTCTCGGACGACTGAATGAAGAACGTTGTGGACATTTTTAAGTTTAATATTTTTTTATACTTTTTCCCCTCTATATCTCTCTCTCTCTTTCATACATGTGTGTGTACGTGTAAGCGTGTGGGCGATGAGATTTGTTGGGTCTATAAGAGGCTTATAAGCCTCACTACAGGTGGAAACATCGGCCATTAGGAGCGAACAAAACGCAAGCGAAGGGCTAACAAAACAATTGAATGATGATCTGCCCAGAAAGCAAGGAATTGATCCTTGTTTTAAATCTAGAATAGATCCAATTTTAAATTGAAAAGCAAGGTATAAATTTGTATAAGAATGGGTAAACATATGTATTGATACAGTACATGCGCACAATTCGCCTACACATGTATACACACATACAAATAAATTAAGGTATATTTTGCTAAGATTAAAGAAAGTAACTCACCGTACATAGACGCTTCTAGTAAACGTTTTGTTGGTTCCCTTAATTAATATAAGTGAAAGCTGCTTCGGTGTCCGCATGGTCTAAGGCATCACTCTAATGATAGACTAGACTGACAACGACAGCGAGATCAGGGTTCAAATCCCTGTTGGCTGTACTGAAGTTTTTCCAAAATGGTTTTCCACTATCCCTCCACGCAAGTGTGGATCCACTTCCTTTAAATTCAACCTTCCTCATTGCTAATTAACTAGTGTAATTAGTACATGTAATTAATACTGAACAGGTAGTAAGACATGGTGATTAAAAACATACGTGAGTTAAGTAGAAATGATTTAATATACATATATTGCTATGTGTTCTAAGGTATTTGGATCGCAATATACTGGATTACCTGTGGATTTACCCTAAATTTACTTCATCTCTAACACAGAGATACATCCGTAAAATAGACAATGTACTAAAACGAATCAACTTACTAAAAATGTTGATATATAGTTGCATTGGATAATTATTTGGTAGGCACTTTTTAAAAACAAGTTTTTTCTAGAAACAAAAAAAGGCTCTTTAAAATAAATTGGTTCTAAATCAACAAACTTTACTCCCAACGGAGTGCCAATAGTGCAATATACTGTATACATTAGCAGACGAAACTCAAGAAGTTAAAGAATCAATATTATGTATCGTGTAAGAAAACAATATTTTAAAATTCATTTAGGGAGTATTTGACTTATAATTTTGTTGACGCTCCTTATTATGAGATATATAGAGGCATATAAATCAATATAAGATTGCACAATAAATTAGACTGTGGAAAATGGGGAGATTGGAGCTTGATCCTGGTCACGTGTGCTGAGGGTGGTTTTCCCTAAATGGTTTCCCACTATCCCTCCACGCAAATGCGGGTACACCTTATCTAAATTCAACCTTCCCAATCCCTAGCACATAAGTTTAATTAGTAGATAGGCATATAAGCTGAACGGGTAGTCAGACGTGGTGCAAATATACACACATATATATATCCAAGACTGACTATGTAACGCACACAATATTCTTAAAACATAGTCAAATGGGACAATACTGTCGGGCTCAGGTAATATTCAAGTTTATATTGAAAACAAAATAGGATATGGGACCTTATTGGCTACTTTTCGAATAAACTGGCCTTTTAGAAAAACTGGCTTACAACCATTAGTTTTTATTTGTTTTTTATTTTATATTTTAGCAACGTGTCCTACTACCCATTCGGGTTATACACATGTATTAATTAGCTCTACAGCCTACACTAGAGTGTCCGATAGCTATAAAGGACGAATCTAGAGGAAGTGTACCCGTATTTACGTTGAGGGATAGAGGAAACCATTTAGTAAAAAAAAAATCTACAGTAAACCCAACTGGTATTCGAACCCTGATTTCTCCATCATCGCGGCTATAGCGAGGTTGACACCTTAGGTCATGCGGCCACCGAAGCGGGTAATAGGTGTCATTATAGTGTGTTTGTACGCACGAAAGTATAAACTTCCTGTTTATAAAGTAGATCTGAAGGGACAGAGCACAGGAGTAAAGAGACGTCTGGGTGATGACGTTGGTACAATATTGGTTATGATGCCTTCAAATACTTTCATCGTAGCGCGTGCAAGTGTGGGAGGCTGTTAATACTCGAAACTCCTCCTGACCCTCAGGTAACATAACATTACCGTTCACATGAGAAGCCAACGTTCTTCTAAGTTTGGAAACCCGGTCCGCCATCACATATCTTAAAATAACTACGTCAGAATTTATCCGCCATTTCCTTCTTCCTTTTTTTATCTGGCCGCAACATTCAATGTTTCATTCACAGGTGGAGGATGAAAGGGAATGTAAGTTTAGGCCAGTATTTTTGTTATTGTAGTTTCTACAATATAAATTGTCCTACACCTTAGCTCAGTCGGTAGCTTGTTTGCATTCTGAGCTAAGAGTCCCGAATTCCATCCCCGATATTATCGAAAAATATACTATTAGTGAAATGTGGGATCAACTTCCACAGTGATGAATCGATGGCCTGGGACTGGGTGCTAGGTCTGTTCTTAATTTAAGTTAATTTATAAGTCGTGTACTGTTATAATCAGTTGGTTCGGAGAGTGCTAGTTAAAAACCTAAAAATAAAGTTCCTCTGTTATCCAAATGAGATACACTAGAGTCGTGACTATCCGGCCCAGTTCTCAGCGTTAAAATGTGCGTTTTAAATTAAACAAACCAGTACATATCCACTATAAAACGTTTACTGAGTTGATAATGTAATCCATTTGACTCTCTATTTTCACTTGTTCTTGGTTTGTAGCCAATGTTCCATTTCCAAAATAAAGTACGATTTAAATAAAAATTCTTTAAATTTTTACTGTCCCGTTATAATTACTGTGTTCCTATTTTATATCGCAATCAGAAAATGGGCAGATTCCATAAAAAACAAAGATAAATGTTCTGTGAATATTAAAAATATCAGGCAAATCCATACTGAAAATTACAGTACAGTCTCGTTGATCCGAACTATGCTAATCCGAGAATCTAGTTAATCCGAACAAAAGTGAAGAAAAATTCATTTTAAAACAAAATTTATTGTAATAGTACGAAATAGTGAAAAGAAACAATGTATAAATTCACTCAGTTTGTTTTGCTTTCAAAAGTGATGAAAATAGCATATTCTAGGGTAGTTACAATAATTATTTGTCTATTCGGCATGTTTATAAAATCAATAAGTCTCTTTTGTCCTAATGAAGGGAACCTGTTGGCTGACAAAATATTTCACCACCGCCTCATGAACATCACATCAGCTGGTTAGCACACACGTAAACACGCCCATTAGACCTTACAGTGAATGTTTAATTTACAATGTATGAAAAGATTTCGGTTAATCCGAAAATCTTGTAATCCGAATAGGTCTTGGTCCCAATTAGTTTGGATTAACGAGACTACTGTATTTACACTCGGATTACATAATATCCGGGTTTTCCGCTATCCGGCCCGGATTGCAGCCATTTTAGGCCGAATAGTCGTGACTCTGATGTATTGCTTCAATGGATACGTTTAATTTAATTTCTACTCTTGGCGATCTCAAAAGTTCTTAAATATCTGTCATGGTCATAGTAGCAACTAGACATAGCTTTTTAAACGACGATGAATAGTTCTGCTCAAATTACTCAACGCTCCTGAAATATATTAACACAACTGTCTTTATTACCATGAGTGGAAAATTAAACAAAACGTAGTTTTTACTAAAGAAATATTTTATTTGGCCTTTTTTTCCATAAAAACTGTAAAAATAACTAACCTGACTTCCGTCCCTTTAAATCCTATCTTAATCTAAATCTTTCTTTTCCGCTGATTTGATAGTTCAGAATACTAACTCCTTATTTATATGAACAATTTGATAAGCACATTATAAATTTAAATAATAAAATAAAAAATGTACCCTATTATTGTTTTTGACGCTGGAAACCCATAAACTGCTTTATTTGAGATTTTTTCGCTTTTAAAAAAAGAATTACAAGATTATTTATATCACCAGCTTCAATGGCCACGTGGTCTAACGCGCTACTCTCGTAGTAGACTAGACTGCCGATGACGGGGAGATCGAGGTTTTGAATAACGGTTGAGTGTACAATTTTTTTTCCAAAATAGTTTTTCTCTTTCCCTCCCCCCGCAAATGCAGGTACACTTCCTATAAATATAGCCTTCCCAATACCTAAAACCATTAGTATAATTAGTACTAGTACATAGGCGTATAAACCGAACGGCTACTAAGACGTGGTACTAAAAAACACTATTTACAATCAGAAATATTAAAAATACATATTCTAAAAACTCACTTTGAGATAAGTTTTGTGATGAAAAACCTATAATAACAAACAATCTTGAATTTACTTACCAACACAACTAATAAATATTTTTTCCTAATAATCTCACCAAAGTTTTGGGTTTGATCACTTACAAAATTAACTGTGTTCACACCATTAGTTTGGTAATTGGGCCTCTTTTGTTACTGGCACCTAACTTCTTTTGGAAAAAATAGTCTAACAATTATTTGATTGACACACCAAAGTTGTGGTAGAACTATGTAGAAGGAATAATACAAAAATATGCATTAATAAATATTAATAATAAATAAATAAGTATTCATTCACCAAATATGTTAATTTAAGGTGTTGAAAGGAATGCGAGTTTTTTAGCACCATATCTTACTACCCGTTCAGTTTGTACACTGATATACTAATTTACGCTAATAGTCTTAGGGATTAGGAACGTTATATTTAGAGGAAGAGTACCAGCATTTTCGTGGATGGAGAGTGGAAAACCATTTTGAAAATAAATCTTCATTGCACCCAACCGAGATTTGAACCTCGATCTCCCCGTCATCGGCAGTCTAGTCTACTGTGAGAGTAGAGCGTTAAACCACGTGGCCAACGAAGCTAGTAGAATTCAAGTTAAGAGAGGTACTTATGCAGTATTGATGGCAACGATTTTTTTGATCAAAATACGTAATAAAATATTGCTTCAGTAGATTAGACTAGTTTAATTTTTTATTCATAGTAATCCCAAAAGTTCTTTAATATTTTTAATGGGCATTGCGGAATTTGGCTGGACATTTTATCTTCATTTAAAATTTTTATGTTTTAATTCCATCATTCCGGTGCCAGATATTCAACAACTGTTGAGATCACAACTTGTAGAAAATTAGGCTCTTAAGTTTTTACTGGAGCAATATTTGATTTATTTTGCCGGAAAAAAGCCCACCTTCAGCTTCCACCTTGAAATTGGTAAATTTGAGCATTTTTAACTTATTTATTTATAGCTAATTTTGGTCATTGTTGGCTACTCTACATTTATTTATATATTTTCTCTAGGCGTTCGTAAAGTATGAATTAAATATTAGGGGCTACAACTTGAGTTGACCATTCAGCCTCAAAATAAGTCTTATTTCCTGGAACGATTCTGTCTCCAATCTTTTAAATTAATTCAATTTTAAATGTTTGTGGATTAAATATGTTTTAATCAACTCGGCTGCTTAAAATATTTTAAAGTAGAATATTATGACAACAGTATACGTCGTTATAGATAATGACAAATATTTATTTTTCCTTATAGCCTTTGGTGCAAATTGTGAATAGTTCACTACTCTCATTTATATAGGATGCATTTTAATTGGTGTCAAATATTCTTTGGGGCGTATTCCCAGTGACCAAACATTAAGAAAATTACATCCAAACATGGATCTAAAAACTGTTAGTTTCTGAGCTAGGAGGAATTTTATTTTTCAATTGATAAGCACTCCAACAGAAGAAGTAGCCCAATCGAACAACAACAGAAACAAACATAAACAAAAGAAGACAAAACATTTTGTTACAAAAATTGTTCAAAATGGTGTCCTGCTTCGATGCATCTTATGACCCTGCGTTCCATGCTTTGTCGTACTCTATTGAATGCAACTAGAGTATTATGTATTTGCTCATATCCATTTAAGATACGCTCTCTTAAAACCTCAACATGAGGTACAGGAGTTGCGTTAAAAATTGACTTTAAATGTCCTCAGAGATAAAAAATCCATTGGGTTCAAATCTGGTGACTAAACAGGCCATTCAATAGATCCACCCCGATCAAACCATCTTTGAGGAAAATCTTTAATAATCCTAAAGCAAATCGTTTATAGGCCCATGTTTATATGGGCTTTTGTTAGTGTTTTGTCGATGGGAAAACGCCCCTAAAATATTTTACACCAATTAAAATAAACCCTGTATAGCCTACATAGCTACATTTCACAAACCTAATTTATTGGCTCAGTCCAATAGCAACAATATAAAAACACATTACTTTTGGGTGTGTTAAGTGCCATTTAAATAACATCTACCGTCTCCTGCTTTCACCAATGATTTTAGGATTACTGTCACCGAAAATGACAAGAAAATAATGATCGCTTTACTATAGCTGGCATTAAGGTCCTTTGACAGTGGTAAATATCAAGGTTCTATGAGTCTATAACATCTTGGCAGGGAATTTAACATAGATGGGGGTAGGGAAAGATAGCAAGCTAGTCTAAATTGTGCATTTAGCTAAAAAAAAAATACTCCGTACTTAATTCATTCTCACTAACTTTCTCCACACTTCTCTATCCTTACATACTTCCTTCACTTCAACAACATCCATACACAGAGTTATGCATGCTCTTTTATTATTAAAACGCTTTTAAATGTTTATCTTTTTCACACATTCATCTACAACATTTAGCCATGTCTTACATGGACTATCCCTTTGTTTTGATCCACACACTCTACCTTCATATATTTTCTTCGTTGATCCACAATAATCCTCTCAACATGCCCAAACCAACGTTGACTTATTAGATTCCCTTTTAAACCGCACTCCTTCAGCAACCATTCATAGCTGACTCTGACCTACCAAATAAGGAAATCGGCATTCGCTTTACTTGGGTGTGTAATTATTTGGGATGATCTGACCCTCTGCCTCGGCTGGGCATATTATGTTCTGTTTGTCAGCGTTGTCTCTACATTCGGTACAGTTAAAACAACAAATGTCATTAAATAGAAATTTCAAATTTATATTTGCAATGATCATTTCGGACTTACTCAATGGCATTAGAAACTCGAAAGTCAATTGCCGCACTTATTAAAGTACACCACCTCTCCCTATCTTAGGCTAGTTCTATCCAGTCCACCTCATTACACCCATCTCTCTCAGGTCCCTTCTAATGTTATCCTCCCATCTGCGTCCAGGTCTTTAAAATGGTCTCTTCCTATTGGGTTTGCCAGTTAGCACCCTGAACATGGTTCTAGATTCTCTTATACGCGCTGCATGTCCCGCTCACCGTAAATTGTGAGCTTTACCAACAATATGTTATGCTGATTACAGGGCATGTAACTCATAATTATGTAACCTCCTCCACTACCCAGTAGCCTAATCCATTTTTGGACTAAATATCTTCCTAAACACCTTGTTTTCGACTACAATATATATATATATATATATATATATATA
>CABFWB010000369.1:121350-133902 GCA_902151455.1 Timema bartmani | reverse complement strand
ATATATATATATATATATATATATATATATAAATTTTCGCTATTTAAGTTAAAAGACCACGTTATACACCCATAGAGAACAACCGGTAAAATTATTGTTTTTTTAATATTCTGAGTTTTACATTCCTGTACAGCATAAGATACCAGACATTTCCCGACTGTATTTGTGTCCTAATTTCAAATCTAATATCGTTGTTGCTAGTTAAAATTGTTTCTAAATATTTAAACTCAGTAACCCTGTCAAATAAAATATTGCTCAAAGTAATCTCTAAATTATAGTCCAAATCTGTGTTCTCTTTGTTATCATATACTTAGTATTTTCAGCGTTCACTTATAAACCTATTTCCTCACTAGCCTCTGATCAAAAAAATTTGCATTTCTTACAACTATTTTCTTACTATTGCCCAACAAAGTTAAACTATTCTATCCTAATTGCCACAATTAACGAGAAGAGCTAGTTTTAAGTAAATACTCTAAATAGTGACATTTTGTACTTTAAAATAAGGAAAAAATCAAACTATTGGGATATAAAAACAGTTTTATATATGAATAAGATTATGTAATTTTACCACTTTTAAACTGTTTGTAGATTAAAAATTATTTTCCTTTAACACATTGCAAGCTTAACCCTTTTCAGCTCGTGAACTGTAAAGATTTGAAATCAACGAATCATGACCTTCATTTACTAAAGCATGTGTCAAATTCTCAAAACTATAACCGGAAATGGATACTAAGACTCTAAGACGATGTGTAAGATGGGGTAAATCGACCCGAAAAGTATAGGATCTAAGAGTGGGCGAGAACAGAATAAGATGACTCGAAGTAAAATCTGATATTTTGTTTGTCAGGGCAGGCAAGGCGGTTGGGAAGGGTGCGGTTGTTGATTGTAGGCGCCATTACGGCGCCTGCATCGCTCGCTGCACCTTGACAAGTAAGGAGGAGGAGGAAATGGGAAGGGTGGGGGTAGGGTGGTGGACAAGATGACAGGCATGCACTTCTCAGGGAGTGTTCCGGATAAAGTTTCATTACAAACACCAAGCTTCTGTCAGCCACTTACCACCTCACGATTACCCATACTCTTCCACACGCTCTCTCACTCTCTCTCTCTCTCTCAAGATCTCACTCACCCACTCAGTTCTTCCTTCAACTTCAGTCTTTCCCTATAAATTTATGTTCCTCTTTTTACACCTTCTTCTACTATCTCTCATAGTCTCTCTTTCTAGAACCGATATTGTCCATTCAAGGTAACTTTGACTTTATCTGACAGTTGAACATCTTTCTTTTTTACATCCATTACTGTTTCCTGTTTCCAGCCTGTGGCCTGGGTCAGTTTTTTTTACTGAAACCATATATTTTCCACTAGCGACTTGCAAGTCCTGTCGTAGCTTCACATGCCTTATGATCTAACTTAAGACTAATACAGGCACAACATCTAATCTCCGGCCGTTAATTCATCACTGCGAAGGGGTAAACCCACATTTCACCAATTATAAATTTGTTGGCCATGCCGGGAATCGAGCCTAGGATCCTTTGCTCAGTAGACAGACACGCAACCAACAGATCGTTGAACATCTATTAAAAAACTGTTTAAAATATTCATCAACTCCGCAAATATGTCGTAACCCTGACTTTACTTGCCAAAGGAACATCATATATTTTGTGAATCTAGTAAAGATGGAACTGTTTTGTTAAGTAGTTTTTCATCTTTCAGAAGATGCCAAAGTAATCGAGCATCAACTCTACCTGTGATTGACTGAAAAAGCTAAGTAAAATCAGTTTTTTATGGCCTCTTATATAGTAACATGGTAATGGGCACTTGGGTAATGGTTAAGACCTACTTTAGTAAGAGACTAATGGGTACTGAGATAGTGGATGGTGAGGTTAAGGACATTGGGGTATTGGGTACTGGGGTGATGGGTAGGGCCTACTTGGATAATGGATACTGAGTTAACGGGTAGGACCTCGTTGGATAATGGGTAAGGCTTACTTGAGCAATGGACAATACCTACTTTGATAGTGGGCACTGAGGAAATGGATACTTAGGTAATGGATACTGGAGCAATGGATACTGGGGTAATGGATACTGGAGTAAAGTATACTCAAGTAATGGGTACTGGTGTAATGAATACTGGAGCAGTGGATGCTGGGATAATGGATACTGGAGCAGTGTATACTTGGATAATGGATACTGGAGCAGTGGATGCTGGGGTAATAGACACCGGGGTAATGGCTACTGGAGCAATAGATCCTTGTGTAGTGGATACTGGAGTCAAGTATAATAGAGTAATGGGCACTGGTTTAATGGATATTGGAGTAGTGAATATTAGGATAATGAATACTGAAGCAGTGTATACTGGGATAATGGATACTGGAGCAATGAATACTGAGGTAATGGATACTGGAGAATTGAATACTGGGGTAGTGGATATTATGGTCATTAATATTGGAATGGGGTAGTGGGAAGGGCCCATTTGGGTAATGGGTACTAAAATCATCGGTACTGAGGTAATAGGTAATAGTTATGGTATGTTGAGTGTTCAAGAACAACGTATTAAGATGAGAGGAACATCAGATCACCATCGAGATTAAAATCCCAGCCTGGTACCATGAGGGTTCCTCCTACCCCAAATCGACTTTCCCAGCCTTTCATCACGCTTATGTGGTTGCATTTCCTCTCAACTTTCCTCTTCATCCCTCCCCACGAGTCATGAATAGCTCTTGTTTTAAACGTACAAATAAGGCTACAATATATTATTACTACTCATTGATTACGATGTGATGTTTTATGCGGAACCCATGACCCTTGACTTTAAAAACTTGTTAACGTTAGTGAAGTTTTCTGCACTAAAACATTAGATCTTAGGCTATACATAAAATACACTTCTAGTCCACGCGGCCGTCGATGTGAGCTCTAGGGACGTCGGCATTTTTTTACAAATCATGAATCACATACTAGTTTATATTAGGACCTCACACCCATATGGTGTTTGGCGCAGTAGTGGAATACACAATACAGAACAAATAGATTACCCTAGGTAACGCCTGAAATTTAATCAGCCTTCCTAACCATGAACCCAAACGAACAGGGGGTAATGTCTCTGGTAAATAACACGGTTGGTAGGGGCAACCGTTACTAAAACCTATTTTATATATTCATGTGTCAATTCATTTAATCTGCAACTGTTACAATTATTGATATATGATGTCAGTGGCGTATCCAAGGGCGAGAGAGTGGTTAATTGGGGTTGAGCCCTCCCCCAATTAACACACACACACACACATATTAGCTTGGGAATTACCTAAGATCGATGGTTTTACAAGAAGGCTCTTATAAAATCAAGGCTGAGAACAGTTATGACAGAATCAATATAATATTTTCTCACTAACGTTGATAATAAGTGAGTGCACGATCTGATGGTTCACCTTGATGTACCTTATCCAACCTGGGCTGCACTCACACTGAGATTGTGACGCCCACCCGTTCCATCTAGGAGAGAACACATGTATTATTATTATTATTATTACTTTTATTATTATTATTATTATTATTATTATTATTATTATTATTATTATTATTATTAGCACCGCGTCTTACTACCCGTTCGGGTTGTACGCACTTACGCTAATATGCAATGGTAGGGTGATTGTGAGATGAAATGGAGGACCTACAGTTTAACGTGGGATCCGAACCACGGTGGAGACCTGGCATTCCACACATTCACAAGTTGTGATTAATACACGTCTTGTCAGAGGTGAAGGAAGGGTTTGACGATCAGATAAATCTGTGCTGGCACCGAGGATTGAACCCCGGACCCTCCAGCACAGAAGTCAGACACCTTACCCCTAGACCACCATGTCAGCGAGAACACATGTAATAGGGAAGTTGAATAGTGCAGTATTTTCCCGGTTTGTTCTACACATGGTTTTACTGACGAGTGAAAAATAGCTTACACATTTTGAAACAAAGATATATCATAACTTCCAAGCATCTTTTATACTGACGGCTTTACTATTCCTTTATTTTGGTAGGTTTAATTTTGAACGAGCGACGAGTTATATTGTTAGAATGGGGATGTAGATGGCGTGAGAAAGGATCGGGGTTTTTACAGTTTTTTATTAAAAAATTTTTTTAGTCAAAATAAAATATTTCTCCTGTAGAAACATAAAGTTTTATTTCCTTCACACCTCAACAGTTGTTTAATATCTGTAAATGGTGTCCTAGAATTTAATGACAACTTTTTTATCTTCATTTAAAAAGTTGGTCATTTAATGCCGCTATGCTTATGACAGATATTAAACAGCTGTTGATATCATCATGTGAAGAAAGTTAAGCTATATGTTTGTACCGAAGCAATATTTTATTTATTTTGACCAAAAAAAGGTTTTGCTATAAACACTGTAAAAACATTGGCCTTTTCTCGTGTTCCATAGATCCCCATATTAGTTTAGCAAAACAAACAATTATTGTAACATAAATAGACAATAGAATATTATGTCATACACAGGTGACATATTAATTAAACCACCCTTCTTACCTGTCCAAGTCACAAAGATTTGTAATAAAATCCAGCATTAGTCCAGACTTTTATGGTGTGTTTTTTCCAAATGTACAGTACAATTCAATTATTTTTTTAAAGAAAAATTAACCCCCTTTTTTAAAATATAAAAATCAAGAACCCCGTCATCATTGTATCGATGCATTCACCAACTAACATAAATTATGAATCTTTGTATGAATTAAGGCTTCACTATTGAAAGTCTGTAAATTTTGATATGAAAATACTCAAAGTAAATGCTTGTATTTATTTGGTTGAACCAAGAAATTCCTATAAAAAGACATTGTCCTTTACTCCTTTTCTAAAATTGCTTCTTCCCCTTTGAATATTTTTGGACGTTTTAGTTTCCAAGCACATCCTTGGTGTATAAACTTTCATTTTTTTTTTATGGCAATCGCTTAGGTAAAATTCTAAGAATTACAGTCGAAAATAATAGACGATTTAAATATATAGATTCATAGCTATATTATAAGCTATAAGAATTTTCCTCTCGAAAAATAACGCTACTCCATTGAATTACCCAGTCAAATATATTTGGATATTAATGGAAGGAAAACAGATGCTTGTGACGGAACTATTATTACTTAAACAAAATGACGAATATGATTTGTCTCAATCACAAAAAAGTTAATTATTTTTACACCAAAATAAAGTTTTCATGGTTCTCTAAATGATCAACAAATAAAACCTCTACCCAGTGTTTACTTGATGATCGTGTTGGATCCACTTCCCCCTGCCCCCCCTCCCCCCCTCCTAACTTGCGATGCGGGCGGGTTTTCAGGTAAGTTATAATGAGTGTTACCCTTGAGGCTTCGCTCCAGATTCTTACACTATGACATCATGTTCAGTTTCTGAAGGCAAGACTTGACGGCTTAACTTACTTGTTTTTTGCTAACTACAAGCCGGCTTTACTCAACTCTGCCTGCCACTTCAAAACCTACCAATCTGTGATTAGGACAAGTTGTTTTTTTAAATTTATTTTCTCAAGATCATGACACTCAACACAGATCACAGCTGTTACAGTTGGGTTTTAGTCTTTTCTTTTTCTTTCCTACTCGCTACAAAAAGTTTTTTTTTTAAACGAAGATGTGTAAATCGAACGGGATTCAAAACAATAAGGAAATGATTTCTGCAGACCAATTTTTTTATTGGAAGAATCTTATCTGTCTTCTAGAAAAGTTACTATCATGTATTCATACATGTCATGTGATATGCAGCTTGCATTTTTGATAGCTCTTATCAAAACCTATAAAATAATATTAATTTAAATTAGTTGAAAAATGACATCTAGACACAGAATTGAACCCGGGGCCTTTGGTTTTGTAAACCGATGTTATTTAAGGTAGTCTGTTTTAAAACTATGTGTGAAGAATGAGGCTGAGCACCAAGTGAATCCTAGATATCACAGTGGAAGAGCATTGGCACGTTAAGCCAGATGTCCAGAGTTCGATTCCCGTGTCCAGGTGTCATTTATATATTAATTTAAACAAATTGAATTGTGGACTCCACCATACGGACGTTCCCATGATTATAATGATTTGCAACTTGTGTGCTGATATTCATATAAAATAATACATAATACTTACAATAACATATTTTACCGCTTCAATAGGCGAATGGTCTAAGGACCTCACTTTTGTGTTAGACTGGACAGCTGATGACGAGGAGACAGGGGTTAGAATCCCAGTCAAGTATACTGAGGGTAGTTTTCCCTAAATTATTTCCTACTCTCCTTCCATGCAAATGCGGGTAAATTACCTCTAGAATTCTTCTATACTCTAGAGTAATTACTATATATGTATATAACATGGACAGGCCATGTACACATGTTTGTTTTTATGAGACAAACTTATTTAGGCGTGGTTTAATATCGACCTATTTTTGTAAATTTTGTTCTGAACTATAATAGATAATATGAGAATGTTTGTATGTCTGTGCCGTACCATTTATTTAAAATAAAATCATTTACTTGCAGACTATCCTATCAAATTTACCAATTTTGAATAACAAAATGGTAATATATAAAATATTTACCCTAGTCAGTGAATGTTTGGACGCAATTAAGGCAAGGTGTCACAATAAAAAAAACTATAAAATAAAAAACAATACAGAAGGAAGATGAAGAAGTTACCAAAGTGAAGGATATTAGGAACGAGATGAAAATCTATTTCGATGAACTACTAAATGATGGTGGATTAAGCGGAGAGGAGGAAGAGAATCATGAACCAAACGGAAAAGAGACACCAATTATAGGGGCAGGGGTGGACATATTTTTGCGGGGGATGAAGAGTGGTAAGTCAGCTGGGGTGGATAAACTCGCAGCTCATATGGCAAGAGCAGCTGAAATACCCTGGGTGCAGTGGCTGTACCGGGCACTAACAACAATTTGACGAAACAAACAGGTGCCAGATGACAGGAATGAGGGGATAGGTATCCCGCTATTCAGGAAAGGGAGCAGAAGGAAATGCACCAACTATCAAGATATTACACTACTTTCTCATGACTTGAAAATTATGAAAAGTATTATTGAGTGAAAACTGAGATATATTATTGATCCTGTCCTAGAAGAGGAACAACATGGATTCAGGGCTAACAGGAGTACGTTAGACCCGATCTTTTCTTTAAGGATACTAAGGGAGAAGTATTGAGAGAAAGAGAAGGATTTAATAATAGTGTTTTCGGACCTGGAAGAGACGTACGATAGCGTCCCAAGAACAATACGTTGGAAGAGTTTAGGAAAACTGGGAGTTCCCGGAAATTTGATTGGCAAAGTTCGAATGTTGTATAAAAAGTGCCTGAGTTGTGTACAGATTGGAGATTGGAGAAGGCAGGTCAGAGTGGTTTGAGACCAAAAGGGGGGTTCAACAAAGAAGTGCTCTATCCCCACTGTTGTTTTGTATCTCTCATAGATGCTGTACTAAAAGACATGAAAAGAGAGAAGAACGAAGATCTAAATGCCCTGGTATACGCAGATGACGTGGCGATATGGAGAAACACCGAGGGAGAAGTACAGGAACGACTGGATAGGTGGCTCTCCAAATTCAAAAAGTACAAGTTGAATTTTAGTAAAACAAAGACAGTTCAGTTGCCTTGAAAATCAGTAAAGTAAACTCCACATGCTGTGTATATGTCTGGAAGGAGAAAAACTGGAAAGTATTCACGAGCTCAAATACTTGGGTAGTGTGGTCTCATGTAAGAGCACCATGAAACAGGAAGTACTAAACAGAGTGGCAAACGGGTTAGAATTCTTTAATTTGACACGACAGCTAATATGGGACAATAAGGTGCAAGGGAGAGCCAAGATGAGTCTTTATAAGCTATACCTGGTCCCCAATCTTACTTACAGTTTAGGGACTTACACAGTAAATAAGAAAGAGCTGAGTAAGCTGCAAACATGGGCAGTTAAATTTTTAAGAAGTGTCCTGCAAAAGACACAGAGAGATTAAGTAAGGAATGAGGATGAGATAGAAGCTATGAGTGAAGGAATCAATGGAGGAAAGGTTACCGTCATTAAGCCCCAGAGGGTTTGGCCATGTGAAAATAATAGAAAACACAAATACACCACGTGTATACATGGAAAGTGAGATAGGGGTCAGGAGACCAGTTGGATTACCCGGAAGGAGTTGGGTGGACTAGATAAAGGAAGCTGTAGAGACTAAAGAAGAGAGCTGGAAAAGAGTGATGGTAGGAGAAATGTTTTTGGAAGGACAGCGTTGGCAAACACCCTATCCGGCAAGATAGAGGGGTTCCACGATGATGATTATGATGATGAATAAAATGCTGTTGAGATATAAAAACAACTTTTGAGACGTAGACTTGCAGAAATATCACATAACGTCTGAGCTTAGGATAGGCTTTACTTCACATCCTGTGACTTGGACAAGTGATAAAGTTAAGGATATTTTTCGCTTGGGTCTGACTTTTTAAAAATCCACCGGTAGGTACGTGGACTAAATTTCAAACTAATCTAGTCTGGATTTCCGGTCATGATGAGGTTGAGGTTTTGCCAAACACCTATAATTTGAAATGATTTAATACAGATATCGAGGATCGCCATGGGAAAGGAATTTTTCAACAATAAGAGGTTACTGAGTTTGGAACTGAGGAAGAAACTGATGAAAGGTTACAAATGGAGCATCACGCTGTATGAATCAGAACCTTGGACTCTCAGAAAGATGGAAAAGAAACACTTGGAGCTCTTTGATATGTGGTGCTGGAGAAGACTTGAGAAGATTAGGTGGGCAGACAGGGTGACAAATGAAGAAGTCTTAAGAAGAGTGGCGTGAGAAGAGAACTATTTTGGATGGGATTCTTCGGTACAAAGCAAACTTGATCGGACACATTCTTAGGAAGAATTGTCTTCTGCATGACATAGAAGACAAGGTTGAAGGAAAGAGGAGCTTAGGAAGAAGGATTCAATTATTGGATGACTTGAAGGAAAGAAGAAAATTCTGGGAGTTGAAGGAGGAGGCGCATTGGCGGTCCAAGTTCACTTACAAAAAGAATAGACTGGCCGTAAGACAGAAAACATAATTATAATAATTATAATAATGTATAAAATATACTTTTCACTTAATTCTATCCCAAGAAAAATACGTTATAGAATTGGTTTGTCTAAGTCAATTATTGTCTTGGAAACAGTTTATGGAACAAATCATACAAGACATCTGAATTAAATGAAATTGCAAAAACATAAAACATTTATTACATTTTACAACCCTATTTTTTTCACTACCCCATTCCAAAGTTTGGTTAACTTATAAACAAGTAAAGGCCATCAAACTTATAAGTACAATTTTATTTGGCAATAAATACATAAATACCTAAAAGATGTTTTTGTAGCAATTTTTAGGATAGTTTCAAATTAAGTTCACTCAAATAAAACAATAACTTTTAATATCGTTATTTTATAACGTGCTTGTTACCTCTTTTCTGAGACATTGTTGTGTGGATAGCTTACAAAAACATGTTATCCCTTCGAAGTCTAGCCAGTATATTTATAAAACTTAAAAAATAGATACATATTTTTTCAATAAGCTTTACAAGTTCTACTCATATTTAAAGTGAAAATTAATGAAAATATATTTAAGTAATACCACGAATAAATAGAGACCGTAATGTTTGAATTTTAGGAAACTGAGAATATAAAATTTGACAATCACCAAACAGAAATGTTAATTGTTATTTCATCTGATATTAATCTTACACGAGGTATTAATTTTGAAACCATGTTTTATTTCCTAAAAATGAAGAGTTCATGAAAAAATCAACTAAATTACAGTTTATTAAAAAAAAATGTTATGGTATACTTGACAGATGTGTGCTAACTATGGTATAGAACTCTGGTAATTAGATCTTGCTTGCCATTGCTCTACTTAGTGAGCTAGCCAGATATTCAAAGCGACACACTTATCACTGTCTCGTCCCTCCTCCTCCCCAGTACTATACATACATGGTGGTACTAGCTAATCATGACTAAATACACATACATATGGTTAACTGTAGCAAAAATAATCTCCTAATTGATATGTTAAACAAATCTTCTAATTCGAACAGTTCCTTTCTTTTAAAACAAAATATTGCTTCTTTAGTATCCAGTAATGTAAACAGCACTCTTTACAACTTTTATTTTAAAAACAACAGCTACGAGACGTTTGAAGGATACAGGGGAAAAGGGGGATAACCCCATTTTAACTCAAATTTAGCTGGTGCTGCCATCTGTTATATAATAATGAGACCTTACTAATGCACTTCAGATTATGGTTAAGTGAGGTCTCTGTCGTATTTAAACTAATTAAAAAATATGTTTTTATATATTCCTTAAGTGTTGAGATATTAAAATTATTGTCCTTAAAAATGTGTTTAGTGTGACTTTCCCCCCATTCTCCCTGTACTCTTAATTTTTAATTACATTTACACATTATTTTTTCTAAATTATAATTTTAACATTGATACTCTACATACAGTAGACATGGCATTAATTTCTTTGACCGTGGGGAAAGAACAACTTTCAAGGGGCCTTATAAATATATATATGCGCTGATAGCCACAGTAGAATCCACATTCACAGTACCAAAATACACATCTGTATGCCGTGCCCATAAACTTCACTCAATATCCGCATCCACATTGCCTCAATACACACCTGTATGCCATACCCATAAAATTCTGCTAATATCCGCATCCACAGTGCCTCAATACACACCTGTATGCCATACCCACAAACTTCACCCCATATTCGCATCCGTAGTGCCTCAATACACACCTGTATGCCGTGCTCACAAACTTCCCCCGATATCCGCATCCACAGTGCTCTAATACACACCTGTATTCCGTGCCCACAAACTTCCCCCGATATCCGCATCCACAGTGCTCCAATACACACCTGTATTCCGTGCCCACAAACTTCACCCCATACCCGCATCCACAGTATTCCAATACACACCTGTATGCGGTGTTCACAAACTTCAGTCAATATCCGCATCCACAGTGCCCCAATACACACCTGTATGCCGTGCTCACAAACTTCATCCGATATCCGCAACCACAGTGCTCCAATACAAACCTGTATGCTATGTCCACAAACTTCACCCGATATCCGCATCCACAGTGACCCACTACACACCTGTATGCCGTGCTCACAAACTTCATCCAATATCCGCAACCACAGTGCTCCAATACACACCTGTATGTCGTGTCGACAAACTTCACCCCATATCCGCATCCACAGTACCCCAATACACACCTGTATGCCATGTCCACAAACATCACCCGATATCCGCATCCACAGTGACCCAATACACACCTGTATGCCGTACTCACAAACTTCATCCAATATCCGCAACCACAGTGCTCCAATACACACCTGTATGCCATGTCCACAAACTTCATCCGATATCCGCATCCACAGTGACCCAATACACACCTGTATGCCGTGCCCATAAACTTCCCCCGATATCCGCATCCACAGTGCATCAATACGCACCTGTATGCCATACCCATAAACTTACCCCAATATCCGCATCCACTGATATTGTAATATTCCGTAGAAACCATAACCGCAACACCATTTCTTTTACTGAGCGAAGAGAGTTTTTTTTTTGTTTTGAGTTGTCCATTTGGTAGTAGGTCTGTCTGTCTCATTGCTACACGATAACTATTAAATGCGAGGACCAATTTTAACGAAATTTTAGCTTAGGTCGAATAACGTATGAACATAGTTTTTCAGTCTGAATATCCAATACAATAAACCAGCCATTCAAAATGTTTTTAGTTTAATTCATAACTTATCTCATATGATTTGAATCTATATTTTTAAGATATAAATCGATTACCTAGGGCGTATTTTTTTTTTAAATTTGACACAGATTGCAGGACTCACGTATTAAACCATGTTAACCACGATCCTCTCTATGAATATAATGTAATATTGAATACAACATTAATTTGTTTCTTTCTAACTTTATCACCAAGAAAATATATAATCTTCAATTCTAAGGAGAAATGATAGATATTTCAACTTAAAATCCAACCGGTAGGAAATGAAATAATTCTGCTTGTATCCATACAGCCACAGATACGTCACCCACTTCCACCCAACCAAATAAAAATCCCCCTCACTTTCTATCCTTGTCTTATCTTTACGTTCTCACTAAACACCCACAAGAGTCGTGAATTCGTTTAAACCAGGTGCTTCAATTCACGAAGATCAACAAAGTTGGTAAACGCTCTTTTGTTTGATATATGTAAATAGGACTATGGCATTCTTTATTTCTAGTTGTGAGAAGAATATTGTAAATAGTAGTTCTGTGGGTAGTAGACCTCGCTCCCTCCATGTTCTTATCGTTACTACAGTCTTATTAGTAGTTCTGTGAACACTGAATAATAGACCTCGCTCCCTCCATGTTCTTATCGTTACTACAGTCTTATTAGTAGTTCTGTGAACACTGAATAATAGACCTCGCTCCCTCCATGTTCTTATCGTTACTACAGTCTTA
>CABFWB010000369.1:92707-120173 GCA_902151455.1 Timema bartmani | reverse complement strand
ACAGTAGACCTCGCTCCCTCCATGTTATTATCATTACTACAGTCTTATTAGTAGTTCTGTGAACAGTAGACCTCGCTCCCTCCATGTTATTATCATTACTACAGTCTTACTAGTAGTTCTGTGAACAGTAGACCTCGCTCCCTCCATGCTCGTATCGTTACTACAGTCTTACTGGTAGTTCTGTGAACAATAGACCTCGCTCCCTCCATGTTATTATCACTACTACAGTCTTAAAATTCCTCTTTGGATTTTAAGTTGAAATATCTCCCATAGTTTCCCTTTTTAATTAAGTTAGAGAATAAACGTGATTCACGTTTTTTAAGACGCCAGTCTCGCAATATATGTCAACATTTAAAAAATACGCCCTAATTACTTAATCGATTGCTTAGGATTAATTATAAATACAAATCACTCAATATGAGCTATTAAACGGAAAAGCTTTTAAGTGGCCACCATTTTAAAATGGATAGTCAGATCAAAAAACTAGTTGATCGATCTATGTTCAAATAATGTCCATGACAAATCTCGCTAAAATTGGTCTGCACATTTGAAAGCTATGGAGGATTAAATATCGGGATAAATAAGACTGAGGGATGGACAGACGAAATGCCAAATTGTCAAGTTAAAACAGACTCTCACTTAGCTTGGTCAATTAAACAAACTAAAATATAAAAATTGAAATGTATGTTGCTAAAATAAAACAACTAAACTAAACGAAGTTATTTGCCAATATAACAAGTTATAAAATAAAACACGATAAAAAATGGTCTTGACAAGTTTCGCCATATGGAAATCGTAACGAGTTGTCAACCGACGGAGGTAGATAAATGTTGAGGTAAAGGCTCAAGGACGTTTTGAGTCGCGTGTGTTGCAGATTTTTTAAAATCTTATTTTAGTTTGTTTTTTTTGCTACAAGAAAGATGAGAAGAAAGACCACCCTGGTATATCGCACGGATGCGGGCGCACATTTATTTGCCGCTAATAACATGTTGCGGTAGAGAGAGAGAATGCTAGCGCCACGGGAGTTGAGGCAGGAATTAATTCCTTCTTCATAGTTTGTTATTTTTCTTAATGGAATAAACCACTTGTGAAGGAGTAATACAAATTAAAGGTGTCGGTTGTAGGGGTTATGTATTTTACAAAAGACTAATAAGATAATAAACTAGGTATACAACAATAAATTATTAATAATACTTTCGTAACGGATCAGGGGCACCGGAATGTTTTTTGACAGGGGGAGAGGGACCTGGGACAAAATGACGTTATGTCTATGCAAAGTTAGGTTGAGTAAAAAAAAAAGTACGTAAACATAACTTAGCACCACTTCCATTGAGCCACTATTGGATAGGCTCTGTGTTCATGTGTGATGTAGGTGTATGTATATAAGTATATATATTATTTATACATACAACTAAATAATGAATATTTAAAAGACTCTTAAAAAAAGGTTGAAGAAAAGTAAAAGCAATGTAGAGAAAATTTCCCGGCCCCAGCTTAATTAGAAAAGCGGTATTTAGTAACCAATAAGATTCAAATTTCATGAACACAATAATTGTGCAGTCATCACTATTTCAGACTAATCTATGTTACTTTAAAAAAAAAATTGATTGTTTCATTATATAGTATAATTTGATTTATGAAAACGTTGGAACTTGTTTGAACTAAAGGTTTGCTTATAAATAGGCTAGATTCATTTTCTAGTAGTGAGAATCATGTTTAAATCGTTGAACAATTTTCCCTAAAATATTTGCCGCTCCCCCTCCCCCCCCCCGCCCCCATTTTCCCTCCCCAACTCTCCTGACTCGCCGTGCAACAGATCAGAGTGGAAATGTGCCCATTCCCCCCTAGTTCCGGTGCCTATGGAGTGGATCTGAACTATAAAAACAAAAACACCCTCTCCTCCACCCCCCACCCTCTCGTACCCCCTACCCTTTTGGTACAGTCCTACTAATCGGTCTTGTCTTGTAGCACGAGGTCATAAGACCCATAAGTCTCCCTCGAGCTGGCCACCATAACATTTAACATATGCCATAAGGTGGGGATGTGAAGAATGTGAGGAAAGGTGAATGTTTATGCAGTTTTTATATCTCCACTTTTTTTTTTGGCCAAAATAAACACAGGTAGTTTAATTTTCTTCACATGGTCATATAGGCAGTTGTTGAATACATGTCAAGGGTGTTTTGGAATTTAATGACAACTTTTTCTCTTCATTTAAAAAGTTTCCCATTTAATGCCGCTATGCTCATAACAAAGATTCATCAACTGTTGATATCACCGTGTGAAGAAAATTAAACTATACGTTTCTACTTGAGCAATATTTGATTTATTTTGATCAAAAAAAAGTTTTGATTTAAAAATTGCAAAAAACACTCACATTTTCTCACGTCCCCTACATCCCCACACTAACCCGCATCGGTGGTTGCATGGTATAACGAGTCATTTTCGTGTTAGACTGGATGCCTCATGATGGAAAGATCGGGGTTCGAATCCCGGTTGCGTGTATTGAGGTTTATTTTATTAAATATTTTCCTTCTTCACCCCCCGCGCCCCCCAAATTCTACCTTCCTCATCCCTGTCCTGTTAATCTAATTAGTAATAAATTAACGTATTAATGTAGCTAAATCCGAACGGGTAGTGAGACACGATGAATAAAAAACACCGTGCTTCAATTCTTACTATCCATCCGGTATATTTACGTATTTATACTGATTAACTATGAATTAGTATGGTAGATTATAGTTTGAATGTACCCGTATTTGCGTAGAAAGAGAATGGGAAACCATTTGTGCTGACTCGGCGTCACAGTTCAGTGTCTTCGTTCGCGTGCGCTGAGTCGCCTAAAACTTCCGCGGGAGCTTAAGTATGTGGAGGTATTTTTACTACAAACTAAACCCCTTCCCCTTTAGAATCGTTCCAAATAGGGGGTAAAAAAACACGGTAAGTAAGGTAATCGGCACAGCAACTGCAAGTTTATTATTACGTCACAGAAGCCGCCACGCAGAAGTGTGAATGGGCCAAGAGAGAGAGAGAGAGAGAGAAATAATAGACGTATTAAGGCGGTCATGAGATTGGCCCCCTTATTAAGGATGACATCAGCAACGAGACTAGGACAGCCCGAGGGTGTCGTAGAAAGATAGGGGAAGGGATATTTGAGGGAGAAGATGGAGGAAAGAAAAGGTGCCCCGAATTTTTCATTCTCTTTGTAAAAAAAGAAACGGTTGCCCTCCCCCTTACCCGTCGACCCCTAGACACGTTTTATTGAGATTAGATCGGAGTCGAACCTAGGACCCCGGTCACGCCTTGCTCCGCCCCTTTATTGGGGCAGTGACCGCGAGGTTTAGGTGGTGCATCACTGCATTACTTCAACATTATCTGTCTTGGACCACCGGTTTCTTGGCCAGACCTGCCCAACAATGAAATACACCTCGAGTAGTTATTTAGAAAGAATAGTGATTTGAGATAACACCTGGCTTGTACCACATCTCTTGTAAAAGTAGGGATATAGGGGACGCAAGAAAGGGCAATGTTTATGTAATTTGGCAGTTTTTTTGTATCAAAACATCTTTTAAATCAAAGAAATAAACGATGTCTCCAATAGAAAGAAATAGTTTAATTTTCTTCAACAGTTCTTGAATATTTGTCAAGATTTTCATTTTTTTAAATACATATTTAACCTGCACTTTCTGAACCGACTCATTATATCAGCACACGACTTAAAAAAACTAATTCAACTCTATAACGGACACAACATCCAGCCCCCTACCGTTGATTCATCAATGTGAAAGGGGAAACCCATATTTCACCAATGATAAATTTTTTGGCCCTGCCAGTAATCGAACCAGAAATCCTTAGCTCGGAGGACAGACAGGCTACTGACTGAGCTAAGGTGTTAGACAATATGGATAAAAAAAACACCAAATAAGTACGTATTATGTTCAAAGAATAACTGTCTATCAAATTTTGTTTTCATTGTTCTTGGTATTATTATTACTTGTTATTTAATTTTGCTCTTTTTGGACGTCTTTTCCAATTTAAAAAAATAAGTTGTGTTTATCTAGTGAAAGCATGCTATTTTTGATTAGAGTTGCGCAATGCCGGTGTTTAACAACTGAACTTAATTAATTTAATTTTAATCATTATTTCTTCAGGCACTCCTTTTTAGAGCTCACTCCAAATCGTTCTAATATTTGCACCTGATAAATCTCCACTCAAAAGTCTTTAGAAAGGATTAGAACTTTAAAAATTACCTATAATGGTGCCAACTTGTTAGACTTAATTTCGAGATAGTACCTTGAGTTTTCACACAAGCGCTAAAGAGACAACGGACTTATTGCTCCTAGACAGCGCCTGCGCTGGACACAGTAAGAATTTATTTTTATTGGTCACGTCACTTGAGAGAATGTGCAGAATTTTACGATTTTTGTTCATCTTTAAACTGACTATATTTACAAGCAGAATACGAATGAAAATAAAACTTGTTCAAAAAAACGTTTCTAGCTTAGGAATGTCAAACTGAGTATACGAGTATCTTTATAATTACGGATATCATTAACCAAATAATATATAATGATCAAACTTAATTTCAAATACTTTAATAAATTTACAAGACTTAACCAAATTTTATTATCATTTAGCTTTGATCCAATCATTGTCTGTGGAACTTTTTTTAGTAAAAGAGGGGGGAGGGAATTATTAAAAGACTGTGTTTTTTTAGAGCCTATGTCCACTGAGCCTATGGGTGGTCTAAGGATTCTCACGCAGCCAATGTTAAAATTTTGAGTGCACCTTGAAGTTATTTGGATTGTTCTTGGCACGATTTTTTTTAAATTGGACTCCCTTACTAGCTATTTGTAACGGTCCTTCTTCACAAAAATTTTGAAATTTGAATGTTCCTAAAATCTATATAAAGACGTCCTAGCCTGGATTTTTTCTAAAAAAAAAAACTAATTTTGTGGAGCTTTGATGCTTTTAGAAGGTATTTAGAGTGGTTTTCCTTCAGCAAATTCTTGGAAATTGGGTGCCTATAGGCTTAGAAGTAGTTTTAAGAGGCGGTCCACATCTAGAAATTGTTTGTCAGTTAAATTCCTCTAGAAACTATTTTGCGTGGTCTTTCCGTGGTCAATATTTTAACATTGGATACCTCTAGTAGCTATTTTGGGTTTGATGAAAATTCAGCTTTCAGCTTTATATTCTAGAATATCAGAGGGTAAGGAAATAGATCTAAAGGGGTCAACTTTATTCCAAAGGAAAGGGTGGGGCAAATTACTTTCAAGAGGCGTAATACCACCCCCGCTTCCACCCCATAGTTCAACCACCACTGGATTCCACATAGCCACTTTTTACTTATTTATTTGAGGTATATAACTTGTACTTTATGAACCTACTGATTATATCAGCACATGAGAATTTCTATGAGCAAGAGCAAAAGGGCCTACACATTTTGTGAGGAAACATATTTTCACATATCTTTCAGGGTTATTTTACATGCCACAATCAACATGGGACCGATGGCTCTACTTCCCCTCAAAAGTAAGTTGTGCTACGGATTTTCATCATTCAAGAAAAATCCATCCACCCCGACTGAGTTTGAACCCACGAACATCGGGTCCTGAGGTGAGAACTTTACCTCCAAGGCCACCGAGGTCGACATGGCCGCTTTTTAATGAGTGAAATAATTGCCCTTAACTTGACTTAAGTGTCCTAGTTATCTTGTTTGAACCAAACATGCATGCCTCTAGCAATGCCCATAAAAATATTATTAACCTTGCTTGGCCAGAGATTTATTGAAGTCGACATTTTTCATAATCCTGTCGCAACAGTTAAAAGTAGGAGTCATAACCTCCATAAAAATGTTAGAACATTCTTGAAAACTCTCAAAATATCCTGAGATACCTTTTAAACCTATATAAATCTTCAAAAGCTGATAAAATCCGTATAAATGCAGCCCCGATAAATTGATAGTGGCTGTGACGTCAGTTGAGGACACTGTCGCAGTGGGATGTAGACTGGACGCGCATTACAGGAGTACTAGGTCTATGGCTGATACAAAGTGTGGGCGTCATTACCAACATCAATACAACGTATCGATACGTTTCTTATCTCTGTGTGATCGCGAGGTAGCCCGTCTCGTCGTGCGAGCGAGGTAGTTCCGATTCCTTATCTTGCCCCCGTGTTCACATGTGAGTTCCAATCACCGCTTGGAAGTGTGATGAGAAACGTGAGGTACAGCCCGGTTAAATTAAGGCGGTCACCTCGGTCAACGAGAAAGTATCAATCGCTGTCAGGCCACACGGTTTATAATACAGTGTTCTTTATCATTTTATAGAACTAATTCCTTATTATATCTAGGCTTATAATCCCTTTCTCCCTTCATCTAGGAGCACCCTTTGTCATATCAATAAGAAGGAGGGAAAAGAAAATTACGAAACTTCTTATTTCAAGGTAAAGAGGAAAGACCGCTGCTAGTTTTAAAATATCTTACAATTTTCTACTCTGAGCCTATCAAAGAATTTACTGTATTTGTTAGAGGAGGGCTAAATTTAGAGCCTTGTTCAACAAGCCTAGTCTCATAGTTGCGTAGATATGCTTAAAAAAGCGTTGAAAATGAGCCAATGTCACAGTTTCAAACTTTTTTTTATATTAATTAAATTCAAATATAGGGTTTCTAAGGAAAAAGAGGACTGTCGGAATCTTTCGACTTTATTTTGGTGAAAACCATGTTTTGAAATATACCAGCAAGGAATTAATTAATATTGCGTTAGAGCTGAACGTCTCCAAGGCAATTTTTCGCTTACCGAGGTGGCCCCCTTAATATTTACTATTTATTATTGAGACTTGAGAGCGTACTTTGGGTTCCTAAATTCAATTTTTTTTAGTACGTGTACCACTTCTTACTACCCATCCAAACATAGGCGCCGGTGTATTTTTTTTAATGGGAAAAAGTTTTTTTTAACCTTCTATAAGACGTAATTTTACAAGATTTTCTTGCCAATAATTTTCTATATATACAACAGACAATTGCACAGGGTAAACCTCTTTACTTATTTCTACATCAGGATAGAATTTAATCAAATTGAAATTCTATAGACATAAATAGATCTCAATCAGCTCTTTTAGATTCTTTTATTTGAACTCCAAGATACATTTAAATAGTTGAGATGATTTCACTGATCCACATCGGCAAGAATATACTGAGTGAGAATAGAACAGCATTAAAGAAGCTAAGTTGAAGCGTAGCTCTAAGGGCTGCAACAATACTTTGAATAATTAATTGCACACACCATGTGAGTAGATGATCATACAAAGTATCTCATTATACTACTATAAAGCCAGACGGCTGACTCACTCACTCACTCACTGACATTAATGTTTACCCACTTCCAGATGAGCTAGAAACTTTAAATTAGGCAAATTTATAGCTTCTAGCCTGTAACCGACGGGAAAATTCCAAAAAGTTAAAAATTTTAATTTCCAAACCCCAAAAAAATACAAAATGGCGGAGCAACTTTAAAGTCTGTGCGGACCTTTCTTTGGAGGTCTCTTGTGGCTAAACGGCAAGACCTATCAAAAAACGGATCGCACCAGTGGTTATACCTTAGATAGAGCTAGATTTTTTATTTTAGGTAAATTTTGCACATTTTCCACATATTTTTTAATTTTATGACACATTTATGGGACAGCTAGAATCAAAAAAATTGGCAAGGATATTGGCACATTCAATTATCATAAGCATACCAAATTTGATGCTTTTAGCTGCCCTATAAGTATGGAGAAACTAAAATAATGTGTGAAAAATACAATACAATACCGGTACCTTTAAGTTGTTACGTTCAAAACAACGCTGGAATTACATTAGTTTACATCCACTTGCAAAGAAAACTCACCGGGGATTTGGGGGTGGAGCCCCAAACGATCAAAGCGAGAATTATATATACCTTCAGATGTTTTCGAACCCGTAAATCAACATTACATTCTAAACTTTTATATTTTACCTCAGTATATAGTTGGAGCAATATTAAATATTAATAAATCGATTTTATTAATATTTAATTACCAATTACTTATTATTATGACTTCAAAAATTTAAATCCATGATTCGATGAGCTAAATAATCAACCCATAGACATACAAGTGCTATATTATGTATGTGTTTATATATATATATATATATATATAATATATTAGCAAGAGGCCATAAAAAACCAAATCTCTGCAGGCATTACTTGCTATTATTCAGTTTGTGAGCTTTTTTCGTCTTTTCTTCTGTCTTGAAATGTTAAACTGAGAATATACAAAACTATAATCCTACCTGTTGTTCTTCATGGATGTGAATTTGTACCAAGAGAATAAATGGAGTGTTCTTGATGAACAAGCTACTGAGAAAGATATTGGGCTTAAGAGGGACGAACAAACAGGAGAATGGAGAAAGTTACATAAGGAAGAGCAGAATGTATTGTTTGCATCCCTAAACATATAAGGGATAATCAACGTGCGCAGGTTGAAAGGAGTGTGGGTGGAGCATATGGGGGATGACAGGCGTGTACACAACATTTTAGTAGAGAAACCTGAAGATACAAGACCCCATGGTAAGCCAATACATCTAGTGAAAGATATTGTGTAAATAGATTTGAAAGCGGTTGGGTGTCATGTTGGGGTTTGGATGAAGGTGTCTCAGGATAGGGTTGGGTGGCGAGCTTACGTTCTGGCTGCCATGGACTTTCAAGTTCCTTAAGGTATTTTTAAAGTATTTAAATAGTTTTTATATTAAAACAATTTTGTTTGGTCAAACCAAATCAAATAATACTTGTAGAAATATAGAGTTTAATTATCTTCACATGATGACGTCAACATTTCTTGAATATCTGTTGAGGGTGTCCTGGAATTTAATGACAACTTTTTATTTTCATTTACAAAGTTTCTCATCAAATGCCGCTATGCTCATAGCAGATATTCAACAACTGTTGATATCACAATGTGAAGAAAATTAAACTCTATACTGAAGCAGTGTTTTTTTTTTAAAGTTGCTATAAAAACTGCAAATTATATACCTTTTCTCGCGTGTTCTACACTCCTAACTTAAGGCCATAAAGCTAGCTAGATATTTAGTTGGTTACTAGAATCTTATGAATGTTTAATTTTTATGAAGAACAAATCTCTCACCCAGGTTAAAGCGGTAGGCTCGCAAAAGTCTGTGATTGCCGTTCACGGAGGAAGGGCAAGATTCAAATCTCATCTGTGTGCACTGGGAAGGATTTTCTACATATGCTTTTATAATTATGGTTTTCCCATCATCTTTCCAATATAATGCGAGATTATGTCCTCTATTATACCCTCCCAATCACAACACTTAAAATGCTAAATAGCCCATGTTTTAAAAATGTATTGTCTAATGATGAAAAATGCAGCAATAAGATATATTTGTTTATTCCTCGTTAAAAACAAAACAAACACTATTTAACTGGGACATATTTTCAAAGGTTTAGGTATTCCATCTCTGGACCTTGTTTCATAAGACAGACGTTCTAATAACCGAGCTTAAGGCACTAGAATAGCTGAACAGAAATTCCTGAACGCCAGAAATCAAATGGGCCTATAACGGTACTGGATGGAGCTGTCCGTCAGTAGGAGAACAAACAGGGCGGAGAAAAATACAAATGACAATACAATTTGTGTGGTGATCCCTATATTGAATTAAATCATTCGATTCACAAAGATAATTCTACGTTCCTATAACAGCTACCTTTTTTTTTCAGGGTATTAAGTTTTATTTATCAACCAAAATATGTGCATCTGATTAGCAATATCTCGGCTAACTAGGAAGCCCCCTTGAGGGTTGGGTGTCTCAAGTTTACGTATTCAAGGGCGGGGAGGAGAGGGGGACACCATTGATATAACAAGTTAAAGTTTCCCGTTTTCTACCAAATAAAAATTGTTGAATACCAGAAAATGGCAATGTTAGATCATAAAAGTTTATTTTATTTTTCAACTCAAAATAATAGCATTATTGTTGGTCTGGCGCCTGTCTTAATATTCTAAGAATAAAAGTCGTTATACTTGACTTCAAGTCATTGATGGTGTCTTTTCAATAGCTATGGTTATATTTTTGTTTGTATAAATAAAAACACCTCTTTTTATTTTCCATCCACTTCTGTCCTCAGCTAGGGAAATAAATATAATCTTAAACTCCTCAAGTTAAAGATAACATTTTTGAATTGATGTGTTATTTAGTAGTTTTCCTTTAGTTTGTATATATATATATATATGTGTGTGTGTTATTTAGTAGTTTTACTTTAGTTTATATATATATGCTATTTAGTAGCTTTCCTTTAGTCTATAGGCATGTATATAGATGTGTTATTTAGTAGCTTTCCTTTAGTTTATAGACATATATATTTGTTATTTATTAATTTTCCTTTAAATTAAAGGTATAAACATATGTTACTGTTAATTCGATAAATCTGGTTAATATACATCATGACTGGATTCCATGTATAGTAACCAATAGTTCTGGTGAATGTGATAAATGTTTCGTGTTGTAGTCAAATTATTCACTTTAACATGTTATTACGTATAGTAACCAGCACCCTCTGGTTAAAGTGATAAATCTCACGTTTGTGCAAGTTTTAACCTGTCTGAGTCATACGTGGGGTCGGTTGTGCTTATCAATTGAGGTCCATCTTTTATTGAGTGCGGACGTGTGGTGTTATCTTGGTATGGAAACTGTTCGTTTAACCTAACCTAACATAACCTAAACTAACCCAAACTAACCTAACCTAACCTTCAGAATATTATAATTTATCACTTCGGCCAAACAGGTTTTGTTGCTATGCAAAATAACCGGTTAAAATAATAAATAGCATGCGTTTAATTAGATTAACCCTTAATATCAGTTACTTTGGAAAACAGCCGGTCATTATGCATAGTAACTAATTTATTACTTTAACAGTAACATATATATTTATTTAAGGCAATTACTGAGAACTTTCTAAACACACCTGATATCTTATAACATGACCTACAAACTAACTTAATGTAAAGCAATCCTATGATTAATATTACACATTCCCCCTAGATCCTAAACATATACCATTGGATAGCAGAGTGAGTTCATTTACAAACAATAAATATTTTTTTCAGAACAAACATAATTTAACTACGGTGTTGTGGGTGAACATATACCCCGCATTTAGCCACAGCAACAAGCACTACACTGAAATTAAAAGTCTAAACTGGCATTTTTTAATAAAAAAAAACTCATAGGTGATCACGCAATCTGAAGCGTTAAGCTCGCCATAGACTGGATTACCAATGTTAGGGAAGTCGTAGTTCGAATCTCAGATGGCTGCATTGGGAAGTGGTTTTCCAAATTTGATTTATCATTGTGAATTTTCCATTCCCTTATCTACGCTAATACGGGTGCCATGCATATTTAGTCGCGTTTGAAAGTGGTGGGGATGTTGGGATTCGAATCACGGTTGGGTGTAATGAAAATGGATTTTCATAGCTGGTCTCTCATTCTCCCTCCACGCAAATGCGTGTAATTTTATTTCCTACCCTAATAACCTAAGTAAAATGTAAATAGCTAGGACGGGTAGCTGTAAGCAGGGGCAAAGAGAAAAAGGATTAGAAAAATTGGCTCTGAGTTAACTGCGTCACTTAAAAAAAAATATTTTGGAAGAATATATAAGAAAACTGATTGGTATTGTAATTTAAAAACATGTGATTTAATTACTCAGTTATTTATAAATTTAGTGAGTTATATTACTATTTCAACAAAATTAAACGTAATTCAGTCGAAGTCAAATTATAACTCGATTTTTTAAAAATTGACTTCTTTTAAGAAAACTTCAAAAACACACGCACACCTGTTGTGAATGAAAACCATATGTGTATTAAAAAAACTGGTTTCTTTAAAGTTTTGCTTTAAGAAAACTAACCCCACCTAACTCATGTTGATTCACATTTATATACATTTTATAATCCTAAGATTTTTAAAATTACAATCTGATTTATTTATTACTTTTATTTATCTTTGCCTTAAAGATTATTTTATGGGGGCTAACTTTGTAACAAGTAATCTTTGTGTAGCACAACACAATAATGGATGCATTGATTTAATATCTTGTCTTTTCCGAATTTGAAAAGTAATAACAAAATTGGCTTAAGGCAGGAAAAGATGTTTTTTTAAAAGTATGTTTGGCTTTAAAAGCAGTTATATTCCCACGTAATTTTTTTAAACCTATAATTAAGTAACTATATTTTAGGCTTACGTGTTTTTCAACAACAAACAACATACTCGTATGTTGCCACCACCAATTTAAAACTAAATTTTAAAGTGGATGGTTTGTAAAATATTTCTAATAAATTTTTAAAAGATAAAATTATTAGTTGCTATTAATTTTGACGTCAGCTGACAGTAACAATGGTCATGAGCTCGGGATTAAACTATATATTATATGAACAAACACATTTTGCTCCATCATGTTGAATTTCAACAGCATGTTAATGGTAAATATGCTACTTTTTTAAATTTGTTTAGCACCACGTTTTACTACCCGTTCGGGTTATACGCTTAAGTACTAATTACGATAATGAGTTAGGAATTTGGAAGGCTGAATTTAGAGGAAGTGAAGCCACATTTGCGCGGAGGAAGAGTGGGAGACCATTTAGGATAAATCACCTCAGTTCACCCAACCGAGATTCGAACCTCGATCTCCCCGTCCTCGGCAGTCAAGCGGAACACGAAACTAGTGCGTTAGCTAACCACGCCACCGAGGTGGGTAAATGTGCTACTGAATGAATAGTAGAAAGGCGGCGTGAACTACAACCTGTGTGACGTCACCCTTTACCATACAGGCTCCTAATGACCTTTCAGTATACCACGTGGCTATATTATTTATTTACTTTGTCTCGTTAAAAGTGTTATTGAACAAAATATATCTGAAATGGGTGTGGAACCACGAAGAAAGATGCATTTCATCTGAGAAGAGAACGTTCATTTTATTTCTAAGCTTGTTCTTTATCCTCTCGCTTCGACGCCAAACAAACTTTTTTATTTTTAAAAACCTTTCCTGAAGTTGTAAATTTGTGACTTGTGTGGAAGAGAGACTAATCGTTTTACAAGAATGGTAAATCCTACGTGTTGGTGTGTTTCTTCTTGACTGACATGGGGTAGTGTGTGTATGTGTGTGTGTGTGTGTGTGTGTGTTTTGTACGTGGGCACTTGCCCATTCATGGACCACTCTTATGGGTGAATGGGGAGGACTGTTGAAGAGAACCCTGCCAGACAGGTTGTACCAGTGTGGGAGATGTAACGTGTCATATCTCCTCTCTCTATCACACTCATTATACCCTAACCTAGATAGGTCGAGAGTAGATAAAGGTTACAGGGGGAAAATGGGGGAGAGGCACGTTACACACATTTTTTTAGAACAACAACTTTTATATCTCAAACCTCATAAGGACACCAGCAAATTAAAAAAAAAAATAATTTAAATATGACAGACTTCTTTTAACCATAATCTAAAGTGCACTATAAAGGTATTTTGTTTGTTTAACAGATGACAGCACTAACTCAATTTGAGCTAAAAATGGACTTTCATCCTTTTCCCCCTATACCCTTCAGATGCAAGTCTTTAAAAAAAAGATGGTTTTAATAATGTACCTGATTTGGTTCACATCGGTTGAAGTTAGTTCGTTTTCAAAATGTCTGCACATTTTGGACCCATTTTTGAGAAATTATTTCCTTCTTTTTGTCCGGATTCTTTTATAAGTTATAAAGTTACCAGATTCTATATGTTTCTGTTAAAGAACCAAATATTATTAGCATAACATTTTAAAAATTGTGGACAGCCATTATTGCGGCAACACTTCGGAAATCCTTTGACCGTTTGAAACTGGCTACATAAAAGAAAAATAGATATACATTAATTCTTTACTAAGTGTACGATAGTCAAATTTAGTATAAATAAAATAAAATTGAGTATTTTTAAAAATTTTTGACATAATTGTGCTGGTTAATAGGCTTAGCAAACAACTATTTCGTCATTGATGACGCCCAAAGGGAGTATTATCTTTTGTTTCAATCGAGGAGTTTTCTTTCTGAAATATTTGAAGAAATTTAGACAGCACTTTATTTATATTTCAAAAGAATTCAGGTCGGTCTCAAAATATCGTTTTTTATAATATGTCAGCCACATTGATGGTTTGCATGGTCTAAGGCATCACTCTCGCATAAGACTAGACTACCGACGACGGGGAGATCGAGGTTCGAATCTTGTTTGCGTGTACAAAGGTTTATTTAAAAAAATTGTTTTATACTCTTCCTTCATGCAAATTCTGGTACATTTCCTATAAATATAGCCTCCATACTCCATAAAAACCCCTGCGTAATTAGTACATGAGCGTATAAACCAAATGGGTAGTAAGATGCAGTTATAAAAAAATAGATTTCCCCAAATAATTACATATTTACATATGTCATCTCAAATGGTGTACCTCTACAATTCTTATAATAATAAGAAAAAGAATCAAACTGAATTAATGTTGGGTCATCAATAGGCGCGTGCTCGGTGACGTAGTTGGCTAACGCGCCAGTCATGTTGAGCTCGACCGCTGAGGACGGGGAGATCGAGGTTCGAATCTCGGTCGGGTGAACTAGGGGTGGTTTTTCCTAAACGGTTTTCCACTCTCTCTCTCTCTCCACGCAAATGCGGGTTCACTTCCTCTAAATTCAACCCTTCCAATTCCTAAACCATTAGCGTAATTAGTACTTAAGCGTATAACCCGAACGGGTAGTAGGACGCGGTGTTAAATATTATTATTATTATTAATAATAGGCGCGTGGGCCGATCTATGGATCGGGATACAAGTTTGTCATACCTGTTCTAGGCAGTCTCAGGTTTGCTTTGGCTAAAGTTCAGCCTTACTGCGGATTCACACGTTCACCGAAAAACAAGCGCAGAACAGAAACGTGGTCACGTGACGAACTCTAAGCCAATTACAAGGTGTCCGCCTAATCGGCGCGATCTGTTCTGCTGAAGTTCAACTCATCTCTACTTTGTCCGCTCTGTCTGAGATCTTCGGCACGGGAGAACCAATCAAATCTCAATCTCAACCATCTAAAATCAGTGCGCACGTGCATGAGACAGCGCATGCGCTGTAGAGCTAGTAGCAAGCAGACAGCTTCGTTGGCCGTTGTGAGGAGATTTGAAATAGCCCGTAAATGTAAAGTGTGTGTATCGATGTATTAAATTGTGCCATGACACTGCGTCATAATTTGAAAACATCCATCGGAAGAACGATTCTTATATATATATATATATATATATACATACATACATATATATCCACTAGAAAACAAAATGTGTTGATAATCAGCTGTTTTAAGTTTGCATTGTAATGCATCATGGGTCAACATATAGCGTGTGAATTGCTGCGCTACTCAAGCAGATTCAGCTTTCTGATTTCGGCGAACGTATGAATCAAGCTTCAATCCCTTTTAATCCACACTCACAAACCCTTAACATAACTATTGTCACCGGCTGACCCAACTTCCAAGAATTTCCAACTGATCACTTTTATTAATAATTATTAACCTGTCAGAAGTAGGTTTTGTTTTCTTTGCCGAGGGAAGGCCAACCGCTCTTTTCCGTGCCTCTTCTGCAAGCATAACATCTTGGCTCATTCTTTAGAATATCTTGACGACCAGGTTATCTTTTACATCAATTTGTCACGTCGTTGTGGGAGACTTGATTTCTTAAAAAAACAAAACAACACAACAGAAACAACAACATAAATCTTGATCACCGTAGAATAAGACTATCATTTGGCATGCAGACATTTGTTGCACCTAGATCAACTCAAAGGAAATGATATGCTGATGGCAAAAGCACACGTTGCTTATAAATATTTAATAGTGTAATTTTATATCATATGGCCTAGATCAACGTATTTCTTCACACAATATGAATTTAAAAGAATACACCCACATTAGGAGAATTAATAAAATAGTATATTTAAAAAAAATGATACCTGAACATGGGAATCGAGCCAGGGGTCCTTGAATAATTAGGCCAATGTTCTACCATTTAGTTATCCAGGAATCATCCGTGTCAAGGGCTATTTTTCACTCATATTTTAAGGCAGAATCTGTGATGGACGTGTGGAAATTGTCGGCTACAAATGTTTGATCAATAAAGATCACGAGCTACCATATACTGCCTTAAAATATGAGTGAAGAATGTCCCTGGGCATGGGACGATTCCTGGATAGTTCAGTGAATAGAGCATTTGCATAGTTATCTAAGGGCCCTGAGCTCGATTCCCGTTTTCAGGAGTAATTTTTCAATTTAAATAAAATATTTATATATGGCTATAATTGTAACTAACAAATATAGCAGCTTATCTATTTAGTCCATCATACTAAAAAAAGATGATAAATTGTCCTGGTATTAGACCTGTACTTTGATCATTCCCAAAATAACGTTTAAGTAAATGCTAAAAATAAATTTAGATTAGTCAATAATAGAAAACATTAATTATATTTAGCTTTAGTTAGTATAAATTGACACACATTGTCAAATGTAAAATTTATACAACATATCTCTTGGTGTAAGCATATATTCAAATTAGATAGTTTTACTTCAGAAAAAAATCTTTCAAATTAGGGTCGACAGCAAAAAATTAACTTTATTATCATTCGAAAGGAAATAATTTAACATCTCAATAATTATTTAAGAGTATTTGTTATGCCAAATAAAAAATAGCAAATAGTTATATCTACTCTGTATAGATATATAAACATGATCGGCACGTTAATTCGGATGAACAGTGTTCAAATCCCTGTCCGGGTGTCATTTTTAATATTCACACAAATACTCCATCAGAATGTCATATGAAAACACATGTTGGTTCTAGAATGTATACCTCGTTTAGGTCATCCTGGTTGGTTTTGGGGTAGAGTGCTCTCCTCAGTACCCGATGTTCGTGGGTTCAAACTCAGCCGGGGATGACGGATTTTTCTTGAGCGATAAACATCCATAGAACAACTTCCTTCGTAGGGGAAGTAAAGCCGTTGGTCCCATATCTATTGTGGGATGTAAAATAACTCTGAAAGGTATGTGAGAATATCTCTACCCGAAAAATTGGTAAGCCCTTTCGCTAACGCTCATATAAATTCTTGTGTGAGGATATAGTCAGTCGGTTCAGAGAGTTCACGTTAAATACCTCACATTAAAAAAAACTTTGTTTAGTAAAATAATTATTGTGTAACGTGCTGACTATATATACTTTGGAATAACTACTAAAACGGTTTCCTTCTTATGGTGAGTTGGTTATATTGGCACCAGTATTTACTTTTTAAAAGAAGAAGGTCAATAAGATATGTTAGAAAGAAATAAACAAAGGAAGACGCATATTGTTTGGTATAAAAAAAATAATATAACACCTATGATTATATTTATGGCTAGGATTATAAAAGAATCTTAGGCCTTAAATTTAAAACAGAAGTTGTTATACAAATAAATTAATGATGGAATTCTTCCAATCCACCGGAATTGTTCGCCTGGAGATAAACACTTATGGCAACTCAGCTGACAGTTATGTAATGCTGGACTAGTATAACTCGCAGGCGTTACCCACGAGGGAATTTTAATTTTTTTTTTTAATTTTTCTTTAAGAAAACTATTAGATATGCAATTTTACAACAAGGTTATTTCCAGAATTGAATTAAATATTAATGACGTGTATAAAGGATACATAATAGATACTTCTAACCCTAGCGCAATCATGTTTTATTTTGTATTTGTAGAGCTGGTTTCGATCAGTGAAAATGTGCTCTGAGAAGGCAGTTCTTTTTTGTTTTTTAAACTACTATGAATGGTTTTCTTTACTAGCTTAAGGTGAATTCTACAGATTTAAAAAAATCCACTTATTTTGTTTCCTTAGATTAAATAGTTTAAGGGAGGTGAAAGAGTTGCGTGGATAAATTGACAAAATTTAAGGCTAGTACGCTACACCAAGCCAGGATAACTATATAAATAAATAAATAATGTGATTTTGGGAGCTCAGTCATTTGATTGAGGATTGTGATATTGATTTGATCATTTCTGGTGTGCGTTTGTGCGTATATGCTAGCGTGGCTTTAGACTGACCTCAATATAGCTCTTTTAACATAAGCATTAACAATATTTTTACTATGTTTCTAATTTGTATTTAGCTCCAGTTTTTCTATGTCATTTTTACTTTCCCTCGAAACCTCGGAGAGAAGGTTTTGTGATCGTCAAAAAAATCTAACTCGAGATTTTGATAAATGTCGACGTTTCATGACCCCCATGAAACCAATAATGTGGTTACCGCAATGCTGTCAGTCTGTACCGTGGCCTAAAGTAGAAATTATTTTACATATGGGCTATAGCTTTGTATCTGGGGTGTTCATAAGGTTATCCCCCAAGGGTGTTTTGGAATTATACGTCCAACCATAAATTTAAGGGTGGTTTACTGAAGAGAAAAAAGAGAAAAAATACATTTTTTCGAAATTCGCTTTAACGATTTTGATCAAATGTTATATCTAGACACTATTTATTACTATAAACAAGATGGCAACTCTCATTTTCTCATAAAAAAGACTTTGAGGGTACTTTGCACGAGGAGAATATTTCAATTTTCATAATTTCTTTGCAACTATTTGAGATACGAAATATCTTATCATCGTAAAGTTGTATCAATATTAAAGATACAAATCTTTTATTTAAAATATATTCTTATACATCCAATAGTTTCTGCCCTATAATCGAATATAAATAGTTATATAATTTTAAATTCGGGTCTTTGAAAATGAATTTGATTCTTATGCTTTTTGATGGACAGAGATGTTTCTATTTTATCAATTTTTCTCTAACAGTGTTCCTAGTCTCTAATGCTGAAGAGTAAGTAACAGTGTGTATTATATTATATTATTCATGATATTTGGTGTAATGTTTCCAAACAATGTGTAGACCTATTATTTCGTTTCACAAATCTAACGAGCTATTAGTAAATGCCACTTTGTAAGATAAAAGCTAGGGAAAGCCTGTGCGATGCGCCGTACCAATTATTTTTATGGATAACATTTGTTTATCTTATGATTTAATTGTAATATTTGGTTAGCTGTAAGAGAAGGTGGTAGCCTTAACTTCACCATTAAAGAAGATTATTATTATTATTATTATTATTACATATTTAGTAGCTATATGCCAGGATGAACCTGTAAGCAAATATCACATATCATAACCAGCGATAACCAAGGGTCTCAAACTATGTTCAAGGCACTTTATCTGTTTTAATCTCGAGATAAGGTGAATAAAACTTGCGACCCGCGCGCTGCATGTGGCCTCATACATGATTCTTCGCTGGCCGTAGACTTTAAGAGGAACCAGAGTACAATTCCACCCGATTAGTCTTATTATAAACGTATAGACTTACACCATATATTAACATTTAGAAGAGGGTGACCTGGTGGTCTAGGGGTAAGGTGTCAGACTTCTGTGCTGGAGGGTCCGGGGTTCAATCCTCAGTCCCGGCACAGATTTATCTGATCACCAAACCCTTCCTTCACCTATGACAAGACGTGTATTAATCACAACTTGTGAATGTGGGGAATGCCAGGCCTCCACCGTGGTAGTAAGACGCGGTGCTAATAATAATAATAATAATAATAATAATAATAATAATAATAATAATAGTAATAATAATAATATTTAGAAATTTATATATTTGGGGAAAACTAGCAAGTGAGGTAGGTAAGTAATACAACTCGAACCAGGCGTCTTTAGTCTAAATCAGTGTAATAGAGGCCAGTGAAACCATTTCACCATACTTATAAAAATAAATACTTTTTCACAATTTGCTTTGGTGGTCACACGGTCTTACGCGTCACTCTCGTGTTTAACTTGATAGCTGATTATGGGGAGATAAGAGTTAGATTTCTGGCTGGTTGTGCTGTGGGTAGATTTTTTCCTAAATGCTTTCTCACTCTTCCTCCGAGTAAATTAGAGTATATTTCCTCTAAAGTTCTACCGTACTAATCCCTAATCCATTAGAACAATTAATGCATGCGAATAACTGGAACGGACACCAAGATATGACGAAAAAAAATATCAATCTACATTTCACCGTTGTCAAGGAACGTAGTCAGAAAACCACACTTTGATAGGCCTAATATTTCTTGTTCTATCGTAATCGTGTATGTAATATCCAGGTTAATCCTTCGTGACGTCACAGGACTTCAGGTGCACCGTTATTAATCCCATAACGAGCTAAAGTAGTCGAGCAGAAATTCATAACCACCAGAAACCAAATGGCTCTACAGCGTGTGTATCTGGCATTAGGAGAACGTACAGGGGAGGAGGAAAACATAAATACCAATACAATTTGTGTTGTGACCTCCATTTTAAATCACATCATTTAATTCACAAAGATCCATTACACGCTCCTATACCGGTAACTTTTCGTTTCCCGGGGATTTACGTCTGAATGATCAGCCAAATTATAAGGACTATTCGACTTTTCAGAATGGAAAATTTCCGCTTTTAAACTATGTTTACAAGTCTAGATATATATAGGGTAATATAAAATAGTTTGGTAAACACGAAGCTTGTGTAGTCTTAAAGGTTTTGTAAATATTTAACCTCAGCGCAACATTTGATTGATGATATTTCAGTTACATAAGCGTGAAATTGCTGCGCGGACGTTCAACTGTAACGCATTATGAGGTGTTATTTCAAAATAAGGTTCACAACAAAATAAAGTGGAAAGATTCCAACAGGACTCGTTTACTTAACCTTATTTTTTAAGTTTTATTACTGGTAATTGAAAATAATGTGTAAAAATGTAACATTAACTCATTTTCAAAGTCTTTCTAAGCATATTTATGGAGATATGAGGCTAAACTTGACGAAAAAAGGCTCTATATTTAGCCTTCCTCTAACAAATAGGCTACAATAATTTTTTGGTAGGTTCAAAACATAAATGTTTAAAGATATTTGAAAACTACCAGCGATATAAGAATTTTTGTAGTTTTCTTTCTTATTGACATGACGAAGGGTGGTTGTAGGTAAAGAGCAAAATGGAATATAAGGTTAATCAAAATACAGACAAAATTTTAAAAAAACTGCACAGATCATTGTATTTCCGTGTGGCCTGACAGCGATTGTTTATTTCTTGCTGACCGAGGCGGCCACCTTTAGTCCAAGGAAGTGAAACTCAGGTCTGGTCCGACCGGATGGTAATGTTATTCCGAGACACCTTGTGGGCGTGCCACGGTGAGGGGGGTAAGAGTGGCCCTGACCTCCGTGGTGAGCCAATCATATATAATGAGTATGGCGCCTCTGACAGGCCACGCTGGCGCCACTGGCGGCTGACCCCGCGTTTTGACATCACGCAGAATGCCATTCATAGGCCAACTTCTACTTCTTCGGCTGCTTTTTTCTTTTTTTTTAACGCCTTACATTTTTCCTGTTTGAGATTCACGACTTCGCCTAACCCGTTTGCACCTACGTCAGTTAGGTTGTAACCGATGAGTTACGGGCAGTTATTTTCAGATGGCGCCATCAGGTTGTTTAGGAAAAGTCGGGTTTACGTTTTTTTTACAAGTAACTTAGTAATTAAAAACATTCAGGCCTTATCCATGGTCATGGGTGTGGAATTGTTGAGAGTTACGAGTATAATCAATAACCCGGGTTTGATTCCCGTGTCCAGGTGTCATTTTTTTCAAATTTACGAATCCGTCAGCTATGAATGATTATTGCCAGGGACGGCTCAAGGTTTTTTTAAATGCACCCTAGGTGAAACTTAAGATTTGCGCACCATTTTAATTCTATATCAACCCGCCTCAGTGGCGTAGTTGGCTAACGCGCCAGTCGTGTTGAGCTAGACCACCGAGGACGGGGAGATCGAGGTTCGAATCTCGGTCGGGTGAACTGGGGGTGGTTTTTCCTAAATGGTTTTCCACTCTCCCTCCACGCAAATGCGGGTTCACTTCCTTTAAATTCAACCTTCCCAGTTCCTAATCCATTAGTGTAATTAGTACTAAAGCGTATAACCCGAACGGGTAGTAAGACGCGGTGCTATTATTATTATTAATTCTATATCATATAAATAGACCTAACCCGGAACCCTGATCTTAACGTGCCAGTGCCTGGATAGCTCGGGTGTAATAGGATCGGACTATGACTGGCGGAGCTTGGTTTTAGCCCCAGTAGGGTCCAAGATTGTCACCCCGTACCACGATAATTGCAGAAAGTGGCCCACCTAAGGGACTCAGGTGAACCATTTGCTTTCCTTCCCAGCCTTCTTCCCCCCTACCCTAACCAAATGACAGAAAATAAATTTAACCCACTTCAGTGGCCGAACCATTTTGAAGGCGTCACTCTCGTGTTAGAGTGACCTGCTGATGACGGGGAGTTCGAATCCCAACCGGGTCTACTGAGACTGGTTTTAACTAAATAGTTTCCGATTGCCAAACCCTTCACCTCTGACAAGACGTGTAATAATCACAACTTGTGAATGTGTGGAATGCCAGGCCTCCACCGTGGTTCGGATCCCACGTTAAACTGTAGGTCCTCCATCTCACAATCACCCTACCATTACACATTAGCGTAAGTGCGTACAACCTGAACGGGTAGTAAGACGCGGTGCTAATAATAATAACTAAATAGTTTTCCATTCTTGTTTCAGGCAAATGCGGGTAGATTACCTCTAAAATGCTTCCTTCCTCCATTAGAGTAATTATAATAATGTGTGAATAGACTAAACAGGTGATAAAAAAGAATAATGAAATCTTAAAATATAATTGTGAAATAAAACAATAAATAATATTTAACAATGAAAATATGCCAAACTAATAAGCTCAATTTTAATTCCAGATTCAAGTGTCTTCTCCCGAGTCTAGGGTCCTAACATGGGAATCATCTCGGCTCAAGTTTTCTCTCATCAACACCTGAATTTATTAATGGATGCTATAGTAGCTGATTATAATAATCACTTATAAATTTGAGTTTTTGATGCTATTTTCCTTTTGTCATCTTGTAATTAGTCTTACACGGTTTGTATTTGATACCCAAAAATAACAATGCCAAAGTCAAGGGCCAAACCATGCTATTTTGATTAATTTACTTTACAATTATATGTTTTCGATTAAGGCTCTTGGCCCTGTTGAGTGCAAGTCTAAAACCTATTTTGTGGGATGGTGGGCGGGAGGGTGAAAGGCGTGGCGTGGCTTCACAACCGACCAAAGTATCCTTCCGCGCCAACAAGAACAGATGGATCACGGAAACCGTAGATGGCGCTAGTTACCAGACAGGTCTTGCGGAAAAATGATACGTTTGGGAAATATCAGTTTTCTTGAGAACGAGTGAGATTTTTATAGTAATATTTTCAACACCCCTTCTAAGATAATTTATAATTGTTTATTAATTGTTTACATTTTCTTATTTTTTACTATGAAGCCGGCAGTTTTCTATTGAAATATTTCAATTTTATTGATATTTGATCACTATTAAATGATAGAGGTGTGTATAAAAAAAGTATAACTTAATCAACATGCTCCTATTCTTGAACAAACTGTTTCCGAGAAGAAGATTGCAAAACAGTAAAAATTCTTGAAGATAACCGTTTGCTGCCATGGCTCTGCGTTTCCACTCCAAAAGAAAAGGGCAAATCACCTTAATATATTATATTTCGTTTAAAATATCATAGTTTGACCTTTGAATTTGGCATTGTTAACTATATATATATATATATATATATATAAGTAGAATCCATGTTTATATTGGTTAATTTAAACTACAGCTTTTTGTGTAAGGATCAGGAAGTATAACACAATAAATAATATATACACAGGGTTTAAATAAGTTATAATCAGTAATGATTTACCTTTGGTATGTTACAATGTCTATACTTGGCTCGAACTAACACTGTCAAAATAGGATGAAACAACAAACTAACAATGAAAACCTATACTACTGCGCACATTGTATCAGAAAATATAAATAAAATATTTTTTTTATTAGCTTTTGACAACACTAGACCAAAATAAATTTACTGATAACTTGATTAATTTCAAAATTAAAAGGTTTAACCCAACTTATTATTTGTTTACGAATATTTCAAGAGTAAAAACAACCTGAATTCACAGCTACATACAAACAAAAAGAGAAGATAGCTTTGACTATAGAATTCAAAGTTCTTTAAGATTTATAAATAGTAAAATAAACCATAAAGAAATGCATGAAAATTGTTTGTAGAATTAATCAAACATTTTTCTTAAAGTAAAATATTCCGTTAATTTTAATAAAAGCCATTAAATATGATATGAGAATGTTATGTCTGAGGAAGGAGTTTCTAAGTCATGTAATTAAACTCATACTTGAGAAATAATATCATGTTAAGTCTGTTCTTAATGCTACGAGTTTTACTGCGCGTTCATTTTTGATGAATCTTACATTAGACCATCTAAGGATATAAAATGTGGGTTTATTTTTTCTATAACTTTGTCCACATTTCTCTGTAGAGGATTGACGTACTAATTACAAACTAATGCACCCGATTTTTACTGAACCCTGGCCATACAGCTCAAATTTAAACACACCGTGTTATAAATAATGTTTTGATGAGACATGAGTAAGATGCAGCTACACATTAATACAAAATTATAAACGATTAAATTATCACATTATATGTTTCCCCTTTGACTTGTTTTTACTTTTTTTCGTGCACTACGTTTTATTACTATTTAACGTTATTAATTAACAATAATATTTAATTTTAACTTATCTTTCAATGGGTCACTATGTTGTGTTCATTTACCAATATAGTTAAAACATATTTTCAGTTTAAGCTTGTCATCACCAAAAAATTTATAATTATTTTGACAGGATCAAAGTTTTTCTATGCATCATATATATTTATTATTAAGTTTCGCTTGATTAGGAATTTTCAAAAAACGAAATGACAAAATAACAAACAGCAATAAGCACCCTTTTATGTTTTGAGCTTCCACAAACAATTCTAAAAACTGGGGAAATCAGGTAGATAGCAATGATTACAAGTGACAGCTACATAACATACCTCCTGGCGTATGAATACATCAAATTTGATCTAATAGCTTTTATAACGATAGTATAAATGGCACTAAATATGGGTCTACTATAGTTTGATTTCAAGAGTTTAAAAAAAATTCTTATGCATCACTGTATCCGAATAGTTATTTTAATATCAAATTAGAGTGTTGAGTGTACATTAATTTGAGGGTTATCAATAAGAGTGGACAAGTACTCAAAAATTCGTGTTTTAGACAAATTTTATTAGTTCGAGCTCGACTTGAAAGTTTACCAGAGTCAAAAATGTCAAGTTCTAGAAATTTTCAGCTTTATAAATAATTTGAATACATGTATGAGATATTATTTCTTAACAAACAGCCCTTCAATACCTCCTTTAGTCAGATTTTTATGGTACCTTTTTATTTAAATTAAATTAATTTTAATTTTAAAGTCCATATTTTGTATAACTATAATTCAAAAAACGGTCAGTTTTAAATATTTTATATTTGTGTTTATGACTTATTCACTGATCTAATGTAAAGTTCAACTTGATATTTAAGTAGTACATATATCGAGTTATACCATTCAAAATCGACTAAGAACTAGGGGTCTTATTCAAATTTGATTCGAAAATGATGAAAATACCCACCTCCACTCCTCTAGATTTAAACTCATTAAGATATAAGACTAATACATAGATCCTCATTTTTACTAAACTAACTGTAGAACTTTATGGGTTTTAAATATTTTGTATGCCTTAAAAAAAAGTTTCATCCTAAGGTGCCAGTATCAGTTACACGAGTCACATTCACTATTACGTAATCAGTACAGAACCACACAAAAAATAATTACATATTGACATTACAATAAAAAGTAAGTACAATATTATCAGTTTATGAATACAATTAATTATGACGGTAAGAAAAGAAATAAACATAGAAAACATTGTATAAACAAGAGAAATAAAAATATATATAATTATATACAACATGAAACGATTATTGTTATGTGAAATATTCCTTGTTAATATTACATGCTTAAAATAATTGTTTGAGTCAGTAATGGCTGTTTTAAACTCAATATATCTCTAAATAAAACTTGACTTGAGAATCTATCAAATTAAGAGGAAGTCAATGATATATTATAAACACATTATAAACGCAATTTAAAATATATTTACAAGACAATTAAGAAACTTGTACTATTCAAATTTGCTCTTAGTTTGAAACACCTTAAGTAGCACATGTATGACACAAAATAGTAATTACAATGGTGCGAAAAATAAAAGGTATCTTAAATGTATATTTGACAGGAAGACATTAAAATATTACACTAAAATGCTATTTAATTATAAATGTCACTACACATTTCTTTTGTGAGTATCAATTAGAAGTTCAAAATTTAAAAGATTTGTGTTAGCGGCTCGGTAAATTAGCATCCTAAAATATACACAGTAGATTTTCACAACTTTTTAGTTTGCCAATTTCTCTCCTTTTTTGAACAGCTCAATTATGAAAAATAGTATGCAATTATTAATATTGTTTACTAAGCCTTAATTTTACCCATAAGTCTATTCTCCCCTTGGACAACTTTTACTGAGAGCTTTTAATAACTCACCCCCTAACTACATTCACATCACGGGAAGACTAAATTTTGACCCCACCGGTATTCAAACTCAGGTATTACATTGAAAACGCCTAACGAACCATGAACAATGTCAACCTACCCGCTTCGTTGGCCTCATGGTATAAGCCTTAGACTCTAGGCGTGTTTTTCGCAATATACTAGGCTGCCGATAATGGGGACATCACGGTTCGAATCCCAGATGTACTGCAAGTGTATTTTTTGACGTGGTTTTCCACACACCCTTTACGCCAATGTAGGTACACTTACTCTAATTTCAACCTTACTCATCCCTTACACATTATCGTAACTAGTACGTATCCGTGTAACCCAAACGGCTTGTAAGTTGCAGTGTTAAAAAAACAAGTCAATCGTATGACGAAGCAAATATATATTTTAATTTACATAACATTTTTATACTAATTAATTTTACTAAAAATCCATACATATCTGCCATAATTTAAAACTATCATACCAAACATGTTTAATATACTAGTTTTTCCTCTTCAATTATAATATAAGATAAATTTGTACAGAAATAAAAAGTTGTGGTGTATTAAAAATTATGACGCATTAGAATTGTCTGTGAATAGCAAATATCAAACAAAAATGTACTCTTTGTTAACCCCTAAAGCTAGAAAGCTTACCTTGCCCATTTACACTATGGAGTAGCTTATAAGTTAAAACCATAGTGTAATCCATCAATAAGTATCAGGGCAAACGAAGTGTACACAGGTCAAGACGAAAAATATTAAAAAAAAAAAAAAA
>CABFWB010000369.1:76137-92676 GCA_902151455.1 Timema bartmani | reverse complement strand
AAAAAAAAAAAAAACATTTTTATCGTCAAGAAATATTGAAATCTATTATAAATATCTATCATTTTTCTTCAATACAAACTTAGCTCATATTGTCGGTTTTTTTAGCACTGCGTCTTACTACCCGCTAGGATTATAAATTATTATGTACTAATTACGCTAATGGTTTTAGGAAGTGTACCCAAATTTGCGGGGAGGGAGAGTGGAAAACCTCTATGGAGAAACCATCCTAAGTCCATCCGACCGAGATTTGAACCTCGATCTACCCATCATCGGCAGTCTAGTCTACTGCGAGAGTAGCGCCTTAGACCACGTGGCCACCGAGGCGGGTATATTTTGCTGTTACTTGGAACAAATAATTTCTGCACAATTCTTAAATAGTGTTTGAATAGTGGAACAGCAATCAGAAAAAAACGATATATAGCCATACAAAAAATGCGTGATGTAAACTAGATCAAACATAACAATGAATCCTTGAATTTTAAGCACAAAAATGAAATGCATCCAACAATTACTTTTCCAAGAGACTGAAGAAGGTATGTTAAGATGCATCCGTCATATATAACGTGGTCTATATTTTTAAAACAAAAAGTACAACCCTACAGTAATATTTCCACAAAATATATTGACATTATTGAGAGCACATTGTATTAAGTGCTACATGAGAGAGCATTAAAACTCTTTGTAGATGTTTAGAAATTCCACATTACTTAACAAGGTGTTTTATATTTTTTATATAGTTTTTAACAAAATGTAGGCGAGGATTTTCAGTAGATTTCTAACCAGTTAACAAGTTTTGAGTTTTAAGTTTATAAAGTTTAAAACAAAATCAACAATGTTTTACGCTAAAGTTCGTACTTTTGAGATTAAAGCAAAAAGTTAATAACCTATTCTAGCCTTCCTCTATCAAATAAAGTAATGTTTTGATATTTAGCAACAGAACATTTTAAAATATGTGCGATTTTAAAAAGGGTTTTAGGTAACTTATCAGACTTTAAAAAAAAATCTTTTAAAACTAAAATCTAAAGTAGTTAACTGGTCAGAACCTTCACCTACATTTTGGTTGAAGGCCATATTTAGAAAAATATCAAACAACTTCTTAAATAATTCGTGATTTCTAAAAGTCTGCAACACTTTTAATTGCTCTCTCATGTTACACCCACGGGCTATTTTGTAACCTTAGCTTATACATTTTCAAGATAAGACTCAATGTATAGTTGATCAATTTACAAACCTTACTTAAATTTTGCAGACAAAAATATAGATATATTAACCTTTTTTCTCAAAATTTAAGGTGGAATTAAAATTAAAATATGTTAACATTTTTATGAAAGGATGGCATTCATCACATTTGTTAAATAAAACTTACATTTTAAAAATTGTTTCTAAATTAATAACAAAAATACAATTGAATTTTAAAATTGAATTTTTTCGGTAGTAATTAAAAGTTTTGATCAGCTCTTGTAATGTAACTAGTATATATGCCCTAATCTCTATCCTCTACTAGAACCAATTATACACCTTGCAGAATGTTGTGAATCAACCACCTGATAAAAGACCAAGATCACGAAATTGTTACCTAATTTACATAATAATACGGAAACAAAAGTGGCATAATACGGCCCAATTTTATAGTTTTTGAAAACATTATTAACTTAATATTAGATTTGTGGGATTGGACTAATCTTTAATTTATTTTAACCTGAAAAAAAAAGGAGAGAAAAATGATAAACACTCGCAAAACGTTGGTTGATTTTGATACGACAGTTTCTATATAATTGAATAACCTTTTACTTGTTCCAATTCTCTGACAGAAATTGTCAATTAAAATTATCGTATTTTATTTGATTTAATCAAAATGCTATTAAGAAACATTTATTTAAACATTTTACTGAAAGTTACACTTCACATGACTTTACAGCCATCTAAAATAAATTAAAGCATAATTTAACGAAGTATCGCAATGAAGCTTGAATTTATTATAAATTTAAAATAATAAATGTATAGACAATACTATTTTCCACCAGGACATAGTTTGTACACCAGACAAACAATACAATAGGTTTTGAACTCACAGAACCATAAGTTTTGAACTGACAAAACATAATATACAACAAAGTACACTATTATCTTATCAGGGATTATCCTACCATTCACATAAAGCACAATGACGTAGGAATGTATTATGACAATATTAGTAAGACTATTCGATTCTGTAAATTTTATTTATAGCATTAGCTGCTTTACCAACAACATCAATCTAGCTACGTATTGTTAAGTAGATCATCGGGCTTAGCGTATGAGAGTAGGGAACACAAGTTGGGGGCAGTGTGTTTGCAGTTTTTATAGCAACACTTTTTTTCTGGCCAAAATAAATTAAACATTTCTCTTGTAGAAACATAAGAGTCTAGTTTTCTTCAAATGGTGATAACAACAGTTGTTGAATATCTTTCATGAGTATAGCGGCATTAAATGACAAACTTTTTAAATGAAGATAAAAAGTTGTCATTAAATTCTAGGACACCCTTGACAGATATTCAACAACTGTTGATATCACTATTAGAAGAAAATTATACTCTACGTTTCTACTGGAGACATAATTTATTTATTGGGCCGAAAAACAGTTTTGATATTTAAAAAAACTGCAAAAACACTGACCTTTCCTCACGTTTCCTGCCCTCCCATATTAAGTCCGGAGTTAGCACAGTGGTTAGAACAAGTATGTATAGTAGATTCTCAATTATTTGGACTAATTAAAGGAGGGCGTTGCAGAGATATTCTAAAAAACAAGGCTAATCCAATTTAATAATAAATTTAATCTACCATCACATCAAAAATAACTATCAATTTCTTGGCAAACAAGTTTATTTAGTAAAATAATTTGTCATGTTCACCAGAATACAAAGTCGATAGTGATCCTTCGGAGACCAGCGATTTGATTGTAAGCCTAGTTCATAGTTAGCCGAAAAATTAAATTTAAAATAATCACGGATATACGCCAGGATAGGCCGAAAAAATAGATAGTAAACTATCCAAAGGCATTTGAATGGATAAATACAACTACTTTAAAACATTATTTTATATTTTTAATGTCAAAAATATTTTGGACTATAAACTATTAATATTAGTTATGATTCCCTGCGTTCTTAAAAATAGCAAATCAGCAGTCTGAGAGATTTGACACACAAGGGATCATAAATCAAACTACAAGACAACATTATTAATTTCTTAACGTGTTGAGTGAGCGATGAAAAAATGGACCTACTAAGTTTTGGTCGCTCAACCATAGGACGCGAATCGTCGTTATATATACCCCGTTTTTTTTAAATATAGGAAGCCCACTTTCAACCATCAACATTTATTGAACATAATTATTAACATTTGGTTTTCTAGTAATTTTCATGTGATTTATTAGCTATAAAATGAATCAAAAATGCTATCAAAGGCTTACAATAATACTTCCCAATGGAGTACTGTACAATTTATAACTATGTTTTAATTTAACCGGCTAAGAATTTAGATGTAGAGTAGTTGTAATAATTTCCTCTCCCGCCATTATGGTAACATGAGTTTCCAGTTTTCAAATAATAGGCTTCCTATGTTGTTGGGTGGCCATAGACTAAGCTGTGACAGTGACTTGTTCGAAAATGTGAGCGACTTGGGGTAACCTGTATAAATAAATGTTGATTGACGTTCTGGCGTACTGATTGCGTCAAGAAGGTCGCAAGTATGGCCATGCCATATTTAATAATGCAGAGAACATTCGCAATCTCTCAGGAAGGAGAGCCTCTAAACTAAGGTGGTGTTATGTTACTGATATATGTGTAAGAATAACGGTTTTCTGTATATAATGTATTATATTCGTATATAATACAACTGAGTGAAAACAGCTACGTTGTTTTAACGAATGTGTGTAACTTCAAACCTATGTGTATTTGTTAGAGTATTTTGTTTGTTAGTATAATAATGCCAATAAATAGGTTGTACGTGAACAACTTAAATGTCTATTTTTGGTAAATAATTGTTTATGTAAAAGTAAACAAGCCATTATTAGGAATAAATTTTAAAAGCCAAAAGGTTCAACTACCTAATTTAACCTCAGTCATGTACACTCTATTCATATGAGGTTAGTGAAACATTTGATTCTAGAAATAGTCTTATTTTGAAGAGACAAATTCGTTATTAAAGTCTCACAGATATTGTTGGGTCTGTGTTCAAGAAAGGGGACCTTTTATATCAAACACCATTTATTTCTAAAAAAAATTAAGAAATTATCAGCGCTCAAGAGAATCTGGAAATTCCGTATTAATAAGTTATGTGGGGGTGAGATGGTATATGAAAGTTTTACATTTACTTATGAAACAAGCTTTTTTATATTCATAGTTATGTACACATGAGAGTTTACTTAAAGGCAAGCCAGTGGAATTTATAGCGTTCGCAGTTTTAAGAAAGAGATAAAAATCTAGACTATGTAAGTAGACTTACCTTACAGCTCAAAATCATATACATCAACTGTTTTAAAATAATTTTTATTTATAGGATGTAACAAAATAATCGTTTAAATGTCTACTAGCTTTGTTTATTTATTGTGCTATTAACTATGTTGAAGTGCTTAGATCAAAAATAATAAGTTAGTACATCAATTCTGTCTGCAGGCAGCAGAAATATCGTGGAGAACGCAGTATCTTGTTTGTATATTAAGAAGTATATAATTTACAACTGGAGTGTTGTATAACACAAGTCAAATAAACAATAGAACTGTCACGTAAAATGTGTACAACGTCGGAGGTATAGGTAGCAGCCATATCTTAGGATGCAGGGAAGAAATAGTTATATTTTCTCAACACTTTACGAACAATTTATACGTTTTTGTGTGCCATCAGCTATAATTTTATCTATATAACTATGGATACTAAACTCTAAAAACTTGGTACAAACCTGGCACTAAAACCATATAGATTAGGGCTATACATGTTTGATACTAAAGCGTTTGTTCAATTAGTTAAGGGATGCCACCATTACACAGGGGAGAAAAAATTCTATGGCAATTTCTTATTTAGAGTTGAATCAACATCCCCAGGTATTATTTTTCATCTAGTTAAAATGTAGTTCATGAAATGTTACGTCTCAAATTGTATTGGTATTGTTTGCTAGATTATTCACACAACTGCATATATTAATTTTTTTAAATGTTTCATTATGTACCGAGTTATGTTGTTGTTGTGAACTTAAATGTAAAATAAGCAAATATTTTACTTATTTTACATTAAAATATGATGAATTTGATATATTTATATACAAAAATTAAAATATTTCCACTTATTTAAACTGTAAATTTTCGTCTTGAGTATTTGTCTTTCTAGTTTTAGAGAATACAAATATCATGCTGCCATATTTTATTTTATACCTAAGCCAACTAACAAATAGCCCACAGACAAATCTAACATCTATAATATTATATTAATTTCTGATTGTACCGACATATTGTCAAAATGCTTTAAAATTGTTCACATCGCTATTTTAACTTGTTATTCCTTAAAAAAAACAAATGGTTTAAGTGAGTGATAAGACAATATTGTAAATACACATATACAGGTAAAGTTGGTAGAGGCATGAATTTATATTTAACATTACATCGATTTATAAGCTTAGTAAAATGATTTTTTTCCTAAAAAAAAGACAGAAGTAATTGGTTTTCGTTTGCATTTTGTAAGACATATAAAATACTATGGCCATGTAAGTAAAGTTATTTATTTATATTTTGAAAATTAATCTCAACATTATAATGTTATTATTTTGATTTAAAATATCACTGTAAATTAGCAATACTAATACTCCTATATAAAGCACTATAAATATTTTTTTAACGTTGGATTTTAGAATTTTAAGAGTGTTAAGTAGTTCAGAAAATACTAACAAAAGGGAGTCGTTACAACAAGTCATATTATTCTAACGTTGAAACATTATATAGCATTTCTTTAAACATAAATGCTATTAAAATTTCACCATATATCTCAAAATTCTGAAAATTATTTATAAAACTATAACATTATAGCAATGAAGAATCTTTCAAAAATGGTAATAGATACAGCTCACTTTATTGCTTCTAACAATAGCATTAAATATTAATTCAATTTCATTAATTATATTTTATCAGTTGATAAATAATTTCAATGTTTTGATCTACTCACATACGCCAGAAAGACGAAAAACTCAATATTTTACAATTTAGCTTCTTATTCGACAATTGTCACTAGTTTCTTCCAAAGTCTTCAATTTACTTTTTAACATTTTTCGAGCCCATCCGTATTGAATTATGAATCATCCGGTCATTAACAGTCTTTCCTTTTTAACAACTTTCATTTCTTTTTAGCAAAACTAGGTTTCAATCAGAGTTTTTTCTTATAACCATCTCACTATCCTGAAATGAGTCAACGGATTCTTGAAATAACAGACCTAAAAGCCAATATAATTTTACGATATTGTTTGTCTTGTTATCGAATATTAACTGTAAAACCAGTTCATACTGCTACATGAAACGCTATCCCTCCCCAAAAAAAAGTCTACAGAAGACTAGATTTAATCAGTCCTTTGCATTAGACTAAGAAATTTTATAAAACAAAATATAAATTCTTGACAGTTAAGCTACTGTAACAAATCAAACTCTAGAAGTACTTACTACTGTATTTAATAAAATATTGCTTAGTAATCATGCGCAATCGTCTCCTTGCTTCCAAAGGAGAAACAACTGCTCTAGGCACCTAAACAGTAACCATCCAAACTCCCCACATGTTCCTAAATTGTCCATCTTACATTAAATCTGTTCCAAAGCCTGCAGAGCATCAAATAGTCCACAGAACAACTGATATGGTATCACGGAAAAAAAAAAGCGTTACTTTAAAGCGAACAGATAAGGAAGCCACATGGACCTTTTGCACAAATCTCTATCAAAACACGCCTTCAGTAAGTGCAGCTGATTGCCCTACATCTAATCAAGGAATATGAAACATCCTGTTAACATCCCTGAAAACAATCTTTATAAGCCATCGCTGAAGAACTACTTGATTCAAAATAGTTCACGGAAATGTCGCGTCTGCTTTAAGGGTCACTCCGGCATTGAACTTCACCTGCTATCCTCCTCTCCCAAAAATAAAAAATTAGATTGCTTCATGGAAAACTCGAATGATCTTCCAAGTAAACCCCAGTATGACAAGACAACCGGTGCGTCAGTTGGCGTAGAGGAGTTGAAAATATAACTACTTACACCGTCTAACAGTCTACGAGTAGCTGCCGTTGCTCGGACACGAACATGAGCATTGAGTCACCAAAGGGTATTCCACTTTAATCCACTGGCACTGTTTTGGTGCGCTACTGATGGTCACGTCACCACTGGTGGACACAGCGACCGCTGTCGCCACGGAGGAGTACAGCAGATTCCGGTGGGTACTGTGACAATGCCAGCGAAGGATGGTCTTGTGGACCTTGGCAGCGGGTCTGCACTTCATCCCAGGGGGGATGGAGCACGAGGATTTGCCCGGCGGACAGTAGCCTTCCTTGAGGTACCTGGGCCAGAACCTCACACCCAGATCCTTCCATCGGTACACTACCGGGCAGGCGGTGTACGCCCACAGGAACTGCTGCAGCTTCCTCTTCAGCTTGGCGGACATCCTCGTTCTGAGCCGTGTGCCATCGGGGAGGCGGATGTATTTGAAGTTCATCTTGCGGAGGGAGCGAGGCATCTCACCCACCGGCACAAGTCGACCCTTCTTGTTCCGCCTGAACGGGAACTCGATGGTGTCAGTCTGATTCGTCTGCATCAACAAAATGTCAAACATATCTTTCACAACATCGGACATTTTACTGTTTCTTGTTTTCTTATAATTCTTAAGTAAAAACTTGTGAGCACTGCGATATAGTTAATCTTAGCTCCCTTTTTTTTAATCTGCCCCAGTGATCACGTGGGGAAAGGCATCAGTTTCATCTTGATCGATTTGTCAGTGAAGCAGAGGTTTTCTCTGAAATTACTTTTTTCCCTTTACCTTCACTCAAATGCAAGTACGATTTTTATAAATTCTACTGTCCTCATCCCTACCTCATCAGTGTAAATATGCATATAATCTAGACGGGTAGTAAGATGGTGAGTACTGGGGGATAAAGCTCTCTCTTTGCCTGCAACATTGTTACCAAGCTTATTATATTTCCCCCCAACCAAAGTGTTTAAGACATAATATGCCAAAGTTAGTTTGTAGAGGCCGTCCTGACAATACGCAGTTTTATTAATTTGATTGGGTAGGGATGAAGAATGTAGAATTTCTTAGGAAAAGTATTCGAATTTGAGTGAAGGGAGAGCGAAGTATTAGTTTATGCACACAAAAAAACTTAAGTACATCTGGTTGGGCATAGAAACCCCAACCTCCCCTTCACTGGCAAACCATACTCAACGAGCCTGACGTTTAATCCACGTGCCCACTGATGCGGGCCAGTAGCTACCTACCCTGTGATTGTGATGTCTCGGTTTGTTGACGCTCATAAACGTTGGGTCAAAGTTCCTGCCCAACTTGGCCCGCAGGACTGTCACGTTGAGGTCGTGAGGTCTGGGGTCGTAGTGCTTGTTGGGGTTCTCGATCAGATCCGGGGGAGGCAAATCCTCCAAGGGTGGTCCTGGGCGCAGACCTGCCCCTTGCGGCGAGATGCGCTGGTCCCCGGAGCTGTAGTTGGTGGGCGAGCAGAAGGTGGTGGAGGACATCGCCCACGCCGCCATCAGGGCTGCCACTCGCCAGCACAGTAGCTCCATCTGTGACAAAGAAAGCCTTGCGTGAGAAATAGATTCTTAGATGGAGATAGAACCCAGATAGCTGCATCCCTCCCAACACCAAGCCGTCAGCTGAAAGGAAGAGGAAATTATATCACCACGAACTATACAGACTCAAGAAAATTATCAGCAATTTTCACCTTTTCTCAAAATTTGTATTCTGCATTTAATTTTCACATCATTACATCCCTGAAAATGAACTTTTTTTTTAATAAACACATTTTTAAGATTATTTAAACCCCAGTGTAATACTTGGTATTTGAGTTTATCAAAGCAATTTCAAAAATCAGTAAATTGCCTTTGGGAAAAAAATGGACAAGGAAAGGGATTTAAGGAAAAAAGGGACATAAAAGAAATAGGGGAATATTCCTTCGGGAACTCCCTTCGTAGGTAATCCTGTGAAGTGATATAAACTACTTCATTTGCAAAGAAATACCAAAGTTGGTGATAACAAACCCACCATCACAAAGACGGTTGGTAATTACAGACCTACCTACCTCCTCCCTCAGGCCAGCACGGGAAATTAAAGAGATATACACTGACTGCATGAACATCCTGTTTGGAAATTCGGCTCGGAAGATGACGTCATAATCCCCCTCCTCAAAATAAGATGTGCCGATAAGAAAATAAAAAAATCAGGGCGGGTCCCTGCGAATGAAAGATAGTGCCAAGGATGCACTCAACGTAAGTACCACATTTTCTTGTCTCGTCGCAGTCAAACGTCTACACGCCCAGGGACACTTTGTTTTCTACCCACGAACTAAACTGGAATTTATATTTTCTCATTATTTAGCATGTGATTTGTAGCATTTCAGTATCCAAGGGAGCTTCAACACCCTGAACCCCAAATCAAATAGTATATCAATAAAAGTAGATGGTACTATGCATAGCTGGAGTTAATTTGATTTGTCATTAATTATTGATCTAATTACTGTTGTTAGTATAGGAAATCTGGCAATTTCTATTCTTTGAGAAATCTCGTCAATTTTTATTGTACAAATAAATTTATTTTTGTTTCGACTCAGAACACTCTTGAAAATCTTTAAAATAAATTATCATTTAATTTTCTCTTCTATAAATCTCAAGAATTAAAATGATAACACAAAAAATCTTTGCGCGCACATATTGGAAACGACTTACAAACTAAGTTAACCTACGACAGCACCCAAACATATACAAATAGTATAGGAGAACGAGCCCGTTTTCAAAGAAAATATATTTTTTTACCACCCCCTTGAATTGAACCAAGGATTCCTTGTGATCGAGTACACAAATCACTGAGGCAAAGAAAGTGATACGGGAAGGTAGTGAAACCACTTCTTTAAAAAGAAAAACGGAAGGTGAGGAAGTGAGTCAAGCAGCGTGTCCCATTTCTCAATTAATTTATATTCAATGTTACGGATTTCCTGTGAAGATGGAGCACACAATAGGATACCCACAGACGCAACGACTACCGATAGGCGTCGCCTTCACACTCATGTCCTCAAGAGTATTCGCGTAGGATTCCTCGTAACGATTGTTCGGTGACGTACAGTGTGGCCTACACGTGAAAGCCTTCCTGTCCTCTACCTTTTCTACAGCACGTCTCCCAATTAGATTGGGAATCCGTCCGCAAATAACGTCACAGATTATAATTTATATTTTGGCCTCGTGCTGTGGTCATGACGTATCTTAAATTATTATTACTATTATTATTAGCACCGCGTCTTACTACCCGTTTGGTTTATACACACTTACGCTAATGTGCAATTTTAACGTGAGATCCAAACCACGGTGAAGGCCTGACATTCCTCACATTCACAAGTTGTGATTAATACACGTCTTGTCAGAGGTGAAGGAAGGGTTTGGCAAGCAGATAAATCTGTGCGGGAACCGAAGAGGTATCTTAAAGAAAACCGATTGGTATCGGATGTTTTAAGGTCGGAGTGACCAGTGGTCACGCAATTCAAGACGTCACGGTCAAAATATAATGGATAGCCAACGACAGTCTAACACCTTAGCTCAGTTGGTAGCGTGTCTGTCTACTGAGCTAAGGGTCCCGGGGTAGATTCCTGACATGGCTGAAAATATATCATTGGTGATGAATTAACGGCCGTGGGCTGGGTTTTGTGTCTGTTATAGATTTAAGTTAGTTTATAAGCTGTGCGCTGATATAATCAGTCGATTCAGAAAGTGCACTTTAAATACCTCCAATAAATTAAAATAAAATGATAACCGATGACGTAGAAATCAAGGTTTGAACCTTAGCTGGATGCACTAGAGTCATATGGGTTGAATTGGCCATAAATGTGTGGCCAATTTTAATTTGCCAGCTCTAACGGTAAAATAAACTCTTTCCTGTCGACGTGTGCTTGTTGTAACTTGATAGTTCCTATAGTAATCAATGGAAGCATTCCCCCTCATTTTGAATGAGTCATTGAAGCAACACTGCCATCCAATACCCCTCCACTCCCTTTCTAAACACTTCGTTTCATCTCTGCCTTCAGACAAAAAAACAAATGTCAAATTTCGCATTAAATTCTTACATTTTCAATCCAAACAATTTTCATAATTTGCGTCCAAGGCAGTTGTAATCGAGTAGTCTAAGTGTACATGTTTTAATAATCTTGTTCAAATTTAACTCCTCATTCGCCACACCTGGACGACATTGAAAAATATGTTGCCCACCCTTGCACTAGAGGATTGGTTTTTATATGTTCTTTCGCCACGTTAAAGTAATTGCACTTCCTCTAGACTGCCCTATTCATCAATACTTCAATCGGGGCTTATTACAATAGCTTATGACCTGTTAGGATCGATAAAGCCATACTTTGCATTACTTTTACTTGGCTCTTACTTTGTAGGGGCCTACCATAAGAAATGTTACCTGGCCAAGTAGGAAGCAAAAGGCTTAAGTCTCGTCTTGTCTATTTTCCCGGTGACGTGGGTATTGGGGTACAAATCTAGACCTATAAACTAAGGTGTGCCCCCATTTCCCTACCCATAAATAGTTTTCCACTCTTCTTGCACGAAAATAAGGAGAAATTCCCTCTAAATTCTACCTTCAACCCTAGCTCATTAGCGTGAGTATGCTCATAGCTCAAATGGTTAGTAAGATGCGGTGAGAAAAAAATAAACGTCGAGTAAAAAAAAAAAGAACTACAATCTAACAATAGTGATATCAGCTGGAGCGTCAGCCGACCTTGTCAAGGTCAAGGTGAAACTTCCTGCCCTGCCCTTGTGTCATAGCGAGCGTTTAGTTTCGATGTACAGTACAATTTTAATAGGAAGGGCCTAATCTGACAGATGGAAAAGTTACTAGACATACTTTCATGTATTCATAAGTCAAGTCATGTGAAAGTAATAATTACCAATAAAATAACACTAGTAACAAAGTATTATTATTATTATTTAGCACCGCGTCTTACTACCCGTTCGGGTTATACGCTTAAGTACTAATTACGCTAATGGATTAGGAATTGGGAGGGTTGAATTTAGAGGAAGTGAACACGCATTTGAGTGGAGGGAGAGTGGAGAACCATTTAGGAAAAAAAAGTTCACCCGACCGAGATTTAAACCTCGATCTCCCCGTCCTCGGCGGTCGAGCCAACTACGCCACCGAGGCGGGTAGTAACAAAGTAAAATACTATCAATTTTGGTCGCAACAAATTGTGTATGTATGTTCTAAAACGTCCTTCTTATGGCAATTGGATTGTAGAAGGATAAAGGTACATAACAGAGGGGTGTAGAGGATGTTTGTGTGCACATATTGCAGACCCCCCTTTTACACATACACACAACTTCCACTTCAAATAAAAGGTTATTTCCGAGAAGTGTACAAAATAAATGTTTGCCATGTTCGTTGTCTCGTCTCGTTCTGGCCGGAATGCTTTTCTTTTTTAAATAGTTCGCTCAGACTCAGTAGAGTTGATACAAGTTTTGAAATTTCTTGACTTTTCAAAGTTTTCACACCAAAACTTATACTTTTTTTCAGTATTTTATATGCAAATAAATTTTTTTAAGCACTACGTCTTACTACCCGTTTGGTTTATACGCTCATGTACTAATTACGCTAATGGTTTTAGGGTTTAAGGAGGCTATATTTATAGTAGGTGTACCCGCATTTACGTGGTAGTAGAGTGGAAAACTATTTTTATAAACAGCTCCGTTCCCCCAACCTATATTCGAACCCTGATCTCCCCGTCATCGGCAGTCTAGTCTACTGGAAGAGTAGCGCCTAAGACCATGCAGCCACCGAAGCGGGTCTTCAAATAATTAAAGAGAAACCCACTTCGGTGGTCGGAAGATCTAAAAAGGCGTCGTTGGTAATAGATTAGACTGCCGACAAAGGAGAGTTCAAGGTTTGAATCCCGGTTTGGTGTACTGAGTGTGTATTCCCTTTAATGGTTTCCCACCCTCCCCTCACTAAATGTGGGTATATTTCTTCTTAAATTTACTTTATCTCATTCCTAGTCCATTTAGTGTAAATATGTGGATAGCCCGAACAAGCAGTAAGTAAGACGCGATGCGCAATCATTTATTTGTAATCGATAGTAACGAGTGCATAAATGTACTAATTAATCTGAGGGTAGTTTCTTGGGCTAACTTATCGTTAAGCACGTGGGCTAAGGAGCTAACCCTGTCTTCTCTGATTTTCCGGTAATGTGGATGTCGAGGTTTCTATCTCCGTTCAGTGTTCAAAGAAAAGAGTGTTTTAATGGGTTTTTTCACTTGACTTCTAAGAAAATGTTGGTACATTTACTCTTAATTCTACCTTATTTATATATCTACTTCATTATTGTAAATATTCGGAATGCTGAGAATGGCAGTACACGAAAAAAAAATTAGTGGAGCTTAACTTGATCAAGTGTACCATTTGTCACTGTCCTGGGAGAGTACCATGAAATACAAGTACGTATTATAATTGATAACATTGGTGACTTGATATGTGTGATGCCTCAAAGGCGAGACAGGACATAAAATACCCTGACAGACAAGATTGTCGGTTCAAAAGGATGCATCTTATTTAAATGTCCCAATTGTAACCATCCTATGAGTATACGATGAAGTACAAGCACGTATTATAATTGATAACATTGGTGTCTTGATGTGTGTGATGCCTCAAAGGCGAGACAGGACATAAATATCTTGTTAGACAAGACAATTTCAGTTCAAAGGGTGACCCATATTTTAGTTGAAAGCCAGTTATAGTTGATTTGTAAGTTTTTGGGGTCGTATTTGGCAGTTGTAAAAATTAGTAGATCCACTTGTATGCAAACATAAGTCATGTGGTCATTTCTATAGTTGCTAAAAATAGATCAGCTGTCAAATGTGAGCGTCGCAGAATAAATACAGTTACTTGGCATCTTACATGAAAGAACGTTTTCAACTCTCAGAAAAATCCCAATAGCAGGTAAGTCTACTTAAATAGCCCTTTTGGGGAATGTTGCAGAAATCGTTATGGTATCCAAATTGTACTTATGTTTTTATATACAAGAAAATATTTTTTTCTGTTATCTGGCGGTTCAGTTAGGAATTAAATTTACATCCCGATTTCCTTAGTTTACTGCGTGATTATAATACAGCACGCGAATTAAAACACTTTGTGTCATTCAGGTTAGAATGTTTATTTTCTTTGAACTCCTATCTCGTAAATCGTTCTCTTGCTTGATTCCAAAATAGTAAGAGTAATTTTGAAATATAAATTTTTACATGGTGACAATTTAGCCAGGACACTAATTTTTTATAGACACCGTACATAAGACTATGTTTTTATTATTGTTACTCTTTCAATAATTTGTATTTTAATTTAATGTTTTAATATTTATAGCTCCCAACTACAACTATAAAATACATATAAGTACGATTTTGGGACTAAAGGTACGATTTATGAAACCGGTTGCTGATATTGTACCGAATGTAATGGTTTGGGAAACAATGTTTTAATCCCATAATGTTTTAAAATAAAATTGTACAAAAAATATATTTTAAAAGCTTAACGTGCTTACTGTATGATACTGTGAACAATTTTTTAAGTTTTACAAACATATTACTTAAAAAAATTAAATCCCTTAGGTGATACGATTTCGCCAACTTTCCCCTATATTGATCGTTTTTCAGTGCCACGCACCTACGTCGATTAATAAGCCTAAGTGATATAATTGAGTATGTTAGTTCAATAAAATTGAACTATAGATATAACTCTCATCTAGTAAGGCATCAGTCTCATCTAGTTTGATTTGAAGATGATGAGAAGATCTGGGTTCAAATCTCGACCGGGTGTATGGAGATTTTTTTTTAAATAAATGACCACTCTCTTTTCACGAAAATTCAAATAAATTTCCTATAAATTATAAGTATTTAAAAAAAAACTAGCACATACTCGAACTAGACTAGACTGCTGATGAGATGACGGGGAGATCAGGGTTTTAATCCCGGTTGGGTGTACAATGGGTGGTTTTACATGAATGGTTTTCAACTCTTCTTCTCTCTCCACGTAAATGTAGGTACACTTCCTCTAAGTTCTACCTTAACATATATGAGTGAAAAGCGTTTAAATAATGTGTGTGTTATTAACTCTTACCCAGAATTAGTTTATAATGTTGAAATGTTTATATTGTTTATAGTGAAAGTCATTAATCAATTTATCGGTAATAATTATTTCAGATGTCAAAGGTTTGGAGAGTGGTTTGATTTTTATGTCTTTACTCACTAGACTGTCTCTTTATTTTTGTGTGTTCTGTGATACTTAAATCTACTAATTACATTGTTCTATCTTATCTTACTATCTTGTCATATCAGAAATAGTATTTTTCCAAACTAATAAATCCTACAGCAAAACTGTATTTAATAGTTTTTTGATACGTACGTTGTTCTGGCCCCACCCCCACCCCTCCACCTCCTTCTAGCCCAGAGAGACAGACAGGCAGACATGGGGACAGACAGAATGGTAAAATTAACTTTTTTGGGGGTTCGGTGGCATGTAAAGATTAATCATAATCTCGAGGTTGAAAATGTTCACGATTACAACACTTTATCTTTTTTAAGAAAGTAAAAATTACAAAGTTGAAACGTTCAGAGAAAATGAGTACATGTTTAATGTTGAGGCCTTCAATTTTTTTCAGCCCCGGAGCCTCCAATGCTTTAAATCCGGCCCTGAGTCTATTGTGAGTGCCTAAGGTGAAGCGAAAGAGATTTGGGCTTTGAGATTTCGAGGATTCATCCCCCCCCTCCCATTAGTAATGTTTATCAAAATTGACGACTACGGATCATATATGACTTGACGTATACATACATAGACTATAAGACTATGTAGGGTATATATATTTATGTGTGTGTGTGTGTGTGTGTGTGAAAACTAAGTGTACTTCGACAGACACAATGTCGGATTCCCTGCGAAGTCTGTTCCCAGTTGTTTTTACCTAATTTTAAATTGTTCGTTAAAGGTGGTTGCGTGATTTGTGCCTATTGCCATGTCTATTGCCATATCTACATAGATCCGTTGTGTGGATTTTTAAGGTTTCATATTTTTCATAAAAAGAAAATATGAAATGCTCCACAACGTCCATACCAAATTTCAATTCTCTTACTTAATTTTTACGTTTCGTTAGCCATATTAGATATGTAAAGTTCTAGATTGTTCTCATAAAGAGACTATAATAGCATGCTTCATAGGGTCTATACCAAATTTCAGCTATCTAAGGAATCGGAAAATGTTTGGGAGGGGGGTCGGGGCGGGGTCTGGGGGGGTC
>CABFWB010000369.1:50078-61597 GCA_902151455.1 Timema bartmani | reverse complement strand
CCCCCCCACACACACACACAAAGAAAATTCTGGATACGGGCCTGGTCCCAACCTCAAAAGACGGCTAAAACTAAATATCCGTTATTGCCAGTAGAAGACCAGGAATTCCCATCAGACAAACCCTGGTGACATATACCAAAACAATTATAATCAACGAAGGGCCTGGATATGCGTCGGCGTGTTTACATTAGCCAGGAATGTTGAGACTTGATTCACTACAAGGCTCACTTTTCCTCTGCTGTATTATTGAACTCTGTCTCTCCTCCAGTGGAATAATTATATATTTACTTATAATGCCTCATCGTCATCCTTATCCCTTAAATTAAATCGATAATAATCAGCCCGATAAGTAAACGTTGTAATACTAGAAGTAAAGGCTTTAATAAAACAAATTGAAATAGGTTTTTGGTAAAAAAATTTATATGAATTGTTGTTGAGATACGTTATAGTTTTATGAAATTGGGACTTACCACTTAAGTATTTTTTATAGATTTGAAATTTTTGGCTGCATTCTCGGTGCAATTCAAGAAGTTAGTAGACGGTGCCCTTAGCGAGTGTTTATCATTATGTCAGCTCTCTTTACTTTAGTAAATAGTTTGAATTTTTATCGTGACGGTTTAATATTGTGTCAAGTTTTGAAAATATTCATGATTCGAGGAGATAAGAGCAGCGTTTTTCAACCGGTGTGCCGCGTGTCTTCGGGGAGGATAAAAAAAAAGAAGCGAGAAAAACATTTTAGAAATAAAAGTATTTATTTTTAAATCCATGATCAACATTATTTTTAGCCCGCTTCGGTGGCCGCATAGCCTAAGGTGTCATTCTCACAGTAGACTAGACCACTGGTGACGGGAAGATCGAGGTTCGAATCTCGGTTGAGTGTGCTGAGTTTTTTTTAAAAATTGTTTTCTGCTCTCCCTCCACGCAATGCAAGTAGGCTACACTTTCTATAAATATAACCTTTCTCATCCCTAAAACCATTAATCCGAACGGGTAGTAAGACACAATGCTAACAAAAATTATGTTTTAAAAATAAAACATCTATTAAAATGTTAGCTATTTAAGTTTTAAGCACAATCTTAATACTATTGTTTTAAATAATAAAATCTGTCCTTGCAAAAGGTATGGTGTGCTGTCATGACAATTTTAGTGCCTTTTTCAGTGTGTTGTGATTTGAAAAAGGTTGAAAACTGCTAGACTAGAGGGCTAGACTATATATCTAGGGGATCTGGTTTCGATACTCTTTGGTGCTTTAAATAACCTAATATATGTGTATGGACTTGACCGTTCTTTTACACAAATAATAAAACTATGAAACTCACATTGATGGTCACGTGGGCTCTAGAATCAGGTTCTCAAAAGACTAGTTTGCATGTGACAGGAAGGTCAAGCTTCGAATATCAGCCGGGATCAATCAGTTTTTTCTACATGTGTTTTATCAATTTGGTTTTTATATCATCGTTCCATACTAATTCGGGTACATTCCTCTAATTTTTTCTAATCATCCACCTCCTCCTGAATTAATCTGTTTATAAATCTTGAGTTGAACATAATAATTTAAAAAACTATTATGACCTTGAAGTTGGACGAATAATGTTAGATAAACTATTCCAATTAGATGTATAGACTACTGATATGTTAGTCATAAGTTGCTATAGAAAGTGCTCATTAGATAAATATAAAAAAGAACTTGGAAGTTCTCATGATTAGTTTTTTAAACCCGACTATGAAACTATGTAATATATTAAAATACATATTCAGCATCTAATATTTTCAATTTTAGTTTAGTTGGTAGAAAACTAGAAGAGAAAATAGGTTACGTGGTTATTTAAAAATATTTTATATATTCTTAAAACATTCTCATGATCGCTTCAAGTCACGCCAAATATTCAAATAACATATTTAGAATAATATACAGTATAATGTGCGTGCCTTAACTAGATCAACCGATGAGAAAGAAAATATCTGTGATGGGAAACCTTCCCTCTGTGTGTTATTTTAGAACATCTTGAGGCGATTGCATATAGAGAAAAAAATTATTTGAATAATGCTTCCTTCAAACAGAAAGCATTTTACCTGATTGCGTGATTTGCATGTTCAAGTATAGTGTTTTCACAGCTATGTATAAATAAATACTTAAATATTTCTCATGAAATCAACATTTCTTTCATAGTAGACGTACACAAATTTATTTTTCCATTTTTCTTTGGTTTATTTACCATAGTCCTATATTCTCTTACATAGTCAACTACATGACTATATTTAGAATAATGTTACTAATCCAATGAATTAAACAACCCACTTCAATGGTTGTATGGTCTAGTGCGCCAATCTCGTGTTATACTAGACTGCTGATGACGGGGAGATCGAGGTTCGAATCTCGTTCGGGTAATTGGGGTGATTTTTTCCCTCTCCCTTCAAGCAAATGCTGGTAGAATTCCTCTAAATATAACATTCTTAATCCCTAAAACCACTAACGTATAGCCCGAAAGCGTAGTAAGACGCGGTGCTAAAAAAGAAAACGAATTAATAATATGTAGTCCATGAGTGCTTACTTTTGTGTAGTAAGTAATCACGGCTTTTGTATACAAAATATTAGATAGTTAATGTACAACTCCTAAATGTAGGATCATATCAGTACAAATTACAAATTAACTTAATTCAGGGATTAAGTTAGCACATTTATTACTATACACCAACCTTGGTATATTTTTTATGTTTTTGGTTAGTGGAAATATTACATCTACCAATATAATAATTTGTAGGCCCTGCCCAAGATTTAAGCTGGATTCCTTAAGACTCGAAACAAATCAATTAATACAAGTAATATCGGTCATTAATATTTAAAGTGTGACGAAACTATATATTGAACCATATTTTGAACTTAAAATGTGTGCAGTTTGTGTGTGTGTGTGTTTAAGGGGGAGGTGGGGAAAGGTGAGTTGGTCTTAAAAAGTTATTTTGAAAGAAAAAAAGCTTTAACGTATAAAGTATTAAAATTACTCATGTAAAGTATATGTAGGCATATGAGCGCGATTATACAGCATAGCGCACACTAATACAATTATTTCCCTTTCGGTAACTTCGGTAGGATTAAAACAAACTGTAATACGCTCACCTATGCCAAACTAAGCCTCTAAATACGAACATTTTTGGGGGTACACATATTAGTGAACAGTAAAAGCTTACTCAATTATGTGAAATTAGCAAAAATATGTTTCTAATGCTAGTACAAAGCTTGTAGCTATAGTAACAATTAGAAGCAAAACTATTAGTTTTTAACTGCAATTATTATTACCATTATTATTATTACTACTAATATTAGGTGTTATTTCTCACGACAGGTCCATTCCTTTACTCAGTTAACTTCAGACCGCCAATGCACCTTGTCCTCTGCCTCCTCCTTCAGCTCCCAGAATTGTTTTATTTCCTCCAACTCATACAATATTTGTATCCTCCTCCTTCCTAAGCTCCTCTTTCACTCAACCGTGCCTTCTATGACGTCCGTCGTGCAGAAGGCAGTTCCTCCTAAGGATGAAGGATGTTTCTGATCCAGTTTGCTTTGTACAGAAGAATCACATCCAAAATAGTTCTCTTCTCACCCACTCTTCTTAGGAGTTGTTCATTTGCCCTCACCCTGTCTGTCCACTTGATCATCTCAAGTCTTGTATTGAATTACACGAGAACAATTATTAAAGAGGGACTATTTGTTTTTGCCTTGAATATACACTTTATTGGAAAAAAACTCCAAACTAGTAATAGTAATACGTAATAACAATAATAATTACTAAAATAAGTACTAATAAACAGAACAGCTAGTTGACCGTTATTTTTTAACGTCGGTTAACCTGTTAGAAAACATCATACAGGAAAAGCAATAATTCAATAATTAGATAACTTTGAAAGAAAACGTTACTTTTATGTACAAAACTAAGCTAATATATACAAGCTCATGTGCATTTCCAATACAACTGTGATGCTAGACGCTTTATGTTTTTTTTTATCGTATTCTATTAAATGTAATTACTGTGATCAGTGTATTAAGTGTAGCCCATTTAGTGGTTAGATACAACTCAGATTTAAAAAATATATATATTTCTGATGAATTATTTTGTAAGATAACACAGGCAAATTTTGTTTACATCGCTTCTTCCCGTTCAAGCTATACGCATACATTAATTACGCTAGTGAGATAGGGATGAGTAAGGTAGAATTTTATAAAAACTGTACCCGCGTTTGTGAACAAGGACAGAGAAATCCAGTTAGGAAAAAAAAATCAATACACATGATCTGGATTCTAATCCTGATCTCCTTGTCAATATTATAAACTACTGGCTATTAAAAATGATTATTATTCAACCCTTATAGTATTATTTATCTGTACAATCCAGTGCTAGTGACTTGAACTATCTAAGCTAAGAATAAAATAGCCCAAGCTATTATTTATGCTTTTTAGTGAGGATTACTCCATCTAGATATCATAGTCTGAAAATTGACACCTGGACACGGGAATCGAACCCGGGACCTTTGGTTTAGTACGCCAGTGCTCTAACCATTGAGCTATCCAGGAATCATCCCGTGCCCAGGGTTATTCTCCACTCACATTTTAAGGCAGAGTCTATGATAGACGTGTGGAAATCGTCGGCTACAAATGTGTGATTTTGTATTAATATCACGAGCTATCAGATAACGCACACTCGGTAGTTGGCTTAATACTGCCACTTGTACAATTATTATAATTGTAAGGGATTGCATATTACGAATCAAATAGCCAAAGCTATTATTTATGCTTTTTAGTGAGGATTACTCAAGGTATCATTTTTCAATTTTCAGACTATGATATCTAAGCTAAGGTAACAACAAACTGAGCAGGAGAATTGTAAGGATTTAAGGATTTAAGCCAGCATTTACCCTGAGAAAGAGACTGGAAAGTCAAAGCGTCGAGAAAACATCCATAAATAAAGGTGTTTCTCTCTCTTTCTCTCTTTAATATATACCGACTCTCTCGCTTTATATATATATAATATAACGAACAATCCTGTAAAAGTATTATATTATTTTAAGTATATAGGTAGACCTCCCTTGTGCTTAGCAAGTCGTTCACATTTGAATAATGTTCCAGAAGCTATTGCATATATCTGAGCCACTGACACGTAAAATAAAAAAAAGCAGCCCCCTCTGTTCTTTGGATAGCGCCAACCAAAGTTAAGGTGGGAATGTAGAGAGCGCGAGAAAAGGTCAGTGCTTTTGCAGTTTGTATGTCAAAACATTTTTTGGCCAAAATAAATCAAATATTTCTCCAGTAGACACTAAAGTTTAATTTTCTTCACATGGTGATATCCACAGTCCTTGAATAACTGTCATGATCATAGTGGCATTAGATTAGAAACTTTTTAAATTAAGATAAACAGTTGTCATTAAATTCCAGAACATCTTTGACAGATATTCAACAACTGTTGAAATTACCGTGTGGAGTAGATTAAACTAAACGTTGCTACTGGAGCAATGTTTGTTTTATGTTGGCCAAAACAAATGTTTTGCTATGCAACTTGCTAAATCCCTGTCTTATTCTCGCGTTTCCTACATCCCCAACCCAAGTTTATTGATTTAATAACTGTTATATCAGTCAAATAGGTTCCTTCCTATTTAAATCAGACTGTACATACAGATCGAACCAAACGTTTCTTTGTGGTGCGGTAGCCTGGAGTCTTTATTTGAAAACAATTTTATCATATTTTAAAATTAAAATAAACATAAAATTATTTTAAAATGAAATGAAAAAAAAAATGAAAAAAAAATAAATAAATAAAAAAACTACGTCACTGATCCTTATTTCTGTTTTCAAGTGAAGAATGCAGAAAAACCGCACTTAGATGATATTTCTTGTTCGAGAATATGTGATAACCTGGATAATCGGTGGTAAGACGGGCTCTTAAACCATAAAACCCGTCTATAAGAGGACGACCTTGGCTATCGTGGTTATGTTACTTCCAAGACGTGGCGCTCAGAATGAATATTGGTAGGTTACAGGGGTGGACTGGTCTGATTTGGACCACCGAAGCTACTTTAAAATAAAATAAAGCTCTCCGTTCAACCATAAATGATTGTTTTTTTTAGCACCTTGTCTACCCATTCGAGTTATACGCTTATGTACTAATTACGGTAGAGGTTTTGGGAAGTAAGAAGGTTATATTTATAGGGAGTGTACACGCATTTGCGTGTAGGGAGAAAGGAAACCCATTTTTGAAGAAAAAAACCTCACTGAGAATCAAGCCTCGGTCTCCCCATCATCGGTAGTCTAGTCTACTTCAAGGGTAGCACTTTAGACCATGTGGCCACCGAAGCGGGTCATTGTTTTTTTATTAAATTGTAATCAAAAGTTTCAGTAAACAAGACAGGTTGTCCATAATAGATCATTAAGAACCACTGGTCTGAGCTCTAAGGCATCACTCTCGCAAAAGACTGCTGATGACGCGGAGATCTGGGTTCGAGTCCAGGTCGGGTGTATTGAGTGTTTTTTTTTACTAGATGGTATTTATTTTTCCCTACATGCCAATGTGGGTGCGGTTCCCTTAAATTCAACCCTTCTCGTACCTAACAAATGATAGAGCGAGATTAGTACATATGCTCATATCCCAAATGGGTACGAATGGCTAGTAGGACGGGGTGTCAAAACAAACTTGATATAGAACAGACACAACACCCAGCCCCTGACCGTTAATTCATTCACTGTAAAAGGGGAAGCTTACATTTCACCAATTTTTTTTCCCCGTACATACTGGAAATCCAATCAAAGACCCTTAACACAGTGAGCAGACACTAAAGTGACTTTGATAAATTTTTTAACGTGTATGGTTATAAAAATAAATATTTAATAAGTTTTATAATTAATGTCATAAAAACTCCCTACTATCAAAATATGAGTGTAGCATTTTTGATTTTGTAAAACGATCATCTCTGTTTAATTTCCGTTGATTGCAAAGTGCTTATCCTTGTGTAACGCAATTGAAAGTGTTGTAGAAACGTAGAAAGGAACTTTTCGATTAGAAATCATTCACTGTAATATGACGTCACAACATTTTAACATATAATCGCACATAATTCTCCCTAAACAGTAATCAATAGCAATTAATAATTCCTTCAAAGTGGCGTCACAACGGTGTTGGTAGTAATAATAATGACGTATCTGGGCTACTTCATTCGCAGCCCAGTAGTGGAAAGATTATCCAGTTCTAATGTACCTTTGTCCAGGGGACGCCCAAATGTACTAATAGTACATCCTTTCCGTGGAGGCTCTTTCCATGTCCCGATGAGGTGAGGGGATGATGATAGTGAGTATGATGGGCGTGAAGCCAATGAAGATCTTAAATTAACTTTAGTCTGATTTACCAAACCATTGTGACCATGGGAATAATCCCCCCCCTTCGAGGAAAAGTCCCACGGTACCAGCCGGGAATCGAATGCGGGACCTCCGGGTCAGCTGCCAGGAACTCTTGCCACTATACCACGAGGCCGGTTACGTAGCGGATGTTAAATACAGTATATGTCCTAAGAGACATCGGAGGAGCTCTAAGATTCTTAAAACAACGTGCTGAACTAATCTACATTCCGGCCAATGGCAATTGAAGGCTACAAGGGAAAAGGGAGGGAGTCACATTACACATATTTTCCAGGACAAATTTTATATCTCAAACTCCATAGTGAACCCAGAAAATACTTTTTAAAATTAATTTAAATATGACAGATACCTCTTTTAACCACAATCTAAAGTGCATTAGAAAGGTATCATGATTGTCTAACAGATAGCAGCACTAAGTCAATTTGAGCTAAAATGGGACATTCCCCTATTTCCCCTGTACCCTTCAACTACATTGTTAAAACTATTTAACGAACCAACGCTCACACAAGGAGGTCTTACAGAGTAAGCTTTGCAACAGGGCTACACCTCTTAATACATCTTCTTTGTAGGCGTACCGCTTTAGAGAGCTCCGCTAATATGGCGCTTTTCAATTAGTGCTTGCGCCTGCCTTGCTCTTTTAGGGGTCATCCTTAAACCACGTAGCATTTTTACTTACCATTTTAGACCCTACCCACCTCCCTCCATCTATCTCCATTTAACACCATGTAGATACTTGGCTTGAGCTCCCTCCCTTCCTTGTCCCCCACAACCTGCGTTACGTAGCTTTTCCCATTAATAGAGAAGCTTCTATGAGACTAAAAGAGGGACTCACATTTAATACCAGCTCCAAATGAGAATGTAGGTTTACTCACGGTGAAAACATGAATAATAATATCTTGTTTTTTTAAACATTAGAATTTATGTATAGTATCTGTGCTATGTAACACTGTGTCGTATACACTCTCCCCCCATGTAACACAATTTATACATTAACGCTTCTCTCTCTCTCTCCCCCCCCCTCCAATCCAATAACATTACGTGATTTATGAATAACACCCTAAGGGTGTTTTTGGCGTTTTTAAGGTTAGCAATATTCTGTAAAAGTTTTTGTATTTATTATTTATTATTTCACTTCCTATTCTTTAGGCCTAGCGCTATTGCTCATATAATAAATAACTGTTTAAATAAGTTTTTCGACTTTTGTATGCAATGGAAAGTGAAAAAAGGGCTGTGATTCACTTTAAGGCAGTGGTCTGGGACTTAGCCCACCGTATTAGTGAGGTGTAACTGTATTTCGTCCTTACGTGTTGGTGTTAGAGAGTTAACCACCCGTCTCACCCCTCTGACAACATCTAGCTTTTATGAATGTGATACAGCTCGATCCAGACGTTGCATTGTGGTGGAGTTTGCTGTATTCCACTTAAAAAAAAAACCTAGTGAAATTGAGATCATTGGAACTTCATAATTTTTAAATTGAAAAACAATTATACTAAAATTAAAAGACAACTACTAAACTGATCCAAATTTTGCTGTTGTCAAATTAAGAATGCAGAAAACCTCGATACGTTTTCTGTTTCTAGCGTAATCTTGTATTTAATTTCCAGGTTAGTAGGTTATTATTATTAGATGGTCTCTTACTTTGAAATAGGACGCATTTAAAATAAAAATACTCTTTTTTTTTAATATAAAAAAATTACAAATTAATAACACAACGTTAATTTTAACTATACCATTTTTATTCAATAATTGTGGACTTAATAATAGAATTCCCTAAATTCTCGCAGTACTCTGGCAATACTAGGGTCAATATATCAATGGCTAAGCAGACTTGGAGGAAGGTTATATTTTTTTTGGTAATTCTTAATCAATTAATATATATGACAATCTATTTGAGAGGGATAGAAATGTATGTATGTGCTTTAATGAATTAGTGAATTTAAAGCTATATTTGTAACGCGAGTTGGATCTTAAGATGGGGTGCTAGTGAGCGTGAGTTTAGGGAAGTATTTTTGCAGTTTTTATAGCATAAACATTTTTGGCCAAAATAAATCAAATTTTTCTTCTATAGAAACATATAGTTTAGTTTTCTGCACATGCTAATTTCAACAGTTCTTGAATATCTGTCAAGAGTGTCCTGAAATTTAATGACAACTTTTTCTCTTCATTTAAAAAGTTTGTCACCAAATACCACCATGCTCATGCCAGATATTAAAAAATTGTTGAGATTAGTACGTGCAGAAAGCTAAATTCTATGTTTCTATAGAAGAAAAATTTGATTTATTTTGGCCAAAAAATGTTTATGCTATAAAAACTGCAAAATAAGCTCACTAAATTCGCGTTCACTAGCACCCCATCTTAACTTTATTAACCTAAGCACTCTAAGTACATTCTCACTTACACGCCAATGAGGCCTCTTGTTTACCTACTACCCCTCTTCCACTGACGAGTATAAATACCCACTCTTCTATTTGAGTCAGGACAACATTGACTAGTATTTAACATTACCTTTTCCTTGTTTCCTATTCTAGACATACATTATGCTTCCAAGGACCTTTTTTAATCTACATCCTGACAGGAAGATTCTTACAGGCCATTTTCTTGAATAGAACCAATAGCATGTTTAGTAGACGATTTAAAAATAAAATTTAGCAAAAACTACCTCTTCAAGTTTTTTGGTGGTAATGTAGGTATATATTTTTTAAAGGTTATTTAATATTTTATGGTTTTTGTTTTAACGTTATACATTTAAAATTCAAAAGATAAAACGTCAATACATTAAACATGGAAAATCCTACCTTGAATTTCCGCTACGTCACAGCTAGTTAATTTCGTTAAAATTAAATTTGTCGACTACGCCCCAAACGCATTATTATATTCCGTTGAAAAAAAAACCTCTTCATTTCACGTTTCACACATCATGATTGGTACGCCTCAACAAATAAATAGTTGAGCTCACGCACATCGTGATTTTGTAACGTTTCTTCGAAACTTCAAAAAAATTGTTAAAAATAATCTAAAACAATAAAAAAAATATATCATAGAGTTAGGTCATCACGATTCTCTAAAAAGAGTGATAGCTTCGAGCAGGCCTCATGTTTCTGCACGACTTTCCTTTTCAACAAAGGTATTTTTATTCGCGCTCGCCTCGCCCAGGGCTTCCAGTAGAATTTTACCGCCGATAAATTAAACCACCAACCTTTAAAATCCGTCAACCACCCACCACAGGAGATGCAAACGGATGTACCTCATCGCGGGAAACTTAACAATGTGGTAAATTCCCCCCCTACCCCGTGGTATGTGCAACTCAAAATGTCTTCTAAATATTTATATTACTTTCAGGATTTTGTTTACGTTTGATTTATGACCTAGAAGGTTAAACGAGCGCCTAGTAAGAGTAATTCTAAATTTAAAGACCTCGGTTCGATCTGCACCAGCTTACCAATCAGTTTCAAGTGTGCGCCAGTATATTTTCTTTGTAATATAGTTCTCACCATGCTACCTTGGACTAGTTATTTTTAGGCCCACTCAAATTGAGGAGTAAGGTTATACCTGTAAGCCGGTCCACACGAATCGCAGAACAACCTGTAATCCCATTAAACTCCTAACCACTAACCTAACCTAACCTAACCTAATCTCCATGTTCCATTTTGAACAAAGCCATTATGAATTTAATGTTTACTCTGCAGTTCGTATAAGGGTATTACCGAGCTCGGATGAGTTGTTCCGCAATTCGTTTGCACTGGTATTTTTAATTAACTAATATCCAGGACACCAATTTGGATGAATGTAATCTATTTTAGGGTATATCTATCTAATACAATGCTCTTGTGCATATAAATTGTGTTCATGATCCCTTGGTGGGGTTAACATTTTGTTATTGGTCATTCTTTGGTTATTTACAGTCATTTTGTATTGTTTGATCATATTTGTTTATGTCATTTTTAAGCATCTTTTTAGTAGGAAAATATATATTCTTGTCAGAACCTATATTGACCTATTTTATAGGTCTAATTTGACAAATGAGGAATGAGGAAAAGTGTGTTGACCTGATAATGTGCAACAGTTGTTAAAATTACAACAGTTTTTCTATCGGAAGTCGAAAAGGTCAACCCCTCCATCCCCC
>CABFWB010000369.1:23205-41079 GCA_902151455.1 Timema bartmani | reverse complement strand
AAAAAAAAAGGAGCGCCAGGGATCAAACTCGGGACCTCATGATTGTTTTAGTAGCTTACATAGCTGTCAACAAAATTTATTCCAACCTGAATCGAACCATAGAAAAATCTCTGTGATCGGAATATAGGGAAGACCGGGGCATGTCGTGGTACTTCTCCCGTTTTTATTTTTTATTTTCCAATAAATCCTTCTTATTAATACATGTATAAAATATAGCAATTATCGATAGTCTTGAAAGTATATATATATATGATTATATGTTTTTATTTAGTTTAGAAAAATTATTTCAAATCAAAGACTACACATTTTTCAAGTTGCCCTTTTAGAAGGGCATGTTGCAACAATTATTTTAAATCGTGATATTTATAATTTTTGTTATCAGATACTCAGTAATTGATGCATGTAAAACTTATCTTGTTTCGTACACAGCAAATAGATGGATATTTCTTAAACACTGAGGCATCTTCAAAAGCTATTTTCATCTTCGCGGGTCAGTATTTTATTCTTTGTTGAGTTTCTATTATTTGGCGAATTAGCTGTAAGCTATTTTTAAATATTTGTTTTTAATCTTGTGAAATTTTATTTTCTGAGAACGGAGACAGTTAACTTCAAAGAAAATGTATATGCATTTGCGTGGGGGAGGAGTTTAAAGCCGATAAAAAATATGTCTCAATACACCCAGACGGGATTCTTAGCCCGACCTCCTCATCAAAGGTAAACTCAACGCCTCAGTGAGTGTTCCAATCGATGTGGGCCTCCAAAAATTTAAAAATTAATAAAATCAGGGATAAGTATTTTTTTTAAAGTGAGTATTTGCACTATTACTTTTTTAATTCACTAACTTTCAATAGCACACTGTGCTAAAAAAAAAAGCTTTAATAAAATTAAGTGCAGCCGACTTTATTCATCAAAGGAGTTGTTGGGTTCAAGAACAACATTTGATTGACAAGATGCATTAAGAGAATCCAAAGCACCCCATTCATCTCCGCTCTCCCTCTTCTCTATTTTTTTTATTTTTTCAACATCTGGCAACCAGGAAACCAGAAACAATAACGCAATTCCAATCATTTGACTAAGTATAAGTGACTAAGCGAATAGTTATTTATTAAGTTGTGGGTCAATAGCTCCAATATTTATAACGAAATTAGGGTGGAATGAAAAGATATGCCAGAAAAAGCCAATGTTTTTAAAGTTTTTATGGCAAAACATTTTTTTCAGCCAAAATAAATAAAATATTGCTCCAATACAAATATATAATTTAATTTTCTTCACATGATGACCTCAAAAATTTCTTCAATATCTGTCGAGGGTGTCCTGTAATTTAATGCCAACTTTTTCTCTAAATTTAAAAAGTTTGTCGTCTAATGTCGCTAAGCTCAACATAGATATTCAAAAACTGTTGATATCAACATGTGAAAAAAATTAAACCACATGTTTCTATTGGAGCAATATTTTATTTATTTTAGACCAAAAAAAGTTATGTAAAAACAATGACCTTTTCTCGCGTCCCCTAAATCCCCACCTTAACGGACAATAAACAAGTTGATTACCTGCATCGATTGGTACGCGGGATGGATGTCAAGTTCATATGGCGTTGTTTGTCAATAATAATAATAATAATAATAATAATAATAATAATAATAATATCGGGTGACCTGGCTGTCTAGGGGAAAGGTGTCAGACTTCTGTGCTGAGGGTCCGGGGTTCAATCCTCGGTCCCGGTACAGACTTATATGATTACCAAACCCTTCCTTCACCTCTGACAAGACGCGTATTAATCACAACATGTAAATGTGGGGAATGCCAGGCCTCTGCCGTGGTTCGGATCCCACGTTAAACTGTAGGTCCTCCATTTTCATCTCACAATCACCCTACCATTACACATTAGCGTATGTGCGTATAACCCGAACGGGTAGTACTTTTTTTTAGCACCACGTTTCACTACTCGTTCGGGCTATATACATATGGTCTACTATTTAGGTTAATGTGTTGGGCGTGAGTAAGAGTGAATTTAGGGGAAGTGTACCCTCGTTTGCATGAAAAGGGAGGGGAGTGAAAATTTGTTTAGGAAAAAAAAACACCCTCAGTATCCTGATCTCCCGTCAGAGGCAGTCCAGTCCATGTGAGAGTGACGCCTTAGACCAGCGGTTCCCAACCAGGGTTCCGCGAACCCGGGACCGAGGTTCCGCAAGAGCTTGCTAAATCTTGCATTTTTTTATTGATATGTCCAAAACTTTTCGACAGTGTGGAAATATTTGAGGAGAACTCGTGTTCGTGTATCCGAAGGAGATTAAGATAAGCATACCGATGATAATTAATAATGATATTTTTAAGCCAAGCTCAAGTATCGAAGCGCAATAAATACTTTTGAAATATTATATATATATATATATATAATATAATATATATATATAGTGTTTCTGGGCTACACCAATTGTAGCCCAGTAGTGAAAAGATTAACCAGTACTAATACCGTTACCCAGGTGATGTCCGAATGTACTAATCGTACATCCTTTCCGTGAAGGTTCTTACCATGTCCCGATGAGGTGATGGTGATAGTGAGTATGAGGGTGTGGAACCAGTGTAAACACTTAAACCTAACTCAAGCCTAATTTACCAAAGCCTGGCGAACTTTGGGGTAATCACCCTTTCAGGAAAAATAATCAAGGTACTAGCCAAAAATTTAACCTAAGACCCCTAAGCTTGTAGACAGTTGCGCTGACCACTACACCACGGAGCCAGTCTAAATATGTTATTTAGAAGTATGATTTAATTACTATTTACCAGCCCTGCTGGTTTACACGTATATTTTGTAAACTACCTAAAATAATATTTATTGATCCACCACTGATCAATGCTATTCTTATGGAAGAAAGTGACCCAACTTCCCAGTGAAGACGAACAATGTCAGAGAAAGTGACCAAACTCCGCTGTGAGGAGTATCAATGCTATTCCTATGGGAGAAAGTGATCCTCCTCCGGATTGAGGAGAATCAAGGTTAACCTTATGGGAGGAAGCGAGCCAGAGCTGTCATTTTAACCACTACTAAGAAATTGGGGGGGTTAAAAAAATATTAACCACACTAGCATCTTCGTAAAGTGAGGATGGTAAACCGTAATATGGTTGAACAGAGAAAGACAGACAGAAATAGTGGAAAGTGAACAATTTTATGGGAAATGTATCCTTATTTGCGAGAAGGAAGAACGTAAAACCATTTAGGAAAAATATCTCAGCATATAGCTATCATGTTAAGAACTATGACCTTACAGTCACCGGCAAAACCACACATGACAATACTGATGCCTTATATCCACTTGTTGACTGGCAAGGGCATTTTTTTTAAATATTAATTTGACGATATACGCTTCTTCAAGTTGTTCAACATTATTATAAGATAAAAGTAGAATTGTTTATACCGTTTGTATTGATAAGTTTTTATAAACACAATCAATCGTGAAACGCCCTTCAAAAGCATGCACGAATTACAAACATGTTAAAAGTGATCGTTTATATCAGATGTCAGGAACCTACAGCCCGCGGGACGGATCCGGCCCATCGACAGATTTTATCTGGCACGCACAAGTTTAGCAAACAAACAATAATTGTGTTCATAAAAATTGACTTAACATTACCATTAATATGAGAAATTGTATGTGAATTATGACCTTTCAACAGTAAATTGAACTCTTTTTTAACGTTACGATTATGTCTTTACAACAGATCTCATGAAGTTGCCGAATAGAATCAGTATAACAGCTCAACTTGTCAATGAAACGGTCGATTAATGTACGAGCATAGTGTAACAAAATAAGTGTAACGCTCTTCCTAGAATAAAAAATCGTAATCCACACCAGTGGGCACGTGTACTAAAATGTCAAGGTCATCTAGTCCGGTTTGTAGATGTTGGGGTTCGAATTCTGACCGGGCGTACTGAAGATGTTTTTCCCTAAACAATTTCACACTCTTCCTCCATAAAAATGAATTATATTTATCCATTTTATATTAGATTATATATATACACAGGATGTACGGTAACATATAGGACCTACTTCAATGGACAAAAATAATGAAAAAGTTAATTTAAAAATTTGCCCCATTTGACCTTGTTTCAGAGTAAGAGCCACTAAACGGTTTGATTGCTGATCCATATTTTCTCCCCTCTGTATTATTTACCAACGAAGTTGGATTCACCGGAGATGGAATCCTTACTTCTCATAAAACTCATCATTGGAGGGAAGAAAATTGACGTGCTATTCGACGATCACGACATCAACAACAATTCAGTGACGATGAATGGGCAGGCATACTCTGCGAAGATTTAATAGGAACTGTTTTTCTTGATGGAAGACGTCGCACTTGATGTTGTGCGCCGCATATGATATATGCATGACGGTACACCACCACATTTTAGCCGGGTAGTCAGGAATTTTTTGGGCAAACTATGTCCTAACAAATTAATAGGTCATGCAGGACCTTATTCTGGCTGACCTGCATGTTCTCCATAGTTAAATCTATTTGATTTTTATTTGCGGAGCCACTTGAAACAAATTGTTTACTCAACACTCATTGCCAGCATTGAAATACTTCCAAAGTATACAATAAGGTTGTCAACGAATCAGACAAACACCGGTATTTTTGAAAGAGTGCTGCATTCTACGACAGGACGACTGCAGGCTTGTACTCAGGCCAAAGGTGGCCATTTTTAGTACTTCCCATAGTGGAAGAAAGCAATGCTAAACAATTAAGTATATATGAAAGGCGAAGCTTGAGTGATGAATGATTATAATTATAATTGAAGAGACTAAAAAATAACACTTGGATATGGTAATCGAATCTAGGACCTTTGGATTAGCAAGCCAATGTTCTACCACTGAGCTATTCAAATATCGTTTCGTGCTCAGGGTCACTCTTCACTCATATTTTAATGCAATTTCTGATTGTCTATCATGTTAAGCATCTTCTCATTCCCGAAGTACAAACATGACTATAATTAGGAAATAAGGTCAAATGGGACACATGATTATCTGAATTTTTTTTCATTGTTTTTTGTGTCTCCTCTCCACCGATGAAGTGGGTCTCGCTTGTTATGGTACACCCTCTATATCTCTTTAACTGTACATATAATTTGCTAAATCCCTAATAATTCTAGTTTAGTAACGTTTCAAATTATGAAATAAATACACCCCTCGTTAAAAAATCACTTATTACATATTCTAGTACTCTATACTAATTTATAAATATAAACATTTAAATTTTGTAAATCCTCACTCCAAAATATCTTAATACGAATATCATTATATTGATTACTCTTACCTATCTCTACTTTCCTCATATCTATCACACTAGCATAGTAAATATCCTTATAACCAGGACGGGTATTAAGACGTTATGTAAAAACAAAAAACTATATTTATATTATTTTGAGCTAGACTGCCGAGGACGGGGGGATCGAGGTTCGAATCTCGATCGGATGAACTGGGGGTGGTTTTCCCTAATTTTTTTCACTCTCCCTCCACGCAAGTGTGGGTTCACTGCCTCTATATTCAACCTTCCTAATTCCTAACCCATTAGCTTAATTAGTACTTAAGCATACAACTTGAACGGGTAGTAAGATGCAGTACTAAGTATTATGAAATATTATTATATTTTAATATATTTAACTAAATTTACAAAATAGAAATCATATTTAACAGTTCATATACTATTTAAAGAGCTTAAATAACAAAATGTATCTAAATGATTTTTTTTCCTAGTGATAAAATGCAAATGTGTATGCAATGCAACTTTATAAACTAATTTAGCTTGTTAAAAAAAATTCTCAACCTTCCTATCAAACCCTATCACCAGAGTGTTTAATTTACTGGATAATATGATTAACATATTTTAAACAAGTATGGTTTAGTTACATCAGACATAATAGAACCAGTTACTCCTTGATTAAGAGGTGATGCACTTTATTTAATCAAAGGTGCGGACTTAACAACAAGAGCATGAAAAGTAGACCGGCAGGTATTGGCCGCACAGACAGGCCTGGATTAACACTTTTGGGGGCCTTGTGCCAAGTAGAAATTTAAGGCCCTTAGAAGTTAATTCCTCAATGAATGATAAATTGATAATGAATCTTACATATACATCATATATTAATAATTTTATTTAGAGACAAACTTTTGTTGTTGTTGCAAACGTTAAGCAGTAATGGTGTGTATTGTGGGTTTTGTTACTAACAGATTAACTATTAATATTAGGTGACCTAGCGGTCTAGGGGTAAGGTGTCAGACTTCTGTGCTGGGGGTTTGGGGTTCAACCCTCGGTCACGGCACAGATTTATCTGATTGCCAAATCCTTCTCTTCACCTCTGACAAGATGTGTATTAATCACAACTTGTGAATGTGAGGAATGCCATGCCTCCACCGTGGTTCGGATCCCATGTTAAACTGTAGTTCCTCCATTTCATCTCACAATCACCCTATCATTACACATTAGCGTAAGTGCGTATAACCCGAACGGGTAGTATGACGCGGTGCTAATAATAATAATAATAAAATATTAATACAATAGTTACTGTTAAACTATAAAGTCTATTATATACTGAGTGGCTTATATTTCTTTAATTAATAGCTAATATAATAATAATAATGGACATTATATAATTATAGACTATTTTCAATGTATTTGTATTTTATCTAGTCCGCCATCTGCAGATAAATAGTATTAGTCTAGTAAAAAGAATTTAGTTGTTTAAAACCTTTCTTTGCGTTTTTCTCACGTCGCATTTAGTTAATTCTTCAATATTAATAATTTTACTATTTTACCTCAGAAATGATTGGTAATATAAAATCAATGTTTATTTTTCTGTCAAAAGTCAACGGTACCGTCTGCAGATATGTAGTATTTCCGGTTTGCCAAAAGCAAAGGTTGCGTTAATTCTTAAGAACGTACTTTCAGACTTCACGTAATACCAGGCTATCAGCGCCAAGGAATTTCCTGATTATTTTGGGATAAACGTAAAAATAATGAAAAATAATATTATCACAAAATAAATATGACAAGTCAATGTGATTTATTTGTCAGGTGGGCGGGGGCCCCTGTGCGTGACACACTTGGCACATGCCTTAACTCGGGCTCGCGCACAGATAATGTGCCTGACTCCGATTTGGGGTTTTCCCTGGGGAAACGAAGAGGAAGATATTACAAAAACTATATCTCCTCGTCTTATTAAATACTAGTTAAGTTGCTGAAAGCCACAAACATCACACCAAAAAGTAAGGATGAAAATAAAATAATAGTAGCTGGCCATCCGATCTGTGGGTTTGCTAGAAAAAATAACTCAGTCTCGTCTTGTCCGGTTTGACAGGGATGTCAGTGTTTGAACCCCAGAATGATGTACAGAGAAGTTTTTTTGTTTTCGTAAATAGTTTTAATTCTCTTCTTCCATGCAAATGTTGATACAATTCCTCTAAAACACTATCTTCCTCATTTCTATCCCATTAGAGTAAACATGCGGATAGTACGAAAAGCTAGTAAGAAGCAAAGCACCAGAGAAACGACAATTTTATCAAATTAATAAATAGTCGAATAAAAAAGTAACCCGCATCCGGTAATCGCATGTTCTAAGGCAGGGGTCGGCAACTTTTTTTGATATCGCTGGCCATATGGGCTTAGAAAAAAAAAAATTGGTGATCTAGTTAAAAAAAAGTTTAACAACAGATTTCAATTTTATATTTCTCATATAGTAATTAGTTACTACCCACTTCTGTGGCTGCATGATCTAAGGCGTCACTATCACAATATTATAGACTGCCGATGACGGGGAGATAGGATGTTATGATGGTGGTTTTTACCAAATGTTTTTCAACTCCCCCTTCAAGCAAATGTAGGTACACTTCCTCTAAATTCAACCTTCCTAACCCCTAGCACATTAGAGCAATTTAGTACATAGGCGTATAACAAGAACGGATAGTAAGATTCGGTGAAAAAAAATTTTTCAGTAAGAAATGAGGATAGCTACAATCTTTGCCAGGTGCACGTGTACATTTTTACTTGTGTGTTTCGGCCCGAAGCGAAACCTTGACGCCATCCTATCCAGTCCCCTCCCCCCCCACCCTCCTCGCCGGTAACGTGAACTCTTCCAGTGAATTAGATCAACCTCTCTACATGACACGTATTGTGAGGTATAAGGAGATGCTATCGCAATGCAAAGCCATTACAATGTAATTTTTCTTTTGTGATTTGGGCGCTCAGGTTTTGGTTTAACATGATCGACACGGGTAATTCGTGCTCGATATATTAGTTATCTGTATTTCTGTCCGCCCGTGACATGTCACGGTCATGTCTACCAGGTGACCACGACTACAATAGCGTGGGGGATAAATACCTTGGGATCATTTTATAAACAGGAATAATAATAACATATACTAGGAATTATTTTTATTGGTCTAAAATAGATTTTAAAAACTCCCTAAAAACTTGGACGGGGTGAGGGGGGGACGTTATTTGCACTTTTAAAATGGCTTACATTTATTTGCAGTATTTTACGTGTGCCTTCTTATCATAGAAATTATATTAGCATACGACTTACAAACTAGGTTAAAATATGCTAGTTAACTGACAAAAAGGACAAAGGGATACTTTACTTCTAAGTATTTGTTTGAACCCTTTTATCCAAAGTAATACTACCCTACCGGTTGACCTGGCAGATTTGGTTATAAAATGTGATGTCATTACTCGACGTAAATTTTATTAAATAGAATATGTTATCTCCTATTTTAAGCAGTTTGACAATAATAATGTGCTTTAATAGTCATATAAATGGTGTTTTATTATATGTTAACATCATCATCAAGATGCTATTAATTATAAGGTAAGCTTCATAAATTAACAATTAGTAATTCAATTTTTTAAATTAATAATACAATTAAATTAAAAATGTGCTGTTTTGTATAATGAAAGTTTATACCTGTAAATAATGTGCCGATGTAGTGGAATAAACATGTGTTGTAAGACCTTTCTATCAAGAGACAGGTTCAAATACATTATGTTGATTGATTTCAAACCCCAACCGTGGTCAGTTTTCACACATTTTGTCAATACACACCCTCACCAGGTAAAGTCCAGCGTATTTTTATTCAAATTCACTATCATTGTTTTATTTTACGTCTAAAATACACATTGAAATAAAAAAATATTTAGGTAATCATAGCTGCTACTATTTCCTAGCGTATAATCCGAACGGGTAGTAAGACACGGCGCTAAAAAAAAGTAAAAAAATACTATTTCTTGTGTACAAGATTTCCTGCGTTTTATAGTTTGTTACAGAAATAATTCCCATTTTTTTAATCTCTATTTAAATATATATAATGGAAAATTAATTTTTCATCAAATTTACAAGTGTGAAGTCATGTCATTAGTTCTCAGAAGATAATGATTTGACTTTGCTGGAGATTACTATGCACCGGCACCCATTGGTACAGAGAAGAAGAGGAGATTTTGGGGAGGAATTATGCACTTCCCCGGGTTTTACCGGTTTCCGATCACGCGGTAGCCTGTTCAGGTGCTAGAATATTAGTCCAGCAGAAATTCATAAACGCCAGAAACCAAGTGGGCTTATAACGTTCCCGAGTGGAAATGTTTGTCAGTAGGACAGTAAACAGGGGAGGAAAAAAGTAAATACAAATTCCAATATAATTTATTTTTTGGCCCTCTTATTAAATTACATCATTATATTCTTGACAAGATTAGGTGGACGGACAGAGTGACAAATGAAGAAGTCCTAAGAAGAGTGAGTGAGAAGAGAACAATTTTGTATTGGATTCTTCGGTACGAAGCAAATTGGACACACCCTTAGGAAGAACTTTCTTTTGGACCCGCCTCGGTGGCGTAGTTGGCTAACGCGCTAGTCGTGTTGAGCCCGACTTCCAAGGACGGGGAGATCGAGGTTCGAATCTCGGTCGGGTGAACTGGGGGTGGTTTTTCCTAAATGGTTTTCCACTCTCCCTCCACGCAAATGCGGGTTCACTTCCTCTAAATTCAACCTTTCCAATTCCTAATCCATTAGCGTAATTAGTACTTAAGCGTATAATATGAACGGGTAGTAAGACGCGGTGCTAATTAATAATAATAATAATAACTTTATTTTGTATTACGTCATAGAAGGCAAGGTTGAGGAAGTGAGGAGGTTAGGAATAAATAGGATTCAAATATTAGGTGAGAGGGAACATAGGGGGTCTAAATTCACTGACAAAATGAATTGGTCTGTCATAAGACAGAACAATTCTAGTAAGAATAATAATAATTCACAAGGAGCCATTCTACGCTCCTATACCAGTTACCTCTCATTTACCAGCCATTTTAGGTATTTAATGATCAGCAAAAATATGTGCATTTTTGGACTTTTCAGAGTGGGAAATTTCAACTTATAAACTATGTTTACAAGTTATATATATATATATATATACATTATATATATATTTATGTATCAATAGAGTTATACATAATAGTTTTGTATTAATTCAAATAAACATCAAACTCTTGTACTGTTAAAGATTTTGACAATGTTTAACCTAAGCGCAACAACTTATTGATAGAATCTCGGCTACTCAGGTAGCCCCGTTAATTAAGGTAGCCTGTACTCTTAGCTCGAACCTAGAAGGTCGGTGTTTAGATCCCGAACGGTCGCACAGGTCCTTCTTAACCCCCACACCCCTCCTGACTTCCACAGTTTAATTTCACGTACTATCAAGATTGTTACCAGTGCATTTTATCAAACTTCAATCTTCCGATCTCTTAGATAAGATTGGATCAAGTTGTTAATACCCTAGACACTGGCAAGCAAGTGGATCAATAACATTTAAAGATCGTAGCTCGCCTACGCATCTCTGCAACCCACTCAACATGTCAGTGCGTGGTGGCGACTAGCTCTAAGGCGCGGAAAAAGGAAACTGCGCACTTTACGAACCGAGTGGCCATTCTTGGCGGAGGCTTGAGCCGCCCGCGTAAGTAGTGGTTAAAATGAGAGTTTCAGACCACTTTCTCCCATAAGGTTAACATTGATCCTCCACATGAATGTGGAGGATCACTTTTTACCATAAGATTAACATTGATCCTCCACATTGCGAAGTCGAGACAATTTCTCCCACATTGTTTCACTTAACTGGGGAGGTGGGTTACTTTCTCCCATTAGAATAGCATTGATCAGTGGCGGATCAGGAAATATTATTTTGGGTGGTTGACATTAATACTACCAAGTTTTATCTTGAGCTCTCTTTACTATTGATGTGGGTATCTTTCACCCATACAGATATGTATTAAGACTTCTCAAAGTGAGTAAGTGGAGGATCGAGAAATATTATTTTGGGGGGAGGGGGGAAGGGGTGGAGAGGGAGGAGAAGAGTGAGTAAACCAGGTGTTTATAAATTAGTTACACCATTAATTTGATAAAACTTTTATAAATCACTAACATTTTACTATAATATTACTACGTATTGGGTGTTACTCGTTTAGCCGTTTATTAAAACGTTTCCCAGGAGGCACTGCGAGGAAGCGAGTAACGTCACCTCCCACCTATAGCTAATATTGACTAAACTATTTAATTTTGATAAAGCCGTGCTGTTTCACCTGATGAAATCAGGCTATGATATTCACAAGCACTCGAGCTTTTCACATAATAAAATCTTTATTACAAAGGTTAATACANTGTTCACACTATGACGGACCGACACTTTTGCCATCAACCAGCTGTCGGATCCTTCTGTTCACACTATGTCTGACCGACACTTTTGCCGTCTACCGGCTGTCGGAGCCCTCTGTTCACACTATGTAGGACCGACACTTTTGCCAGCTATCAGCTGTTGGATCCCTTTGTTCACACTATGACGGACCGACACTTTTGCCATCAACCAGCTGTCGGATCCTTCTGTTCACACTATGTCTGACCGACACTTTTGCCGTCTACCGGCTGTCGGAGCCCTTTGTTCACACTATGTCTGACCGACTCTTTTGCCAACCATCAGCTGTCGGAGCCCTTTGTTCATAGCTGTTGTCAATTCAGTCCAGTACAGTTGACTCCGTGACTGCGATGGATTACAATGAAGAGTTGGCTATAATGTGGTACTTTTATAATTAAAGATGGAATAAAGTGAAAAAAAATGCAATATTGGGTGCACCAAATCCTTGCTGAAAGATTTTCTCTAGGAACATTTCAAACAAGTAAGTTTAGAATTTCGGGTATTATTTAAACCTCCACGATAGCAAGTTAACAAATTAACACATAAAATAACAAATAATTGTTGGTAAGCCAGGCCCTATCTGCGTGTGCATCTCTACTACTGAGGGTGGTCGGCACTGCAGGTCGTCACAAGTGTGAAATGCGCAATACAATCCTACAAGCGACTAACTTCCGTCATGTCACTTTTCTATCGGGTCTCTGCAGTGACAAACTGTCCGGCGACTTTTATCGGGTTGGAATGTATGTGGACAGTTCCATATAAATAGTACAGTCAGTAGCGCCTCCGACATTTTTATCGGCCCGATAAAAGTGTCGGTCCGATAGAGTGGGAACGGGCCCTTAGTGCGATGATTCCCAACCTTATTTTGTTTGAAGGAAACCTTAAAATATTTCGTAAAAACTCAGGGAACCCCTACCTGGCTGACACGTATTCGGTTTGACAGGGATAAATTACCAAATATAAGTGTAAACCATTAGGGTTGTTAAATAATAATTAACTCATAATTTGAATAACATATTTCAAGAGTATTTATTGCCTATTTCGATTTACCAATTACTATCCCTCAGTACTTAAACTTGACTTGAACTTCTTCGGTAGCCACATGGTCTAAGGCGTCACTCTCGTGTTGGACTTGACTGCCGATCACTGACAGGAAGATCGCGGTTCGAATCCCGGTCGGGTGGTTTTTCAAACAACTTTTTTTTTTCCTCTCCACACAAACGCGGGTAGACTTCTTCTAGATTCAACCCTCCCCTTCCTTAACTCACTATCGTAATTAGTACATCATAAACGTGTAGCTTGAAGAAGTATTAGATGTGGTGCTAAAAAAATAGCTTAGAAATATTTTTACTAACCTCACATTGACCATGATTGATGGCACATTTCTCTTCATCTTCTTTGGCTCCACAAGTTCTCTTCTAACACATTTCCACATTGACCATAAATTATGGACAGACCGCCAAAAAGCAAGCTTTTGCAAATTCTCGTGGAACCCCTGACACAGGCTCAAGGAACCCCAGTGTTCCACGGAACCCTGCCTGGGGATCACTTGTCTAGAGAGTATAATGGAACAGGGGTTGGCAACCGGTGGAATTCACGGCAATTTTCTGTCGATCACGTGAGAAAACTGCGTACAAGTTAAATGTGAATCTTTACGTCTTATAAACTTAAAAATATATCGAGTACTTAAGGGGGCCTACCTTGGTAAGCGAGAAATTGCCGCGCAGACGTTCAGCTCTGATGCAATAACGAAATCTACGAGGTGTTATTTCAAAATAGGGTCCACACCAAAATAAAGTCGAAAGCTTACTTAACAACCCTATATTTTGAGTTTTATTAGTAAAAAAATGTGTGAAAAGGTGACATTAGCTAATGTACAAATACTTTTTTTAGCATATTTGTGGAGCTATGAGACTAGGCTTGATGAAAAAGGGCTCCACATATAGCCTTCCTATAACAAATACAGAAATATTTGTGGAGCTATGAGACTAGGCTTGATGAAAATGGGTTACACATCTAGCCTTCCTATAACAAATACAGAAATATTTTGATAGACTCAAAGCAGAAAACTTTAATATATATGAAAACTAGCGGAGAGCTTTTCTCTTTTCCTGGAGATAATAAGTTTTATAATTTGATTTACCCTCTTTCTTATTGACATGAGAAAGGGTGGTTGTAGGTGAAGTCCAAAAGGAAGTGTAAGTTTTAATGGAATAAATAAGTAGTTCCAGAAAACGATACAGACTACCGTATTTTAAGCAGAGTGGCCCGACGGTGATTAATACTTTCTCGCTGACGGAGGCGGCCGCCTTAACACATAATTTTCGCGGGTGTCCTAAATAACCTTGATCGGTCATAGTTGGTAATGTTAGTGTATTCTCATGTATTAGGGTCAATGTGTCCAGTAAGCAAACCAAGATATGCAACTCCTAAATATGCCAGTGCAAATATAAACTCTGATATCAACAGCAGATCCAAACTGTTGTGCAGAGCTTAGCTTCGTTTTAAAATGTTAATTCTGGGAACCTGAACCTTTTCCTGCGTAGTCTTTTGTCTTTTAGCGGAGTGGTTAGCCGCTACCGTAGCTTCATTCTTTGCTCAAAGTCTCTCGTGTGCTGGGTAAGAAGGAAAAAAATCTTTCACCGATTGTGAGTTCGTGAAGAAGGCCTTTGATGAAGCTGCTATAAAACTATTTGCCGAATTTAAAATAAATATGAAATATTAACTGCTATTGATTCTGTACCAGTATCAGCTTATGCTAAGATCCGTAATTTATGTAGTCCCAGGCCGTTTGGGATCTGCCGCTCCACCTACGCCTAGAACCATCCTTATCAATAATAATAATAATAATAATAATAATAATAATAATAATAATAATAATATTTAGCACCGCGTCTTACTACCCGTTCGGTTTATACGCTTAAGTACTAATTACGCTAATGGATTAGGAATTGGAAGGGTTGAATTTAGAGGAAGTGAACCCGCATTTGCGTGGAGGGAGAGTGGAAAACCATTTAGGAAAAACCTCCCCTAGTTCACCCGAACGATATTCGAACCTCGATCTCCCCGTCCTCGGTGGTCGAGCTCAACACGACTACCGCGTTAGCCAACTACGCCACCGAGGCGGGTTCATCCTTATCAATAACGAAACGTTATTTATTCAGGATGTAGTTTAATTGATGTCAAATATTCTAGGGGAATATTATTTTTAGCACAGCTTAATTATTACTGCCTGTTCGGGCTGTATGCCTATATACTAATATAACTATACTAATGTGTTGGGATGAGGAAGGTTGAATTTAGAGGAGGCTCACCCGCATTTGCGTGGAGGAATGGTGGAAAACCGCTTAGGAAGAACCACCCTTAGTGCACCCAACCATGATCGAACCCTGATCTACCGGTGTTCGGTAGTCTAGTATATTGTGAGAGTAGCGTCTTAGACCATGAGACCACTGAAACGTGTGCTAGGGGCATATTCCTATCGACCAAACACAATAAGAAAAGCCCATATAAACATGGCTCTAGAAACGTTTAGTTTTAGAGTTATTAAAATTTTCCCTTAAAAATTGATTTGAACCAGATGGATTTTTATCCTTGGGGACATTTAAAGTCTCATTATTTACACCCCTCCCGTGCCTGCTGTTGAGATTTCACCCTGTCGGGGGGTCTGACCACAGCCTCTCAGATAAAAGAGTCGGTGACACCATCGCTTCACAGACCTTGTCAGTCCAACGTTAGGTTATAATATGTACATCCAGACTATCCGCAAACCCACAGTGAAAGAAAGAAAAGATGAATTTTAGAGGAAATCCACTCGTACTTACGTTGAGAGAGACCAAATCCTCGGTACATCCAAGCTGGTAATCAAACCCTGACCTTCTCCTCTCCCGGTCACCGGCAAATCAAACCAGACCAGTCGAGACAGCGCGTGGCCCGCCGCCGGTTCTTATAAAACGAAGCGGAATCAGGTTTTCTCGACGGACAAGTCAACTTACCTTTGAATGAGTCAACATCAAATCGCGTCCCTGAATTGATTTCTGAAAGTATCCCGTCTCGGCGCCCAGGTGGTCTCAAGAAATTAGCTCACCGCTTAATATAGGTGTGAAGATGACGTGGTCCCGATCCACAGCGTCAAAGTTTGTTTTTTCTCCTTCCCGAATCAAGGTCCCTCCAATCACAGTACTTGTTAACAAATAAAACGATAAGTTTTATGACAAGGTTAATTATTAAAGGACTTCGATCAAATAAATCGTGACAGACTATTACCAAACTATTATCAAATTAAGAGGATTTTTCCTTGGCAATGGGTTCGACCATGCTGAAGTTAAGGACGGTCACACTATCCGTGCAGCCAAAATCGTATCGGGTAGAGAGAGGTATAATCCATTCGGCATAGGAGTGTTGTTAGCTGACAGCCAATAAATGTTTTCAGAGCTACTCTGTTCTGTGTATCCATTCAACCAAACATATAATCTGCAAGAAATTATAATGATTTGTCGTCACTTTAGGAAGTTAAAACTTTTACAACAAACCATATTTTATTTTTAACTAAGTTTTTCTTTTAACCAATTTTACATCTTCTACTAGATGTAAGTTACCACCACTCCTATGACGATTGGATCTATACAGCCATACACCTAACCATAGCAACTTGGGATCGTATTAGCAAACCAAAATATTTGGAATTATAAGAGTCATAACAAAAAAAAGGCATAGTTAAATGTATCTATCGTTCCATTACCATCATAGACTATATTTATAAAATAGTTTCATAAAGAACCATACGTTTAGCCCATTTCCTCATTTCTTTTATCATGAATTTCTTGAGTAAGTATCTGCCAATCAGTTTTTTATGTCTACGTTTAAGACTCGAATGAAGGTTGTTTGAGTTTTGCACGAGTCATTTAAGAGCTATAAAAGTACAATACTCTTTTATTATTTTCTCATAGGCTTTTTAAAACCCTCAAATCTAATTTATAATTATGTTTTCAAGTTTTTCATTTCTATTCCCTTTTACTTAATTTAGTAATAATAACTAGAGCAAAAGGAATTGGGTATTTAAAACGTATTTAGTAACTTTAGATAAATTGTGTCAATTTTGACAACAGTAAAATAAATATAATATGATAAATATAGACACCTCTTGCACTAATAAATATTTCATTTGTTGTAATATTCCTGTAACAATGGTCACGTGGTTTAAAGTGTCGGGCTCACAATAGATAGGTGTGCATGGGATGGGGAGACCGAGGTTCTAATTTTGGCCCAGTGTACTAGGAAGGTGTTTCGATAGGTGATTTATCACTGTGGCTTTTTCCATCATCTCTCTTCACTAAAATGGGTGCACTTTCTATAACACTGCCCCTATCATACTTAGCCTATATATTAAAACGTTGGTTAACCAATGTTTAAACATATCAAATAATATATAAACCCTATAATGATCCTCTAAAAGGTATTTAGTAGGGATGTCACGAAACCTGTTTTTCTTGATTCAGATTCGTAAGTTCAACCTCGATTTTTTGATTCTCGGTTCCGATTCTGAAACATTTCATGTATCATTATTTTTTCAAGCATTATTGCATATAAAATCTGACGTGCCTGACACCCTACTCCCCCCTTAATGTGAAACTTGGACTCGACCATCACAACACATGTCGTATGAAACTTTAATCTCACAATCTTATAGATATTTATTAAACATACTAAAACACTTCAAAACTGAAAATCATAACCAAGAATTCAAATAAACTCAAAATGAATACAATAAACTGCGGATTTTATAACGGAAAGAAGAACACAATTCACAAGTTACAAAAATGTTAAGTCATCCGCCATAACTTATCCTACGCACGTTAGCTCGTCAGAAATTAGTGATGAAGTTTTGGAAACGATATATCGATAATCTTGTGAATTAAAATAAATATCATGGTTTTTTGCTTAATTTTTACTAACTACGTCGATTTTTTTTTTATTAAACTTGTCTTATTCAAAGAGCTAAATAAAACATTTAAAATTGAAAAGCGACAGAGAATATAATTACAGGAGAGCAGCCATTTTAATTTGAAAGTAATATCGTAGCTTTTGATATACACGTTGTGATATATCAATTAATGATATATATATATATATCGATATATTACGGAAAATT
>CABFWB010000369.1:0-18458 GCA_902151455.1 Timema bartmani | reverse complement strand
TAAGATCATAAACCATGTATATATTTATATAAAACTGATATGTTAAAATACTTCAATATTATCAAAGTAGGCCTTTACAAATAAGAATCACCATTAGCGTGGAGAGAGGAGGAGAAAACCACAACAATAAATCACTTGTTAAAACCACCCTCAACTCACTCAGCCAAAATTCGGAGCCTCCTCGTCAACAAATAACGAGAGGTATCAGCTAATCACGCGCTCGCCAGTGTGGCCACCTAGTCGCTTACGCGCTCGCTCGCACGCTTGTCAGTCTGGCCGAACCCTTAAGTGGTGAGTTTTTTAGGAGTAGTTACTGCCAGCCAGAGAAAACAGATCAAGCTTATAGTCTTAAACAGGGAGGTAGGTATTATGTAAAATGTCAGTCATCCAATGTCTGAGCATGATACTTACACGTGAGATGTGATGTTTACGTTATGAAGCCGTTTAGTCACCCATAGTGTTTATCTTATCTAGACGTCTCTCAGAGTTAACCGTATCAGTAAATAGTAAAAGTTAAAAGGAGAGAAAAAAAAAGAACGATGACATAAACTGCTTTATTACACCAAAACTAAAAAAAAAGTAAGAAATTGATCCTGTTATTATGTTTTCATGGTGAGAAAAATTAATTTATCAACAAAATATTTGCTGGGGTCTTTTCGGTGGTTAGCTAGCAGAAGGGGAGGCCAATAAAAGAAAAGGACCTGGGTTCAAAGCCATGTCCTACCTTATTAGTGAAGAATGAGCGTGAGCTAGAGACGATCCCTGGATTGCTCAGTGGTAGAGCTTTTTTGGCATTCTAAGCCAAAATATCCAGGGTTCGATTCCCGTGTCCAGGTACCACTTTTCAATTTATTCGTAAATTCGTTGACTTTTGGATTTCGGTCGGGTGTACTGAAGGTGTTTTTATTAGGTGGTTTTCCACTCTTCCTCCACGCAAATATGCGGACACTTCCTCTGAAATTCAATCTTACTCTTCCCTAAGATATTAGAGTAATTAGTAGATATGTCTCAACACCTTAGCTCAGTCGGTAACATGTCTATCTCCTGAGCTTAGGGTCCCGGGTCCGATCCTTGGCATGGCCGAAAAATTTATAGTTGGTGAAATGGGGGTTTCCCCTTTCACACTGATGAATTAACAGCCGGGTGCTGGGTGTTGTGTCTCTTCTAAATTTAAGTTAGTTTGTAAGTTGTGTGCTGATATAATCAATCAGAAAGTTAACGTTAAATACCACCAATAAATAGTTAAATTAATACGTTCATTACCAAGGCTATTAATGAGTTAATCCAAGGAGTAGTGGCAAATTAGAGAAACTGCACCCTCGTTGGCGTGAATAGGGGTTATAATAACCATAGGGATAAGTCAAATGAGGAAAATCACTCCTAAAACAGTGCGCTGAGGTTTGAACCTCGACCTCCTCGTCATCTTAAATACAATAAACTGCAATATTACAACGTGGCAGCCTGTACTGGTATGGGCATCTTTATAAGCCTTGTCTATTATTATTTTTATCAATATTGCACAGTATAACACAAAAGCCTACCATATTATTTTATTAGATAAGTTCACAGTTGAAATATTACCTCATATGTCCATTCTGCTTTTCAGGATAATTCCTTCACAATTTACTATTCGAGTCAATAGTCAAGCTGTATACAAAACTTTATCTTCCTAATCTTATTTTGTACAGATAATTGCCGCTACTTAATGATTACGAAGGCAAGGTCGAATGAGTATTAGCAAACACGACAGGTAGAGTTTAATTCAATACAAGTGACATCAACACAGTCCTGTATACTCTGGTCTGAACCAGTCTAGACCTTGTCACGCGTGTTGCGTTGAACGACGGTCTAAAAACCTATTCGTCAAATGTGTCAAAATGCCTTTTTATTCGAGTTTAACAGTCTAACGGGACAAAGACTAAATAAAGATACGAGTTTGCTTTTTAATGTGTAAATTGAGGTGTTGAATATACGAATCCTAATATATATATATAAATCATACTTTTTAAAAAAAATGTTTAAAGCAACAACGCACCCTAAGGGGGGTGTGGGGAGACTGAGAGGACGAAGATGGGGAAGCAAGGCCCCTCTCCCACTGGACCACTCGACCACTAATAATTTTAATAAAAGTTTAACCTGCTTCACTGGCCGTATGGTCTAAGGCATCGTTTTCCAACCGGTGCATCGTGGAGGTTCATCAGGTGTGTAGCGGGAGTTTGGAGGTAGATAAAAAAAATAGGCGAAAAAAATATTAGTAGTAAAAATAGATCTGTTTAAAATACATGATCAACATTATTTTTAAAAATATTGTAATTATTAGAATTTTAGCTATTGAACTTTTAAAACACAATCTGAGTAAACCTAATATTTTTTTGAATGATAAAATATCTCATTCAAAAAATGGTCACTCTTGCAATAGATTGGACTGCCGATGACGGGAGATCAGGGTTTGAATCCCGGTCGTCTGTTTTGAGGGTGGTTTTCCTTAAAAAAATTTCAATCTCCCTCCTGACAAATGTGGGTATACTTCCTCCAAACGCAAACCTATTCATCGCCAATAAAATTGTGAAATTATTACATAGGTGGCGTACAACCCGGTTGGGTTGTAAGACGTGCTGCTAAATAAAACTTAAAATGCATTAAGTATAACAATAATATTATATATCACTGAAAATGTGTTAGTTTATAGGCCAGTCTTTAGATATGATACATTTAGACACATTCAAACTATAATTCCCAGTTGAAAAAACAAAGAAAAAGAAATAGATTCGATAAATTGTATGATCCCCAACCCTTCCAAATGACGCACCCATAAAATATCTTTGGGAGGGTTGACGTCTTAATTTCACTGTGATTTTTCCATCCTCTCTTTTCGCTAATGCGTGGCCATTTCCTCAAAGTTACCATCTTTATCACTACCCCTTTAATTTAATTTTGATTCGTGCCTTACCACACTTTAAGATCCAACTCATTAACCACACTAATGGGTTAGCGATGAATAAAGCATAATTTATAGTGGATGTACTCGCATTGGCTTGGAGGGAATGCAGAAAACATTCTAAAGGTAAAAAAAACTGAAGAGTTTACCATTTAGAATTTGAGCCCCAACATCGCTGTCAATGGAAAACTAGATTTGATGAACTTCGGTGAACTCGTTAATTCGTACAATTAAAACAACTTCCCTACAATCAGTTTTTTTTTTACTTTAAGTATTTAATGTGCACTTTCTGAACCTAGTGATTATATCAGCACGCGAATTATAAAATAACTTAATTAAGAACAGACAACCACATCCAGCCCCCAGCCGGTTATTCATCACTGTGAAAGGGGAAACCCACATTTCGCCAATGATAATGTTTTTGGCCATGATGGGAATTGAACCTGATACCCTTAGCTCAATAGGCATAAGTACTACCGATGGAGATAAGGGGTTGGAACTTTTAATTTTAATATTTTTATTTTAATCAAATTTATTCTGAAAGATTAACTTGGATAGTAATTTATGTACTGTGTAGACATAAGCAATAAAGCACTAAAATTGTTCTCAGCAGGTTTACCACTAAGATATCAGATGCCCACAAACTCTAATCTAATGTCACGCGCCAAGTAATCGAATATTAATCAATCTTTCATGGAATATAATTTACAATATCTTAGTTTTCCAAATAAAAAAAGCAAATTCTAATATGAGATTTAGATACTGCCATGTAATTAGGAATTATGATTTAAATTCGTTATCTACTACTAGTTTTTAGAGCTGTTTACGGCAGGTTGATTACTATACTAACCAACCTAACACAACCTAACCTTGAATTGATGAGCAAATGGAAGGTTATGCTTTGTTTTTAAAAAGTACATCTGTCAGTTATTACGTAAAAGTGGATAAAATGAGAGTGAGATAGATTAATTCTATTTTTATTAAATGAATTATAAAATTTTATAAGAAAAAGGCTAGGTAAAATTGACTATAGCTGAAAACGAGCTTGGGCAGATAGATACCGACAATGTTAAAGATTTGACCTTGTAATTAATTCACTGTAAGTTAATTTAAAAACATCAGTTTAGTTGGGAACTGCTTACAACTCAAAATAAAGGGGATACCAGAGTATATTCTAGCTAAGAAAACATACATTCCCTTGATAGAAATCTGTTAAAATTGTTGCATGGATTAGCTTCTTATAAGTATCCAAGGAACATTTTTATACTGTCTATTTATTAAATTTGGCGGTATTCCTGAGGGCGTCAAACTGTTTAAAAACTCTACTGCCCTTTTCCAGTTCGTTCTTACAGTCGACAGAATTCGCGCTAATGTAACAATGAATCTCTCCTAAAATATGCAATACTTCATTTATTTAAGCAGCATCGTCATTCCTTGGACACTATGTTGGGAATCGCCACCTCGGTGTGTATAGGAACCCGCTTTATATTTATGATTTACATGTCATGATGTATTTACGATCTTTATGTCGCGACAACTATGAAAATAAAGATGTTTACGACTTTTAGTTCAGCAGCTTAGTTATGTATTGCTTTCTCCGCACACAAAATGGTCATTCATAACATCAGTTGGGCTCAGCCTATTTCAAAATGTTTCGTAAGCTACCGAGCCGTGTGTCCATATTTCTTCCGGCACTCCTATAATATTTCCTTTCAAGCTGTATTTTTACAGTTTTTATATCACCCCTTTACATTAGTCAATAACTGTGGCTACTGTCAATTTTCTGTTCATTATTGTTTAGTTTGGTTATTTTAAACTCCTTCCACGACTGTATTTGATACATGTCTGGATGATTGCTATCCTGTGACCATGTGGAGTGAATGGTAGACATTACCTGAAGTCATCACCTCCCCTCCCCCCATAGTAGATCTTTTCTCGCAAACGGGAAATGATTATTCATTGCACCCTATTTCGCAACAAAAGAATGACTGCATCTAGTTCATGGCACATAGCCATAGTTAACTCATCCTATATTAGCAGTTTGGCCTCTGATGAGGGTTGCATCATTCATTTTCATCATTATACAAGTTTTTGTTCCGCGTTCAACTTCAAATATATGCTGCTTAAAAATTGTTCTTCCTTGTTCACGTCAGACATCATATATTGGATTATTAACGGAATGTAATGTGGTGGTTTAATCTAGTTTAATCTAGTTAAAGTATTTCCATTTCTTTCCTTGTAGTATTAGTATGTTCTGTGTACATCTAGGAGAGCCAAATTTTCTCAGTTAAAACATCAGGGAATATGATTATCGTATTTCCTGGAGAAGTCCTCTGTGAAGATATCAAAGAAAGATTCTCACAGCTTCTTGGGTTCGGTCGATGAACTAAATTCACAAATGAAGGCAAAGAGCTGCCTGAGAGGATTTGGCACTTTAATTAAAACAGCTTCTTTCTGTCAATGTATCCTCCCACTATCTTTCCATTTCAAGATGCCTTTTAATTAGAGAAGTCATTGATTGGTTTGAACACATAATGTATGTAAGTGTAAGCTCTAATTAAGTAATGATGCTGAACGTTATGTTTATAATTTTTTACTTGAGAAGAAACACTTTTATTTACAGAAGAACCACTTTTATTTTTTAACTAAAATAAATACGAAAAAACAAACAAAATTATAAAAACAGGTCACGGTATTATAATCTGAAACTTCTCTTTGGATTTGAGATAGGAATTTATTTTCTAGTTTCTCCTTACTTTTGAAATGCAAATAATAGGCCTATGTCGACGAATTAAAATGATTAACTAAAACAGGTTTCGATTTTTGTAATTTTTTAATCAGTTTTCAAGTTTGGTGCACATTTTGAGTGGTTCCTTTACAATTTCACTAAATTTCAGCTTTTTAGACCACTAAGAAGTAATAAAAATCTTTGGGACAGATATACATACATACAGACAGAAACCTTTAAATTTGTACTAAAATAAATACTTTGCCACTACGAACGTAGAATAATTTTTTATTGTGTGAATATTAAGTGTTTTATATATATATACTTTTTTTTAGAAAAGTCTACTTCTTAATAATTCGGTATATTTTTATTTTGGTCGTGCTTAAGATCATAGTTGACACGTTTGCCCAATTCAATAGACAAATACCTACATTCACTTCAACTGATACCTATTTATCCACACTCCCCAACATAATTCAACAGTTGTCCATTCCCGGAATTTCTAACATAATATTTTTTCTAACTGTTTCACGGGTCGTAAAAAATAAAAAAAAGACGACTTGTGCAGCATGTTTTAATATCGGTTCAGGTTATCCGCATATTTACAGACTTTTTTAAAAATTTACTTGAGGTATTTAACGTGCACTTTTTGAATCTACAGATTCCACACCCGAACCCCGGACGCTTATCCATCACTGTGAAAAGTGAACACATCAATTTTTTGTTTGCCATGCCAGTAGTTGAACCCTGAACTTTTAACTTAATAGACAGACGCGCTACCGACCGAGTTTAAGTGTTGGACCTTAAAACAAATGAATAAGGTAGAATTTAGAGAAAACATACCATCATTTTCTTGAGGTAAAATGAGAAACTCTTAAGGGGAACTTAGTACACCAGGCCGGAATTCAAGCCTTAAAATTCCCGTCACCTAAAAATCAGCTGAAACGAGACTGACTCCATGACTGCTGGTAAATGTCGTAGTAACGGATTCCTCAAAGTAGTATAGTTATATTATTATTATTATTATTATTATTATTATTATTATTATTATTATTATTATTATTATTATTATTATTATTATTTTGTAATGGTAGGGTGATTGTGAGATGAAATGAAGGACCTACAGTTTAACGTGGGATCCGAACCACGGTAGAGGCCTGGCACTCCACACATTCACAAGTTGTAATTAATACACGCCTTGTCAGAGAGGACGGAAGGGCTTTGTCAATCAGATAAATCTGTGCCGGGACCGAGGATTGAACCCCGGACCCCCAGCACAGAAGAGTATAGTTACACAAAAAGAACGAACCAAATTGATTAAAATGCAGCATTACTATTTTTAGCACCGTGTCTTACTACCCATTCGGGCCTTACGTATTTGTACTAAATACGCTAGAGTGCTAAGGATAATAAAGGTTTAATTTAAAGGAATCTACACGCTCCAGTAATACTGTTTGTGCTAAAAATTGGTCATACTGAAATACAAATTTTCAACCATATATAACAGCTTTGTCCAAGGAATACCTGCTTATTTAATAGTATAAATATCCCGTTTGGGTGGTCGCATGGTCTAGGGCGTACCTCTCACCAGAGACAAGACTATCGATGACAACAAGATCGTGGGGTTAGAATCCCGGTCGGATGTTCTGGAGTAGTTTTCACTAAATTACTTTCCACCCTCCCTCCAAGCAAATATAGGTACACTTACTCTAAATTCAACCTTCCTCATCCCTAACACATAAGCATAATTATTATTATATACGAGTATAGCCCCCTGAACGGGTAGTAAGACGCGGTGCTAAAAAAAATAGTATAAATGAAAGCATGATTATATTTTTGAGGCCTAAAGCCCCTCCCACCCTCCCCGTCTACGCCTAGTATAAATGAAAGCATGATTATATTTTTGAGGCCTAGAGCCCCTCCCACCCTCCCCGTCTACGCCACTTTCCCAGGTGAAAGTGAAAGCCAACCCACTATTATCTGGGTGAATAATTAATAAATAATAAAATGTGACGAAATGGAAATGGTTTCTCATTAAACTCCGTCCCTCTTCACTGGAACAATTGAATGTCGATGACGTCACGAGTCGCGACCTTCCCCGCCCTCTCACGGATAATTGTCGGGGTCGGGCGTTCACTTCACATCGCATTACGTTACGACACGATATATACCTCCTCATTTGTTCTGTCTTCCGTCCACCGCAATGTCATCTGCGGTACAATCCCCGCTCATACAAACTAAACATTAGGTCAGGAATAAATACACACACCCAGGCGTCTCAAACTCGTCCAATCGTAATGGTCACAAAAAGAACAAAAATATGAAAATACTGAAGGGGCCCCATTTCAAAGAATTTAATACTGTCAGAATCTTTGGTAAAAGGAATTTTTTTAAACTAAAATCCCAAGTATTAAAAAATATTAAAAATATCAAACTTTTTATTTGAGCAATGGCGTAATTTCTAAGCTTTAAATCTCATGTTGAAATCATTTTCATATTTTTTTGTTGACACCGTGTCTTACTACCCGTTCTGGCTATACGCTTAGGTACTAATTACGCCAATGGTTTTAGGGATTAGGAAGGTTATATTTATAGGAAGTGTACCCACATTTGAGTGGAGAGTGGAAAATATATATATTTTTTTCTAAACAACTCTCAGAACACCCGACCAAGATTCGAACTTCAATATCTCCGTCATCGGCAGTCTAGTCTACTTCAAAAGTAGCGCGTTAGACCATGTGGCCACCGAAACGGGTCACTTTCATATTAATTGATAGCAGAAGTAGGGGAGACTGGGGCTTGTTGTTACAGGGGCAAGTTGATACATTTAGTTTTGTGATGGACTGGCTGGTCGCAGCACCTCGTGATTTGTATTGAAGGAAAAGAATTCCACGTGCCATTTTTCAACGACAGTTGAGTCGGATAGCACGAACCCCGCTGTTCAAGTAATATATATATATATATTTTTTATTCATAAAAAAACCGTCTTTCTTTTATTTGTTTAGGACTAGGGCTGTAATGGATTAGTGAATCCTTTGTTTAAAATTGTACTCTAAATAAAGTATTAATTAAGCTACAATACCATGTAGCCTTTATTTATTTTGTATTCAAGTCATTCCAAATAAAAAATAAAACAAACAAAATTGCGTCATGGGGCAAATTGTTACGTTTGTGTTGGGGCACAATCTTAAATTGTAGCAACTTACCCCACAGATAATATTTTTAAAGTATACGTTTCGTTAGCTAGCTATTTACTGCACCCAGACCCCGACTAAATGTGTTTTGAAAGAGTACAGTCCGGTTAAAAGAACTCGATCTTGTGATTCTAAATTAGCATTGCGGTGTCGCCTGTAAGACATATTTTTATGATTGGAACAGTACCAGTAAAATAAAACGAAAAATAGAAGAAAAATGTGGCAAGATTTTTTTTTTCCCCCTCGTTGGGTAGGAAGTCCAAATTAGGGACACCGCTACGGCATGTGTTCGCGATCGTCCGCAAACTACTCGCTAACGTGATTGAATAAGTAATTAGAAGGCGGTGCGCGGTGTTTGGACCAAGCATAGAGACGCAGGTCTACCGAATTGAAACATATATTTTTTTTAAGTCGAAATTACTTGAATTATCGAATACATGTTGATGAGACACGAACATGAAGAAGAAAAAGGTCAGGTAGGCCAGTAGTGATAAGTTTAGCACCCGAAACGGTGAGTACGTGGAATAAATGTCAGGGTCATCTAGTCTAGTTTTCTGGTGACTGGTGGATTGAGGTTCTAATCCTGGTTGAATGTACTGAGGTTGGTTCTTTTTTCCTATTTGGTTTCACACTCTCACTGTACAAGAATGCAAGTACATTTTTTTAAGATCTACTACTTTCCTCATGCCGATATCATTAGAGTAATCAATGGCACATAGCCAAAACGGGTAGTTTGACATGGTGCAAAAATAAATCTAGCACACTATAAATTAAATGTTTTCATGATGACATGTTGACTATCTAATGATGTTATCGAAGGACCAGACCTTGCTCAATGTCACTTCCTGCCAAGATAGCTATCAATTAATTGATTAAACTAATTTAAAATATAGTAGAGAAGGATGGACAAACCTTAATTGAGGTATAACTTGATTCCCATCCACTTCGGTGGCCACATGGACTAAGGCGCTACTCCCGCAGTAGACTAGACCACCGATGATAGGGAGATTGTGGTTCGAATTTCGGTCAAGTGTACTGAGGGCAGTAATGCAGGAATAAGGGGGGGGGGGGTAAATTTTACCCCCACCCCCAAGATAATATCGTACAACATATGTATAATGTAAAGATCTTATTGAGGCACGATACAATATTCAAACTAAGTTAACATAGTACAAATAAAATGTGCTTGGAGCACACTAAAGAGATTTTGAAAACTCTGATATTGATACCAGCTACATCAGCTATTGCAAAAAGAAGTTTTTCAATGCTTGGACGCATTAAAAACTATCTTCGCTTCACGATGAAGCAACATAGACTAAATTCCCTGAGAGGCTCAACAAAATTGAAATTTCGAAACTAGTGATTTTATAGCTAGTAGGAAATGTAGGGCAAAGGTGTATGTAAACCTACTTTAATTTTCAGTGTTTCATAATTTTTAGTTGAGCCGCATCAGATATAATTTTTCTTAATTTGTTTTGTGTTTATTCATTATAATGTTTGGAATGACTAAAATAAATGATAAAAATGCACAACGGGACCATTAAATACAGGTATCCCTTGTAATACGCGATATCACTTAAAGCGTTTTTGCTATAACGCGATTAAAATAAAAAAAAAATAATGCATGGTCAGCTGTAATTTCGCAGTCACCCTGTGCACGCACATTCCAATAAGGGCAATGATACTTACTGTACAGTTTGGTGTTAAGGGGGTGGTATTGACAACATTGTGAGATGCATGGGCAGAAGTTAAACAGTCCTGTATGAAGGGAGTTTGGAAAAATATTTGGCCTGAAGTTTCTGATTCTCATAATTTTGATCCTGAACACGAGCTTTCCAATTCAAGACATGACATCGTTGATATAGCAAGATCTGTTGGATTTGAAGACATAGACTAGGCAAATGTGGATGAATTGCTCCAATCCCACTCAACAGAAATCACCAATGAAGATCTTCTGGAAATGGAGAATGGCATAAGTTATGAAGATGAAGTTATGTTGTTGACTGTTGAGCCTATCAAACAAATTTCAACAAAACAAATTGCTGAATATTTTAATCACATTGACAGTGCAATTATTAGAATCATTAAAAAGAATGACCCTAACATGGATAGAAGCGCCAAAGTTGCCAGAAAGATCCAGAGTTATTTGGTTTGCTACAAAAAACTCTATAGAGAGAGGAAGAATTCTGTCCGTCAGTTGAGTCTTGACCATTTCATCAAAGAAGTTGAAAACGTCAGTCTAAAGACTCAGGACCTCCACAACAGCAAGAGCTTAACATTCCAGGGCCTTCAGGAGAGCAGGAACTTACCGTCCAAGGGTCTTCAAAAGAGCTAAAGCCTACCATTCAAGGGCCTTCTAGAGAGCAAGAACCTAACGTCCTAGGACCTTCATGTCAGCAAGAGCTTACCGTCCAAGGGCCTTCAAGAAAGCAAGAGTCTACCATCCAAGGGCCTTCAAGAAAGCAAGAGTCTAACGTCTTTAGGGCCTTCAAGAGAGCAAGAGCTAACCGTCCAAGGGTCGTCAAGAGAGCAAGAGCTTACCGTCCCAGGACCTTCAAGAAATCAAGAGCTTCCGATCCCGTCAAGAGAGCAAGAGCCTACGGTCAAGAACAAGATAGTGATAATCCAAGTTTGCCAAATACAGTTAATTTATCATGCGATTGAAGATTAATAGTAAGTGTACCTGTAGCATTGTATGAATTAGATGAATTAGTTAAAAATTGTGTTTGTTTACAAATTTCATGGGGTTGAAACTTGACAATAGGGGTAGGCTACCTATAACATTGTACAAGTTAGATGAATTAATAAAAATTGCATTCATTTACAAGTTTTAGGTTTTTATTTACTCTTTTCCTTTGGAGTAATCCCTATATCACCCGTGTTAAAATCAATTCACTTGGGTTTTCCTGTTACTAGATTATTTGTCAGAACCAATCATTCGAGTAGAGTGAGGGACAGCTGCATTTCATTTTCCTGGTATTTTTTTAATCTAAAAAAGTTTATACCCTATAAAAAAAAGCACATGATTATTTTTATCCTTCCAAATAAAAACATTCCTGCGCCACTGACTAAGGGTGATTTTTCCAAAATGGTATTTACCTCTTCCGCCTCTAAATGTAACCTTCCTTAATCCCTAAAGCCATTAGCGTAGTTAATATATAAGTATGTGGACTATTGTAAAGAATGAAGTAGTATCGAAATAGGCAAGATGGCAGATTATAAAAGTGTGTTAACGCCAACATGGTTTTATGGATGTGAAACGTGGGTTTGTCAGAAAAAAACACAAGAGCATGGTGAATATGGTTGGAATGAGATATCTAAGAAATGTATGTGGAAAAATTGGTATGGACAGAGTCAGTAATGAATGGGTTCTGAAGGAATGCGGTTTGAAAGGGAATCCAATAGTTAATTGTGAAAGAAACGTCTTACGTTAGTCAGGGCATGTTGAAAGGATAAGTTTGCATCAAGTGACCAAGAAAATATATGAAGGTAGAGTGTGTGGATCAAACGGAAGGGGTAGGCCATGTAAGACGTGGCTAAATGTTGTAGACGAATATGTGAAAAAGAGAAATATTAGAAGTCTGAATAATAAAAGAGCATGTATGACTCGGTGTATGGATATTGTTGAAGCGAAGGGATTATGCAAGGATAGGGAGGTGTGGAGAAAGTTAGTGAGGATGGATTAGGTACGGAACTGTTGTTTTTTTGAACTATATGCACAGTTGCTTGCCTACTCCGTAAGGGAACGGCGTGATTAAGTATGTATGTATGTAGGCCTATGTATCTATCTATGTATGTATGTATGTATGCCTGCATGTATGCCTATGTATGTATGCCTATGTATGTATGTATGTATGTATGTATGTATGTATGTATGCATGTATGTATGTATTATATAAGTGTATAATCTGAACTGGTGATAAGATATAGTTCCCAATCACTTACAGCCAGCTTTGGTGGACACGATTACTGTTTCTTGTTACCGTGTTTGGGTGTCATTTGTTCAATGAACATTTAATATAACTTTTCCTATTCTAAATTAGTAATAAATGGTTTTGTCTAAATTATCCTTCAATTGTGTTTTCCAAACTAGTCAAATGTATTGTCCTTGTCTAAATTTGGTCTCACGTTGTGGCTCAAAATAACAACATCGTATTTTTTTAATGAACATTTTTATTGCGAGAGTGATGCACGAATAATAGGGGTACGGGACTTGACCTCTGAACCATTAAAAAAAAAGTTGTTAGATTAGAAAAAAGGTTAGGAACCCTCACCTTAAACCATTCAACCACCGAAGTGGGTCGGTCCTAATGTGATATAAGAATCAAACTTGATTTTACAGATAAGAGAAAGCAAACACCTAAAAGGCCATTACTAACAAATATTAATTAAATCATTACAAATACTCGGCAAACAAGTTTTCGCAGGTTCAGGGGGGGAAAATTAAAAAAAAGTTTTCCTGAGATGATCTCACCTCTTAACACCGAGACACACCTCTTCACGCTACGAACGTGACTTCATAAATGTAGGCGTTGCCCCTCGTAAGCCTCCCAGGGTCTAGCCACCCTTCAACCTGGCCTCGAACCAGAAGCGCCTGACTGGGAGCGCCCGGCGCCAAACGTAGCGCCGCGTGAGACACTCGATCCTGTGTGAGTGTGTGTGTGAAAGAGAGAGAGAGAGAGAGAGAAGCACTTCAAACAAACAGGCTACCGCCTTGGATGGACGCCAGGTTGAAGCTAATCGGCCAGCTCCAAAGCGTGCCAAACGCTGTTACATGCTAAACTTGTTTACTCTCTACTGCTGGACCGTGATTTTTCTCCTCTTCTCTCTCGATTCTTCTTTTTTTTTCCCCCCCTGTTTCATTAGCCATGGCGCCTGTCGTTGAGGAATTCCTAAACAAGCTTATATCCCTCCTCCCCCATTTTTATTATTTTTATAAAACAGGAAATTTCCAAGTCTTAACTTCCGGGCTCCTTTTTTTTTAAAGGAGTATTTACCGTGCACTAAACACATTGATTACAGCACTACACGACTTAAAACTAGCAAGAACTAGGACAGTGCACCTGATGAGAACGCAGCTTGTCCTAGTTCTTCACTAACCGGATAGTCCTAAAAGTTTCAATCTCTCGGTAGCCCGGTCGATTCCCGGCATGACCGCAAAACTGTATCAGGGATGAAGTAGTGGTTGGGGGAATGAGTGCTGTGTGTGTTCTAGAGTTATATGTGAAATTCTGGTTTAGAAAGTGCACGTTAAATACCTACTTGAAGAGGGATATTGTACTAACTCGTATACAAACCGTAAACATATTTGTCAGAACCACACGGACTCGAACCAGGATCCTCTAAAATTGTGATCAACCACTCTAAATATGTTGTCACACTGACAACTCGAACGGCGGGAAAATAAAGCAATGATAAATTACCGGCAATCCAATCAAAACCGAGAGGGACGCTTTAGAATAGGAATGTCAAACTTGCTGCCCGATCCATTATTCTGTGCGTTCTGTGGACCTTTTAATGAATACGACCCGAAATATACCAAAAAGACCATTTCCCCCTTCAACCTGTGTTACGTAAAGTTTCACATCAAAGATTGAATGTCATTATTTAATAGCGAAACTTTTGTCACACTAAAAGAGGGATTCCATTTTAAATCCTTAATAAAAATGATTTTTGTCAACATTAGAATTCAAGTGTAAGATCTGTGTTACGTAACACTGTGATGTACCTACCCTCTCCCCGTGTAACACCATGTGGGAGCTAGTTCTCCCCCGTCCCCGCCGCTCCCTCTCACGAGCGTTACGTGGTTTATGGACGACGCCTCAATCTCAGCATTAGTTGACTCTCAATCAAATAATTCCGATGACAGAAATGAGTTAAAATCGCGATGGCAGAAATGATTACGAGACGAAAGGCCAACACGAGTCAAGGAGAATCAACAGCTCAATCAGTATAAGGGAGTGTTACTTTAATGGTTATGCTTGACAGTTTTATTAAAGATTCTATATTGTTCTCTACTTTCTTCTCGCGGCAATATTACTACGCCGGGGGACGCTTTGCCTTTTATTTTTATATCTTCCCTTTGTTCCTATCGATTTAGATAGGGCTATGCTTCACACCTCCGGGCTACACTCATATTTACACTAATGGTGTGGAGGAAAGGAGAAAATTTAAAGGAAATGTACCCGCATCTACGTGGAACGGAGTTTATAAACTTTATTTATGAAAAACCATCTCAGTGCGTACGGCCGGAATTCCGACATCTGAACCTCTCCGCCATCGACAAACTAGGATAAACGAGACTTATGTCTTTGCCCGTGCGGCCAACAGTGAGGGTTAAATACTGTAGTTTTCATTCTCATCGAAATAAATCCTCTCTTCGTCCCCACAGAATGCGGAGGACATAATTTGTCGAACTCCATTTCCCACCCATTCAGAAATTATCAGCAAATACCGTTCTAGTCTAGCCATACGTTTTTGGCTCGTTCTTATTTATTTATTTTTTATTTTGAAATACTGAGGTGAGGTCGCGCGCTTACCTTTAATCCCATTTATAAAGCTCGCTTCGAGGATAAGGGGGCGCCTACTCAAATTCCGAGACGCTCCGAAGATGCTCTGAAGCACCACGTTATTGAATAAGTGGTTTGTTATTTTAAAATATGGCTCAAGCTAAAATGAGGTTCAAATGTTCCTTTGATTTATAAATGGTACATTTAAATTTTACGTGTATGTGTGTGTGTGTATATATATATATTGAAAATGTAGGACTAAACTTGGTAATTTTCTACGCCACTTTATCCGAAATGCCGCACTTCTAAGAACAAAGTAAAAAGTCACAAACATATATTTAACTTTCAGCAAACATTAATTAACTAAGAAAGAAAACTTTAAATACTAAAATAATAAAAATTTGAGGTTTTGTGTAAACAACTCCATACTAAGTAGTCAAGAAATGAGTTGATAAATTGATATTAGAAACAAATAACATTTTTAATGATTATAATTGAGTCAAATAAAGAATATTAAAGTTTACAATACATAAACACTTGAAAATAATATGATGAAAGGGTTATTATTTTTAATTGATGATTAAAAGTAGATAGTAAGTAGAATTTCAAAATATAAATATAAAGCTATAATTTTGTGAACAACTTTAGGTTGATGAATAGGTTTGAAAATTAAATGTTACTATTAGATAAAAATTAATGCAAAATGTAATATATGCTTTTTTTAAAAGAGAATTAGAGTTTAACAAATGTTTAACTACATTTAAAATTAAATGTTATAGGATTGAATAAAGGAGTTTGGTGTACAACGTTGAGCTAATAATGTAGGAAATTTTATATCTCTTATACCAGTTAAAAGAATTTGAAGATGACATAAAATATTATGTTCGTATTTATAAAATGACCATATTAAAGTTTACAATACATAAAAAGCATTAAGACAATATGAAGAGAAAACAAATAGATAAAGTCATTTTTTAAAAGGGTCACAAAAACACGTTGTATGATGAATGAGGATTGTTTTCTGGGTTTTGAAACTTTAGAACTTAACATTTCCATAAAAAATATATAGCTGTGGATGTTCCCTCTTCAAGTAGGTGGCGCCAAGTGCCAATGTCATTAGAACTGTTAACTCTTCGATTACCCTGTAAGGTATCAAGCTTACCTTGCATTATTCCACTACGGTATAGCTTATAAAGCAGGACCCAAATTCTGATGACATGTCATCTTTTTTGTTTGTGCATCATTGACAATCCTCATGTGTACATACATTCTGTTCATGATCCACTGGTCGGAGAATCGTTTTTGTAGGTCATTTTCAGGCATTTTTGAGTCATGTTTAGGTATTTATAATGTCTGAATAAGAAGATAATGATATTTGTATCCTCTTTGCTTATTTGGTTGTAAAATAAACATTCCTGTTAATACACTACAATTAAGCAAGAGAGGGTTGCATTGGGAGGGGTAAGCTATTACTTTTGAATCAGATGTTTGTAAATCAATATTAATATCAACAGAATGTAAGAATTTAGTTAGGCAGAAGGAAGCGCGAGTAATTTTACAGTTTTCACAGAATTAATTTTATTGACCAAATTAATTAAATACCCTCCAGTAGCAACATAGAGTTTAGTTTTTTGCACATGCCAATATCAACAGATCTTGAATATCTGTCAAGGGTGTCCTGGAATTTTGTTGAAACTTTTTCTTTTTATTTAAAAAGTGTTGACAAAATTCCAGGATCACCCTTGACAGATATTCAAGATCTGTTGATATTAGCATCTGCAGAAAACTAAACTCAATGTTGCTACTGGAGAAATATTTGAATTATTTTGGACAATAAATTTCAATTCTATAAAAACTGTAAAAAATACTTGCGCTCCCTGCTGCCGCACCTTAAAGGCTTTTTGCTATACAGGGTGTATTTTAATTGGTGTTAAATATTCTAGGTGAGTATTTCCATGGACCAAACATTAATAAAAGTTCATATAAATCTGGGTCTAGAAACGCTTAGTTTTTGAGGTAAGAGGAATTTTACTGTTCAATAAAAAAAATCAATCCAACAGAAGAAGTAATGAAACTAGACAAGACAAAGTTAAACAGAAACAAACAAAAACTTTATACATAACTTTTTTTCTAACAAAAATAGTTTAAAATGGTGTCCTTCTGCTAAGATGCATCACCTGAGCCTGCGTTCCATGTTTTTTCCTACTTACTCTATTGAATACACCTGAGCGGTTACGTATTCATTTGTTCACATCCTTTTTACAATACGCTCTCTTAAAGCCTCAACACGAGGCATTACAGTTGTGTAAACAATGTACATTCAATGTCCTCAGATATAAAAAAAAAAAAACTTTGAGTTCAAATTTGGTGATAGAGCAGGCCCCTCAACGGGTCCCCAACGACCAATCAATCTTTGAGGAAAATATTTAATAACTCTAAAACTAAGCGTTTATAGACCCATGTTTATATTAACTTTTCTTAGAGTTTGTTCAATGGGAATACGCTCATGGAAAATTTAACACCCATTAAAATACAACCTGTATATACTTACTTGAGACTCCATGGCAATAGGAATTCGAAAGTTCATTGTCACACTTAACCAAAGTACACCACCTATCCCCATCTTGAGCTAGTTCTATCCAACTATGAGCTCATACAAATGTTTTAGTTCCCATTTGTAAAATGGATGTGTGGTTTAGTCGTGAGTGCTCATTACTAGTTTCGATTAATATTTTTAGACCATTATTTGTTAATTTTAAGTCATTTTAAGAATTTGTGGGTCATTTTAAGAATTTGTGGGTCATTTAACAAAACCTCTTTTGATATTTCTTAGATCATCAAAGTCCGGGGCCCTGTTTATAAGATAGGGTCATAGTGTGGTCAAAACTGATATCATTCACTTCAGTGGCTAAAAGATCTAAAGCAACTATTCTTAACCAGGGATATTCATGCGTCTTGGGGGTATGTGAACCAACTAATAATGGTATGGCTATGAACAATTTAAAATAAAATAATTATTATTAGCACCGCGTCTTACTACCCGTTCGGGTTGTACGCACTTACGCTAATGTGTAATGGTAGGGTGATTG
>CABFWB010000368.1:306477-323734 GCA_902151455.1 Timema bartmani | reverse complement strand
CCCCCCCCCTATGTTCCCTCATCCCTCCCCCGTCCCACTAAACGTGGTCCTTGGATTATTACTACTGTAGATCCCTTTGTTAATATTCCCACCAATATTCTATACGAACAAGTCAAATGTTAATTTTAATAAACCAAGAATCACGTGTTCACATTGTTCGCATAAAAGAGCCCCAGGCACACTTTGTTGCTAGCTATGGCCGCGGGACCCAAGGCGTTCGGCTCCTGGTAGACTGTATTGCCAGTGAGGCCGAGGTTGTAATCTCGGCTAGGTGCACTTGGTGATGGAGGGTGTTTTATGCAGGTTATTCATCATTTGGTTTCTCGCTCCTCCTCCACGCTAATGCGGGTTCTTTCCTCTGAATGCCCTTCTCATCCCTACCGCTTAAAATATGTCTTTAAATGATCCTGGTGTTAAAAAAGACTTTGGTAGGAAGAAACTTTTAGAAAATATCAACATTGATAACATTTTGCTATGTTTATTATTATTATGTTATAGATAGACCCTCTTGATAATATATATAAAAAGTGACAGCTGTAGATCACATGACTTTACTTATGAATACGTGTAAGTAGATCTTGTATCTCTCAGATAATTATCTTTATTTTTTTAACACTACGTCTTACTACCGGTAGTTCGGGCTATACGCTAATGTGTTAGGTATGAGGAAGGTTACATTTTAGAGGAAGTGCACCCGTACTTGCTTGGAGGAAAAATGGAAAAACATTTAGGTAAAAATCCTTTCAGTACACGACTGAGATTCGAACCCGGTTCTCCCAGTCATCGGGAGTCTTGTAAAGTCCAGAGCTCCAGTCGATGTCAAGACAAATATCAGTCGATAGCTTAAGAAAACTCGCTCGTAGTTTTAATTTGATCTTTGGGTCTTCTAAACTTAAAAATACAACAAATTATTTCATATAGTATTTTAATATTTTAGAGTGACCAATATAACCTTGACCGGTCATAATTGGTATTGTTAGTTGGTTCCCGTCTTAGTGGCGATGTGGCTAATGAGCAAACTAAGAGTGCGAGAGATGAAAGTTTGTAGATCTATATGAAACCCACTTTCGATCACCAACATTGATTTAAAGTCATTTAAATTCGTCAGTCTATAAATATGTTTTATTAAACCTATTAACTATTGTTTTTATTTAACACCTAGTATTACTACCCATTCGGGTTGTACGCCTGGTGCTTTAGGTTAGGAATTGGAGAGTTTGAATACAGGAGAAGTGAACCCTTATTTGCGTGGAGAGAGAGTGGAAAACTATTTAGGGAAAACCACCCCATTTTACCCCAGCGAGATTCGAACCTCGATCTTCCCGTCCTCGGCAGTCTAGCTCTACACGAAGCTAGTGCGTTAGCTAACTACGCCACTGAGGCGGGTAACCCATTAATTAATCGTTATAAAAAGCTTACAATATTATTTAATTATCGAATTCTGTATAATGTATCTTTAAATTATTAATTTAACAGACTTAAGAACAATTGTAATATTCTTATATAGGCTATTGTAGCAACATGATTTTACAGTTTTCAAATAACTGACTTCCTATTATAATCAGACAGTTGATATGCAAGTGAAGGCTTAGACTGAGGTTGAGAGCAGATCCAAGCTGTTTTAAGAAGCTTAGCTTTTTATAAAATTGTAGCGCAGTGAATCTGCCCCTTTTCCTAGTTATTCATAGATTTTTAGTAGAGTAGTTTTCTGCTACTGTAGTTTCGTTCAAAGTTTATCAAATGCTGGCAAGGAATAAAAAAAACCTTTCACTGTTGGTGAGTTTGTGAAGGAGGCCTTTACAGAAGCTGCTGTAGAATTATCTGCTGGTTTAAAATGGTATATTTATAGTAAAAATTAGTTTATTTGTTCAAAACATTAATAAATGCTATGGTTAACGTTAAATAAAAAGTTACTGCATCAACAAAGTTTTGGCGTAGAACTCAAAAAGTATTCAATATTTGGACACTTTACTCCAATATATATAAAATTATATTTTTAGTGATTTTATTGACCTAACTAAATCACGTTCAAATCATAGTGACTGGCTAGTGATTGATTAGTGGCCTTATGAATGGCATCGGAGGCTTTTATCTTTATGCTGATTGACTTTGAGCCTTGTTGGTAGTATTGCAAGCTAGTATCGCTATTTTGATTGGCTACTGAGCCTTGCTCATGGTATTGAAAGCTACTCTCGCTATGTTGATTGACTATTGAGTCTTGGTCATGGCATTACAAGCTACTATCGCGATGTTGATTGGCTACTGAACCTTATAATGTAGTTGATTTTTGGACTGCTCTCATATATTTAAAAAGTCATGGATGAAGGTATTTTTCTTTAAAGTATCGTATGTAAATTATCCTTTTAATTCATCCATGGAGAATCACGCGTTTTCGCAGAATAGTCTGTAAAAGGATTTCACTAGAAAAACTTGTTTATTTTTCTCAAAATATAACTCCGCAGTATTTAACAAACTAGCAAGAAAAGCCAGCTCCCTATATCCAATAGGAAGCTAGCTTTCTACTGCACCTGTTGCAGAGAAATACCTGATTGGTTACTCTTGACAGTGTCGTGAGAGGTCCAAGCAAGGGACACATCCGCATATAAGCTAAATGTACGTAGAAAGAAAAACAGAATGTGCCGGTGAAGTAGAGAGGGTAGACGTAGACAGATTGTGCCGTAGTAAGAGCGAGAATAGACGTAGAGAGAGAGCCGGAGTAAACATACAGTAGATATAGAAAATGTGTATCAACGATAAGGTAGAAGTAATCACAGTCAATACAGAGTTTAATTTCAACAAAGTGTAAAGAAAGAAATAATAAAGCGTGTACAACATAAACAGTTGTATTTATAATATTCAACATTCCATATCACAATAATTGGCGCTCGAACACGGAGCTATAAATACCAATTATATCTAATATTATTCCATATCATCAGAATTGTCGCCCAATATCGGGGCAATTATATGTGAATAATACCGTAATATAATAATTGGCGCTCGATCACGGAGCTATAAAAAACCAATTATACATCAAACATTACCATAGCATTATAATAGGCGTCCAACGCGCGACCGAAATATAATAATTGGCGCTCGATCACGGAGCTATAAAAACCAGTTATATCAACAAACATTCAACTTAATCAGATTAGGCCCCCAACCGCGGGGCAATTACACAATCAATTTATCAATTAATTATATCGTTACAAATGTCGCCCAATCGCGGGACAATTACACAATTAAATTATCAATTAAACTAATCGTTACAACCTCGGTGGTAGTATTAAAACTAATATAGTGATGTTGATTGGCTGCTGAGCCTTGGTGATAGTATTGCAAGCTACTATTGCTATGTTGATTGGCTACTGAGCCTAGGTGATAGTATTGCAAGCTACTCTGGTTATGTTGATTGGCTACTGAGCCTTGGTCGTGGTATTGCAAGTTATTATCGCTATGTTGAGTGCTACTGAGCCTTGATGATAGTATTGCAAGCTACTCTCGCTATGTTGAGTGCTACTGAGCCTTGGTGGTAGTATTGCAAGCTACTATCGCTATGTTGAGTGCTACTGAGCCTTGATGATAGTATTGCAAGCTACTATCGCTATGTTGAGTGGTTATTGAGCCTTGGTCGTGGTATTGCAAGCTACTATCGCTATGTTGAGTGGTTATTGAGCCTTGGTCGTGGTGTTGCATTCTACTCTCGCTATGTTGAGTGCTACTGAGCCTTGGTGGTAGTATTGCAAGCTAGTATCGCTATGCTGATTGACTATTGAGCCTTGGTCGTGGTGTTGCATTCTACTATATCATCTATTTAATAGGTATTGTTAACCTTCATTCTGAGTCTGAGCAAACTTCACCAGCCCACCCTGAGTCATCTAGTAGTTTGTTTACAAGGTCTTTGTTTCCCACTGTAAACACTGTATCTTCAATATGCGACCCGTTCACTCTGGTGTCTTGGACTCTCGAAACCTTTGAACAAATAGAGCCTTGTGACCCGTGGAAAGATCGTGTAAATATTGGTCCAAGGAGAACATCGGAGTACTGTTCGCTTTGACCAGTTGTGTTGTCTGTCGGCATCACGATTGAAAAAATTAGTTTATTTTGGAGTTTCTTTATCATAAATATAGGACGCTTTGTTTTTAGGCTCCATCCTATTCCCTTGATTAATTAATTATAACCCCATGGACTGGTGGGCACGCGGATAGAGGCGTTGGTCTTGCCTATTTATTGATGGGCAGATTGAAATACAAATCCTCGTCGGGCGTGTGAATGTTTGGTTTTATTTTCTCAAGATTTTCCCACAATCACTCCAATTGAATGCACATACACTTCCTACAGATTCTACCTTCCTCATCCATATCCCATTAGCATAATCATGTGGATAGTATTATGGTTAACAATACTTTAGAATAAATAATGGTCTTAAAATCTCAATGGGGGATATACACATTGCTGTAAATTTGTGACTCTCGGTTCTCTTAACTTCCCTTGCTAATTTTTTCAATATGTTTTTCTAAACAACTCCAAATTAATTTAATAAAGAAGAATTTTTTTAAGTCTCAGATCAGGTTTTAACGGTCTTAATCAAAGTATAGCGTAGAGAAAAACATACCTAAATAAAAAAGTTCAAAGGAGACTTGAATTTAATTAATTTCACTGAGCAAGAATTAAAATTAAGAAAACATTCGTATTATTGACATAATTAAGTTTAAAACAAAAATACCGGCATGGGTGGCTATGTGGTTCACGGTGTCAGGCCCATTATATGTTGAATTAATGGATAAGTCAAAGTTTAGATCTCAGCTGGGTGATCTTGGGAAGGTTTTCTAAATGTGATTTACTACCGGTGATTTTGCTACACTAATTTGGATATACTTCTTCCAAAATGACCCTTCTCTTACATATACATTATATTAAGTCGTTAATAACACTTCGATATTATTCGTACAAATATAAAATAACTAGAATTGTTAGAATAAAATTGAATGTAAATTTTACACTTGGTTTACTCTGAAATATAACAAAACTACCTTTAATCAGTAGATGTATGGAAGGTTAGGCTTTGTTAAGTTGGGTTAATTTGTAATTAATAATAGGTATGCCATCTAAATATAATGACTAACAACAACACTTGATTGGTGGAAAAGTAGTCTTATTCTTGTTTTAAAACAATATGAGTATAGTTGTGTTTTATTTCTTATAACTTTCCAGGTTTGAATTTTTGCGCACTTACTGAATGATTCTTTTATATTTGCACTAAATTTCATCCTACTAGCTTATTAGAAAGTTCTAAAAATATTATGGATGTAATATATTCATTATCTTTCTTACAGACAACTCTGAATTTCATTGATACAGTCATATGGCGTAACTTAAATGATAGCGTAATTGGTTAAGCTTAATACGATTCTGGATAAACAGAGTGTATATATATTTATATTTTTACTCAAACTAAATAACTACCTCGAGTCAGAATCTAAGTAAGTTGTAGCAGTCTCAAGCTTAAAAATGGCATATGGTTTTGAAGGTATGTCATTTTACTAAAAGCTAGTAGGCTATATACAATTACTTTCAATATCACATATAGGATCTATGTCAAATGGGAATAGCTAGTCGTTATCTCCCTGAGATAGGGGTTGGTTATAGGGGGTAGAGCTAAGCCACTTTATTCGAGGGAAGGTTCTGTCTTAGATCTCGGCTGCAGAGCGATAAAGCGTGAGCCAAGGAAACTGCGATCTGCTATTGGAAGGTCGTTTTTGCTGCAAAATGTGTGCGCTCATNGCACACGCTTGAACCAAGCTTTCTATTACATACCTCTTGATAAGTTATGGGCTGGCAACTTGAATTTCTCTCTACATCAAAAACTTGTAAAGTTAAATGTGTCGCACGGTTAATGTCACTCTCAACTACACGACGAATATATATATATATATATATATATATAGAGAGAGAGAGAGAGAGAGAGAGAGTGAGTTAAAGTTCACTCTTTATTAACAGGGCTAATCAACTCATACGAATCACAAATTTAATTAAGGTGGGTTAGAAGTGAATGCCACTTATATCAAATATTTTTGAAATGTTAATAACAATAAACACATTTTTTTGGTCAAAATAGATTTTAAAAAGATTGCTTCATTGGAAATGTTTGGTTTCATTTTGTACACATAGTAAACTCAATAATTCTTAGAATATTGGCAGTTATCATATTGGCATTTGAACAAGATTTTTTTTCTCTTCCTTTAAAAAAGGCTTATGTTCAAATGCCATGATGCCCAGTAAAAATATTTAAGAACTGATATCAATATGTGAAAAAAACATAAAATTAAATGTATCTACTGAATAAATATTTTAGTTATTTTGGCTAAACAGTTGTTATTTCGCTATAAAACATATAGAAATACGGACTTTAAATTCGTGGTCCCTTCCATCCCACCTAAACACAGGATATCAACACTTCTATTAACAAACGCATTCTATCCGCTGCCAGGCACTACGCTGGGTGACTAACCCCTTGAGGACATAAACCGGGGTAAAGTGTTTACATGCGGTTTATCCGTCAAGCCATTTCTTCTACCTGGCTCACCGGGGTAACTCGCCGATACATCCTTCCTGCCTCCTACCTGGTTCACCGTGGTAACTCGTTGAGCCATCTCTCCTATCTGGTTCACCGCGGTAACTCGCTGATCCATCCCTCCTATCTGGTTCACCGTGGTAACTCGCTGAGCCATCCCTCCTACTTGGTTCATTGCGGTAACTCGCTGAGCCATCCCTCCTATCTGGTTCACCGCGGTAACTCGCCGAGTCATCCCGTCAGTCTGGTTCACCGTGGTAACTCGCTGAGCCATCCCTCCTATCTGGTTCACCGCGGTAACTCGCCGAGTCATCCCGTCAGTCTGGTTCACCGGGGTAACTCGCCGATACATCCGTCCTGTCTCCTACCTGGTTCACCGGGGTAACTCGCCGATACGTCCGTCCTGTCTCCTACCTGGTTCACCGTGGTAACTCGCTAATCCATCCCTCCTACCTGGTTCACTGTGGTAACTCACCGAGCCATACTACCTGGTTCACTGCAGTAACTCGCTGAGCCATCCTTCCTACCTGGTTCACTGCGGTAACTCACCGAGCCATACTACCTGGTTCACTGCAGTAACTCGCCGAGCCATCCTTCCTACCTGGTTCACTGTGGTAACTCGCCGAGCCATCCTTCCTACCTGGTCCACCGCGCTAACTCGCCAAGCCATCCTTCCTACCTGGTTCACCGCGCTAACTCGCCGAACTATTCCACTTCCTACCTACTCACCACGGCAACTTGCCGAGCTCACCGCCACATCCCACCTATCCATCTTTCTTACCTCCTGCTCAAAAAAGCCAATCACATAACGGCTCACAGCCCTATCACACAATGCTCTCTCTCTACCTATTGGATAAAACAGGTCCATTTAGCAAATATAACGTGATCACCTATATCTTCATCACCTCTTATTATCAAGCTAGCGCAACGACGGTGTGACTAAGGAGGAAGGGTAGTTACAATATATTCCGTTAGAGTTTGGGGAAACAGCGATTTGCGAAAACAGTTGTTTTATTTTGGTTAAATTTTTTTTTTAACGTGGCTATCCGCAGTTTTTCAGTTTTCTACTGTTTTCCCTGAAAATCTAAAAATTTCGATAAAAGAAAATGAAACTCCGATTTTTTATTATTAAATAGCTTAATTTTGATTTTCTACTAAGGATTTATTATCTTTGTCAAATTGAAAAAATATGGTAATGGTATAAGGGGGCCTTACTTCCTCAATATATCAGTTAAAAATTTGTATTGAAAATTCAATGGTCATGTTTAATATTGATTAATTTGTAGAGCTAGAGTTTTATTTCACGGCTCCTCACTCTGCTTTGAATGTTTGGTAATAATTTGTCGCTAAAATTTTATTCAATTTGATTAATTTATTTCTTCAGGAACTTAATACCACCTTGAGCAGTGAAAACATTTGTCTCATCGTGACTGATTCTCAACAGCAGCACGTACAGATGATAACGCGCTTTTAAAGTTTGCTACCACCTCTAAATCGATATCTTCTAGCATTTTAAATCTTTATTCAGAAAACCCCCAAAAAAATTGTTTTCTGAGACGGTTCTATGATTTCGGTTTTTTTTTTTTATCGAAAAACTGTGATTTTCTGTTTCGGGTGAGCTGTAATCCCAAACTCCGCTGTTATTTCGATCCTGCAAGGTCGTCGTGATTTAGGTGGAGGGAGAAGATAAATATAAAAAATAGCAGATTTGTAGTAAACAATTTATTAGGTTTGTAAAATGGTTAGCGATCTTAGGCTGTCAACTTCTTAATGAATATATTATATCAACCCGCCTTGGTGGCATAGTTAGCTAACGCCCAAATTTCGTGTTGAGCTTGACTGCCGAGGACGGGGAGATCGAGGTTTGAATCTCGCTCGGGTGAACTGGGAGTGGTTTTCCCTAAACGGTTTTCCACTCTACCTTCGCGTAAATGTGGGTTCACTTCCTCTATATTCAACCTTCCCAATTCCTAACCCATTAGAGTAATTAGTACTTAAGCGTATAACCCGAACGGATAGTCAGATGCGGTGCTAAGTATTATTAATATTATTAATATAGATTAAAAAGTTCATATTTACGCTATTGGGTAAGGTGGAGGAAAGTTTAGATGGAATATATCTGCGTTTGCGTGGGATATATAGTGATAAGCCCTTCAATAAAGAAACACCCTTAGTACACCTGAACAGGATTCGAACCCTGATCTCCCCGTCACCGGCAGTCCATAATCTCGTATGAATAATGCATTAGACCATTCGACCATTTATGTAGGTAATAATCACATTAATTCACACCTTAACAAGAACCACAGTCCAATTTTCATAGGAAGAACCTTTATAGCAAGTACAAAAATATTTTTGCGGCCAAAATTGAAAACATTTGACTACTTCATTGGTGTTATTTTATAGGTATTAATAATATATTTCAAAAGTGGCAAATAGATATCACATGGATTGACATGAAAGTAGTTCTAGTAACTTTTCTAGCTGCCGGATAAGGCCCATCCTATGAAAATTGGACTATAAAATAGGCTACATACTAAAGAGTCGACCATAGATATGAACCGTTCTGTACCATGTCGCCATGTACAGGGATCGTGTGTAATTCATGGTAGGTATCGGCTCGGGTCTCTCATTTTATGCAACGTGGACTTTTCTACATCTCTTTACTTTCGTTTAATTTACATGAGGGCTGAGAATCATTTACGTTCCCCACTAGAGGTTATATGGGTCTCACTGGTTTACTGGTGTACTCTCATGTGTCATCGGAGTTGTCGGTCGGGTTTTCCTAAAGTTCTTAGAATAAATTGTACCGTACATACTTTCTCGCTGTTATATTAATAGAATGACATTTACTAAATACCCTTCTTAGGATTTGTGAAGCTAAATCGTTTACATTATTGCAGAAATATTCCACCAAAAAGGATAAGTAAAATAATATACATTTTTACAGAAACAATGAGAAGAGCTGAACATCTCTGTCCATAATAGGGCATAACAATCTCAAAATTGTCAAAGAGCTTCATAGAAACAGAAATATTCGTCTATAGCTCAGAAACTATTAGTTTTATTAAAATACATTTCAAATAAGAGTTTAATTTTGAATAGTACTACCTTTATAATGATAAGTTATTTTGTTTATTAAATAGTTACGGAGATATGTTAAAAATTTAAAATGTCCGCTTATGTAAAGTGGGCCCCCTACTCTTAATGCAATTTTCATAAAAAAATGGGAGTTGATATTTTGTTTTTAATGTCAAGCAATAGCTGGACACAAAATTTAATCAAAATCGTTGGAGTGGATTTGGAGGAAAACGATTTTTTTTCTCTTTTTGCCTTTCAGTAAACTACCCTTAATTTTAGGGTTGAAAATATAATTCCAAAAACCCCTCTCGGGAACCTTGGCCCGATTGATAAACAAATTTCGGCTCTATGCCAATATACAAACATACAGACAGACGTCATCATAAAACCAACTTTTTCGGTTTCAGGGGGTAATGAAACTTCAACATTTATAAAAAATCTTGCGTTCGATTTTTTATCATAATATTTCTCTCTTCAGAGGGTTCAAGAGGAAGTAAGTATACCATTTCAAATCAATTCATTTTTATTATTTACATTGTAGCGTAGATGGGTCAATTTCGCCCATTGAATGTAATTAGATTTTGCCATTCTTTCCGTAGCTGAATCTCGACTAGTTTCCTTAAGATTAACTTTGTTCACCTCGCTTATTAAAGTTGGTGTAAGTTGGGGGGGCACAGTCCAAACGGATATCATATTCGCTTAGAACCAAAATTAAATCTAAACCGCGTGAATAATTTATATTTTGTCACTTTTTGTGTGTACATATCCCATTTACACCAAATAATAATAGTTAAAACATAACCACTTAAGTGGTCATACGTCAAGTTAGTTTAATCCAGTTTATCGCTGATGGTAAGGTCGGAGTTTGAATCCCTATCGGATGTACAGAAGAGTTTTTTTTTGTAGTTTAAATTATTCCTACCCTTCCTCTATGCGAATGCAAATACAATTTATGCATCATCCTTGATAAATTAGGAAAAAAATTTCCAAGGCTTAAGCCTACAATCGAACGATATCGAGAGGACAACGCTATTAGTGATGATGGTGGCAATATTTGCGGTTAGGGGCTCTCATGTGGTCAGCACAACAAACCTTCCACTCGTTAATCTCAGTTTTCTAGACCACATTATTTTGTAATTATAATACGGAAATCTTAGGCGGCTAGTAAGACGCAATATTGAAAAACTAATAATTTTTTTTCACAGCTTTTAGTTAGTGATTCTTAAGGCGCTTTCACATTTTTTTCTTAAAGTTTGATATCCATGCACTTTGTATACATTTCTTGAATACAGGGTAAGATAGAAGACTTACTATAACAAAGGTGGAAAGTTGAGCAGATGAACTCCTTGACACCTAGGGTGTAGAAGTAAAGAAAACCCCCTTGAGAAGTTCTTATTACACAAGTGATGAAGCAGAGGGTGGTCGATATCTGCTGAGTTGTCTCACGCGCTCTATCTTCGATCACAGGTCACACATTACTTTGCCAGCAGCATAGCCTGGGATATTGGCTTACTGATCAACCAGAGTATCCCGTGGTATTAGTTTACTGATCAACCAGAATAGAATGTGATATTAGTTTACTGATAAACCAGAATAGCCTGTGATGTTAGTTTACTGATCAACCAGAATAGCCTGTGATGTTAGTTTACTGATAAACCAGAATATCCTGTGATATTAGTGTACTGATAAACCAGAATAGACTGTGATATTAGTTTACTAATGAACCAGAATAGCCTGTTGTATTAGCCTATTGATCAACCAGAACTGTGTGTGGTATTAGCCTACTGATAAACTAGAATATACTATGATATTAGTTTACTGATAAACCAGAACAATCTTTGCTATTAGCCTTCTGATCAAGCGGAATGGTCCGTGCCATTAACCTACTGCTCAACCAGTGTGCGGTGTTAACAGGCGAGATTATTCACACAAGTTTTAAATTACCAAACACAGAGAAACACAATTAATTAACTGTGAGCCTACCTTTGCGAATGGTGACAGAGTACCTGGAGGGATGAGATGATAGCTGGGGTGCCCCAATCTTGTGTCTTGAGCATTTATTAGTTATTTTACACATGAGAGTTTCATGGCTGAGGGTCAATGCGGTGCTGACACCTAATGCTAATGAATATAATTGATTACACAAAGACGAGAGCACAGCTGGCTCAATAGATATATTCATACTAAACAACCAGAATAGCCTGGGATATTAGTTTACTTATCAACCAGAATAACCCATGATATTAATCTACTGATACACCAGAATAATATGTGATATTAGCCTAATAATCAACCAGAGTATAGCGCGATCTGGATTCTTCACTAACCTGAACGGGGCCGCTTTCAAATTTAAAGTGACTCTGTGTGCAAGTAGCGTGGGAGAGGTTTTTTTTCTAAGCCCTTAAAAATTGATTAAGATACCTCTTAAGCCAAATTCTTTTGTCTCTACTATTGTTAATGTATGATTAAAAATATTATTTTCACGATCTCAACAAATATGAAAAATAGTTTAAATAGTAGCATCCAATGAAGAGTTTAAGTTATTACTTTGGCAATAAAACGTGTTATTCTTTCTCTCAATGCTTTTTCCCAGAATTTTTGGATGCTTTTGTTCATTGACTATACATTTTAATTTGGTACTATTAGCATTGTCAATTATGTAAATCAACTAAAACATTTCTGAATGTATTGTTACAGCGCAAAAGGTATAACTTTCCACGTTGTTGTAATACATTCTGAAAGTGCTTGAAAACATGTTTTTATTTTATCATTTGTATATTCTATAATATTATCCAGAGTGATAAACTTTTTAATTATTAATTAACGAATATATCCTTGCTATAGTTAAAGGGATGTATTATGTTTTCTTTTTTTCTTTTTACATTTTACTAAGCTATACATTTGTATTTAAATTTAAATTTTGCTAACTAAAGTTATTTCGATCAGCTGGATATTTGTATTTAGTTTTAATTTTGACAGTTAAGTTATTCTAAGTTTAGTTTGTGTAAGTTCATTTAAAAATGTATTTAATTATATTAGATTGAATGTTATTCCCCAGTCAAGAATCCTAGTTCTGGTTTGGCGTGGATGTATCATCTTCGTTGGAAACAATAATAAAAACAAAATGTCTTTGGTAATTTGTTTTTTAATTTTATAATACAACTACATTGGATCGATATGTGCTGTGAGGGGCCCTATGAAATATTAGCCGAGGGTCTGAAGATGAGCCAGGTTGACGCTGCAATAGCATACATCTTAAACCTACTCTACAAACTTATTATTCGTAGCGGTCTTAGTTTACTTTCCAGGGACCCCGCCCCCACCACCATCCCCCCAATAATTGTTTGAATGGTATAAGTTGTCACTCTCGCAATACACTAGATTTCAAAGTGACGGACATATCTGGGTTTGAATCCCAGTCGGTTGTACTCGGATGGTTCTTGTCCCGGAACTGCATACCACTTCCTCTCCACGTAAATCCTGGTGCATCTACTCTTAATTATACCTTCCTCATCCCTACTCCGTTAATGTCACCATACGGATATCTCGGATGGGTAGTAAGGCGTGGTTCTCAAGTACTATGCAAGGACTGCTATTACGGAAAACTAAACACACAAAATCAATTAGAACCTAAATGGAATTACGAAAGGCAACCATAGAAAACGGTTGTCTAAATTTTTTGTATCGTCGCTGAAATACCTTTTTAAAACAGTTCCTTGGTCGTTTTACTAATTAAATAGTACTTCATACAAATAAATGTTACAACACAATCATACAAACTTTCTCATATATTATAGATTGTAATAGAATAAAAAATATTTTGTTAATCACACCTCTTGATATATAAATTTTAAACAAAATTATTTAAATAAGTTTTTTGATTGAAATTTTCAAAATTCGGTTGTTTTTAAATAGACCTAATTTGTTTACAGTTGTGAAAACAAAAATATTGTATTATTTAGCGTAAAAAACCATTTTCAAGCATACATTTTGAACTAAATCTCAATTATCTTTAAGAGCTATTTTTATAAATGTGCCTACAATATTTTTAACTTTAAATGTGTTTTTTCCCTCGGAACCCTTAATTTTACCTCGCGGAACCTCATTTGGGTAACGCTGGCCCTTGGACTACGCGGCCACTGAAGCGGGTCAGATGGCATCCTAATGTAGGGATTGTGTAGTCACCCGGACAGGGTTTGCTAGTACAGTTTCTTAGTTTCGAATTTCAGCCTCCCTCAAATCATAGTCACCCGTTAATCTCACTCACCCTACACTCCTGACTTCAAATAACTCGTTATTACTAAACTTTCCTTACTACAGAACTAAGAAATTTGTAAAATTCAAATATTGGCTTTTTTTTTACTGAAGAGGAAAACTTTTTTATGTTACGGGTATAGCTTTCAGAAGTGTTGCTTGAAAACAGCTTTAAAAAACACTTCAATAGACAGGAAGAAAGGGTGAGAGAACTCTTTCATTTTAATGAGCTTACATTAAAAAAGAACGTCTTTAATGTTCAGGCCTATAAACTTGGAAAGACTTTTAGTGTTTGTATTCTTTTCATCATTTTAACAAAGGTGCGGATTTTTATAGAGAGTAAAAAAAAGTGTTTTTTTTTTGTGATCCACTGAAGGAAATACGCTAATATGTCTTGTCAAGTAGGAGTTTAGTCTGCTGGGAAAAACGCAATAGTTTGTATTAAACAATGCGGGAACATTTCATTGGAAATAAAAAATATAAAAAACAGTTTTTTTCAAAAATATATTTTATGATAATAAAACATAAGATGGAGGAGCACTGACTCCTGCAACATAGAATTCCTCCACTCATTAGCTCTTCCCGACGATCCCGTCGGGCTCACGTAAGTCATGCTTGTGTGCTTTCTTTTTATGTTGCAGGAGTAGATGCCATACCTTATTAGAAGTGACTGAAAAAGCCGTCGGAAGTTTTAGTAACAAAGGAAGTGAGTAAGGTACATAAAAAAAGACGGTGTTTAGCAACGGATCTAGCTCATATTTTAATAGAGTGCGTTGTCACGCGAATTAGGAATATGTACAACGTCTCAGCCTTTTATTAGAAGTGACTTAAGTTGGCAGAGTTGATGGAGACAGTGAACTAATATCAGGTTTACAAAAAAAAAGTAAGAAATATAGTGTAGGGACATTTCACTGGGAAAATGCATTAGTAACCATAATTACACCGAGCAAAAATTGTATTTTAAACACTACTACTGTAATCCTACCTCAGCCATTCGGAGCAGCGCACGCAATCGGTCCTTCGGCCGGTTAGTGACGCCCACCCGATTCAGGTGGGATGGCACGGATTGCGAGTTAAGGGAATTATTTTCCCAGTTTTAATATAAAACTACTTTTATGGGGGGGCAAAATAAATCAAAATGTTGCTCCAGTATAAACATAGGAGAAATTAATTTTCTAGACATGATGATGTCAATAGTTCTTGAATATCTGTCAAGTTTGTCCTAGAATTTGATAACTTTTTTTTCTCTTCGTTTAGAAAGTGTATCATCGAATGCTAATATGGTGATCTGGCGGTCTAGGGGTAAGGTATCTGACTTCTGTGTTGGAGGTTCGGGGTTCAATCCTCGGTCCCGGCACAGATTTGTCTGATTGCCAAACCCTTCCTTCACCTCTGACAAGACGTGTATTAATCACAACTTGTGAATTTGAGGAATGCCAGGCCTCCACCGTGTTTCGGATTCCACGTTAAACTGTAGGTCCTCCATTTCATCTCACAATCACCCTACCATTACACATTATCCTAAGTACTTATAACCCGAACGGATAGTAAGACGCAGTGCTAATAATAATAAATATTAATATACTAATGGCAAATATACAAGGGGTCATAAATCACCATCTTGAAGTAAAAGACTTTCACGGTAAATAAAAAGAGGTTAAAAAAGGTAAAATATTTTCTTAAATCTCAATTAACAAGAAATAAGAACTTAATGTAATACGCTTTGTTTAGAAAATTATACAAATTAAATTCAAAGCTAATCAATCTGCAGGATATCCTTGATACTGTATATTTAGTTTTTTATGCTACATGAATTCTCTAAACTCTGAAACAAGTTATTTATATTAGTAAACGACTTAAACATTAATTAAAATGTTATAACAAACATAGCACCTGTCACTCGGCAGTCATTTCATCACTGTCTGGGAAAGCCCTACTGTCACTATATATACACTTTTTGACCGTGCTAAGAATCGACCATGGGACCCATAGTTTCTCTAAAGAGAATAGCTACAAACTTATAAAATAAATGGTATGGCACTCCGCACTCCATTGTTTAAAAATTGAGATATTTACTCAAAACTCGTAATATATGTGAAACAAAATAATATACACTAGCAAACCCAAGCTATTTTCAACATTTTATTAGGGGTTGCACATATTATGGTTATCGCATAGCTATTATTCCTCATTTATAAATTTAGACCAATAAAAAAGTAAATATTGATTATTTAGTCTAAAATAATAATAGATCATTGTTGTGTAAACATTTCCCCTATTTATTTTAACTGTGATGTTTGAGATATAAAAGTTTCTATCCTAGAAAATGTATGTAATTTTATTTTCCTCCCCTGTTTCTACTCTACCCTTCGAATAGTTTATATATTTGTATTCATATCAGAAAAACTATTTATTTATAGTGTGAAACGATTTCTTTCACATCAATTCCCGGTGTTGTATACTAATCTATTTTCATTATATTTTCATATGAAAGTTTATTTTAAGCAGAGAATGTGTCTATGAATTTTAAATTTCAAGAATATGTAAAAGGGGATCTGCAATTTCAATTTCAGAAAACGGCCATTACTTTTGACAGAAGTTTCTCGGGTTCTACCAAACCAATTTTAAATATGTTTGTATTAAATAAAACAATTTACTTTTAGGTTTTCCATATTATCAAAGTTCACAGATTTTAAATAGTGAAACACCTTTATACAATTTACTTTTTTCTATCACCACGTCTTACTACCTGTTCAGGATATACGCATATGTAATAATTACTCTAATGGGGTAGAAATGAGGAAGGAAGCATTTTATAGGTAAACTATCCGCATTTTCGTGAAAGGAGAGGGGGAAACAGTTTAGGGAAAACCACCTTCAGTAACCTCAACGGATATTTGAACCCCGAACTTGCTGTCTTCAGCAGGCCGGTCTAATACGAGAGTGACACCTTAGGGCTGAGACCATTTGGCCATTGAAGTGGATTACAATTTACGGCTGGTCATTTAATGTATTTACGTTTTTAGAAAGGCTTCACGAAGTCATAACAAATAGCTGATCTTATTATTACAAAATTGTCTTAAGCTGTATATTTACACAAAAATCACAAATTATTTTAACTTACGCTGGTCTTTACTACAAACTCTGTGACTTAGACAAGCAAGAAAGTTTACTTGAAAATAAATTTCGCCAGAGTAGGTCTTGTTTTATATAAGAAAATATGCTTGCATGATGGCTTGTGATTCCCCTCTTTAGTGCCTGATAAAACAAATCAGTCAGTCCTCTGATGGGGTAGGAAACTGTTTTACCGTCGTCTTGACCTAAAGGTCCCCCCCCCCCCCCCCCCCC
>CABFWB010000368.1:288104-306349 GCA_902151455.1 Timema bartmani | reverse complement strand
GCCCCACATACACACACACAGTCAGTTCGGACGTGTGTGTGGTATTTTATATCGCCCCCGTGTTTTTCCATCGAGAAACAAGAACTCGAAAGGAGAGTTAGATGGACTGATTTCCCTCATGAATTCCGCCCCTCATTTCGTCTTGGGAGATAATTGAACCAACCAGATTAAAAGAAGATGAGTGGACCCTTTATCTTTGGGGGATAATATATTAGAAAATTAATTAATTCGTTACTTTTTAAAAAGCTCTTGATATAATATGTGTTTTAAATAAAGACGTGATTTTATGTATATAATTTCAGTCCAACACCTTAACTCAATCTCTAGCCTGTATGTATACTTAGATTAGGGTCCCGGGTTCGATTCCTGGCATGTAGGGGTCCTCGAGCTTGAGTTATTTCACTCAAGTCGAACTTGAATCGAGTATTTCAAAAAAGATCCCGATGTCGAGCATATTTAAAATTTTAAAATATCAAGAATAAATATTTGTTTATTTTAAAAGTAAAATAGTATATTTAAAATGTCATAGGTCAAAACAAACCTAAAATAGAAATACCACATCTTTAAAATGTTAGATTTAAAAATATATATATGAAAACAGCACATGTTTTTAAAATAAAAATCACACTCATTTTTGTAAATAGTAAATACTTCTGAAAAAAGAAAGTTTAAATAAACGGAAATATAGGTTTTTAAATAAGAAATAACACTTTAAAAAACATCATCTATAAATAAGAACATCATTAAATAAATAATAGAAAAAAATATCAAAATTATTTCAACACTCATTTTATTAAGACATTAAAATAACATTAAGAATCACAAAAAGGTTAATAAAAATAACGTTTTGATGAATTATTAATACTTCCCCGAAATAATTTTACTTAACTTTAATTAACCTAAAGAAAACGTAAGAAACACAAGCAGCTACTTTAAAATGAAAAACAAGATGGTTAAAATAGTATTTCTAGTAGACAATATGAAATAGTAATAATTGCTTTTTTATTTAAATCTGGTAAGTTTGGTAAAATATTTATTGTAATGTTGATTAAAACTGATTTTAAACAGATTACTCAACATAACTAATGCTACGGTAGTTTTGTAGTTGAATGTATTTAATACAATTTTAAATATCTTAAGTTCAAAAACTCTATGTAGTCTCAATGTTAAATTTAACTGAAATTATAGTCTAAATTAAATAGCCTATACTTACCACTGCGTCTTAAAAATTGATTTGTACTACATCAAGAGGAAGCTCTAAAATGACGAGCCTAGAACACTTTCGATCTCCCCCAGCTTTAGTAACAAGCTCGGGGTTAGGGATGATGAATGTTGAATTCAGAAAAAGTATACCCGCATTTGCGTAGAGAGAGAGAGAGGGTGGGGGGGGGGACCATTTAGGAAAAACCACCCTCGGTACACCTGACCGGGATCGAACTACGATCTCCCCGTCATCGGCAGTTTATTTTATTTTGAGAGTAGAGCTTTAGAGCATGCAGCCACTAAAGCGTTTTTTTTAAAACACTTCATCCATCATTTTCATTACTACTTTTTTCCGTTTCAATTTCGGTTATTAAAATGCTATCTTACAATTTAAATTAGGTCAGCGTTGATTTTTTGTTTGAAACATCATTTTGAAAACTATCACCACTCGACTGATTACTATCAATATTCCTGACACTACACATCCACCCGTTTTGTCTAGATACTTTAATAAATATCAGATCAAACAGGTATACAAATAGTAAATATATTCTACAGTGTCACCCGGAATCGATTCAGGGTTCTCTTGATTTTTGATCGAACACCTTGAGGACTTATTCATGAGGGCAAGGGTCAGTACTGTTAAATACAGTTATGGCATTAAACAACGAAACACAAAACAGAAGCTAAATAATAAGAGTATAATTTACGGGGTGGGGCAGGGCGGGGCAGAGCACTGAACGTAAAAGTAATTAGCCACCAGGTTTTACCTCCAATAAGAACAATAGTAAATATTTTACGAACTCATATGTTATACACGTTGTTTTGAACACATTCAAAGAGACCCTGCATGCTCATATTATATTATATAAATAACCTATTTACAGTTTAGCTTTTGTGTGCTTGCTGCTCCATTTTGTTCATTCCCGGCCTCATAAAATGTTATCCTTCCTTCAACCCCTTTACACTATGCCCCATGTCTCCCCTCTGTGAAAATAAAGTTTGAAATATCATGTGATGTTCACAATGAGATTGAAACATTTAATTTTCTATTTTTCTTTTGTATTGCTCTACATAATATAATATTCCGGTTTTAATATTAAAACTCTTGTTTTACAAAAAATATTCTTGACCCTTCTCCCCCACCCCCTCCGAGGGATCTATTTATTCTCTTTTGTACCATCCTGTCTGGAAATGTTTGCACGCCCTATTTACAAAAATAGCAAATGACGTGGAATATTTCGTGGTTTTAAATCTTATATAGACCTGCCCCCACCCCTATCCGCATGAGTGGGCTCGTGGGCTAAGGCGTTAACCTCGTATATTATGGTTTACTGGTGGTGGAGAGGTCGGGGTTTAAAATCTCAATCGTGGCAGGGTTCTTTGAAGGTCTCCTCCCCTCCCTAGATGGTTTCCAACCATCCCCTCACGTAAATACGGATACATTTCCTCTAATTTATATCGTCCTCGTGCATACCGCTTTAGTGTAAATATACGGATAGGCCGGACGGGGACTAAGACGAGCTAGAACCATGCGTGAATCACTATAATAGGATATGTCACGTATCCGCAGGGTCTCGATCAACATAATGTGTATCCGCGGACTTCGCTAAATATTTGTGTCCGCGGATGGTAAAATATTTCAAATCCATAATATCCTCAACACCAGTGCAGCTATAAATTAGTCATTATAATCCTTATATATAATTTTATAAGCCCGTTTCCGGTAATATAAATTACGAGGAAATGACTGAACAGATTTTGACAAACGAACACTCATTTTAACGGTTAGGAGTCCAGGATGTCGTGAATAATAATAATTTTCCACGAAAACCCTTCTTCACAGATAATTTTCAGTTTTTAATTCTTTGTTTAATCACCATGGAAATCGTTATTTGCTGAATGGCTGTAAATCTCTATATAAAATATATCTCTTTGGTTAAAAAATAATTGCTCAACCTTTATTTGTTCGTCCGATCACATCTCAACTTTCTTTTTGGATGAATATTTATCTTTGGATGCTGGTCATAGCACATCTAAATTGAGATTCCTAGACTGGGGAAACATTTATTTTTTATTGGAATTTTGCTATCGTTAACTCGCATTTAAATCAATAATATTTAGCATAATTTGAAAATTGAAAGCTTAAGCTGTTCATGAAAATGTTGTCTACGTTTTGTATCGCGCAAAAAAAATTATGTTTAAATATGTTTTGTTATGTATTATTTATAATTTATAAACTCAAAAACAATAAAATTATCTTGAATATTGTTAAAAAAAAAAAGGACATTTTAATTATCTAAGTATGAGTCTTGGTGTTTTTTTGTTTGTTTTTTCAATTAATTTTTCAATTAATTTTAGCAAATAGTAACATAATACAAATACATAAGTTAAGCTATGTTTTTATTTTACAGCTTAGTTTTGAAGACATGATATTTAAAAGTAATGTTTAGTGTACCCCATCTAGCTTTTCACATTTTTACAGATACAATAAGTTCATTTATGTTTCCATGTAGATACTTAATTTTGAGGGAATACTATTTCAAAGTACCGTAATGTTTGGATACCATATCTATATTTTCACAAACTCTCTCCACTCATACACACACACACACACACACACAAACAAACAAACACTCACTATATAAAACTCTCTCTCTCTTATATAATCTTTTCTTATTCTCTCTTTCACACTTTATCCCTCTCTCTCTCTCTCTCACACACACACACTCTCTCTATCCTCACATACACTCTTTATCACATAATTTATCTTACATTATCTTTATTGTACTCTTTCTATTAAGGTCTCTCTCAAACCCTCTCTCTCGAACGTTCTTTCTCTTGAACGCTCTCTCATAAACGCTCTCTCTCTCAAACTCCCTCTATCTCACTCTCACTCCCTCTATCTCACTTTCACTCTCTCTATCTCAAACTCACTCTCTCAAACCCTTTCTCTTTCTTTCAAAATTTCTTTGGTTTATTTCTAACCCTTTCTCTGACTTTCTCTCAATCTAATTTTATCTCTATAAACTAATCTCTCTCCCTAACCTTCTCTCTCAAACTTTCTCTCACATGCCCTCACTTTTCTCTCTCTTTCACACAATATATCTCCCAAAATTTTACATTCTCTTTCTCTCTCAGACACACAATCTCTCTCCTTTCTTTCACACACACACACTTTTTCTCTTATCCCAGTATCTTTATCTCTAACACATACACACACTCTCACTATCGCTCGCTCATACTTGCTTGATCTCTCTTAATTGCTCATTCTCAGTCTCTTACACTCACTTTTCACACTCACCCACACACTTAGACAATCACACACTCAAACACTTACACTCTCACAATCACATTTTATTACTCTCTCTATCATATATCTTAATATATATTATTTGATAAAACCGTTCCCAGTAAAACAAATTACGAGGAAATGACTGAACAAATTTTGACAAACGAACATTCATTTTAATATTAGGGAATTAGGGGATACCGGTAAAATAGTGGCCTAAAACTAAAACCCAATTTTCTTAGCGAGTTTTTCATATTTTTCTTCTTCGTGGGCAATGGTTCATTTTGTTACCACCCACTCCACTACCTCTTAGCTACGGCCACTCTAGTCTAAAAGGAAGGTGGGAGCTAAGCTAAATGACAAAGAAAGAAAGTATTACATAGCAACAAAATAAATAATAAAATGAATGTTTTATTCATAATAACAACAGAAACAAAATTTAACATGGCCTCAACAATCCATCTAAAGTGTGTTGAAGATAATTTCAAACGTAAGTTAAAGTCAAAACGTTCATCTAGGAGAGACAGCAACTCGACTAGCCTATTCTCTCACAACAGTGAATATTGGCAACAAAATTGTGAATATTATACAATTAGCCAAATCACAAGTTAATAAATATCCAACCCGCCTCGGTGGCGTAGTTGTCTAACGCACCAGTCGTGTTGAGCTCGACCACCAAGGACGAGGAGATCGAGGTTCGAATCTCGGTCGGGTGAACTGGGGTGGTTTTTCCTAAATGGTTTTCCACTCTCACTCCACGCAAATGCGGGTTCACTTCCCCTAAATTCAACCTTCCCAATTCCTAATCCATTAGTGTAATTAGTACTTAAGCGTATAACCCGAACGGGTAGTAAGACGCGGTGCTAAATAATAATAATAATAATAAATATCTATCCTGTTAGCTATTTAAATACAAAAAATAAAGCGCCTTAGGGGCATCTTTTAAAATGTTTTCAAAGTGTCTGCTTCATCAAAATTAATGCAGACGTTGCTACATTTACATTAAACATCACACTGATGTTGATACAAACACGAGAGTGTGACTTTCCGGCATCGAGTCAAACTCCCGCGGGACTATTATATATCGACTCAAAACAAGAACTCTCCTTGTTAATTAAATTTTATGACATAATAAAATTTGTCTAGTTAAACTACAAGATATTTCAATTAAATAAATTTAATTATTATTTAGTCTAAATCAAACAATCTGCTACATTTACGTTAAATTCAAACAGCAATTAAGTATGAAAACGTTATACACAAAAGGGAAGAATTTACTTGAAGATTGAACTTGTCAAATTTAATTTAAAAACATCCAATAACACAAGCTAATAAATGTGGCAATCTAAAAAAAAATACTTTACTTCTTTGATACTAGCACCTAAGTGGCGGCAAAACAAATTAACAGTCTCATAAAACATTTAGTAAATAAATTACTCTTAGTTTGGCTTATTCCAAACTATTACACTAATTTTGATACAAATAATTACGACATCCTCCGGTAAATTGTCCAAGTCCAGGACAGTACTTAGATGGCTATACAGGTAATAGTCTACGACATGGTGTCTCTTGCAGAAATCGATATGTATTAGTCACTGAGTTTAGAAACAGCAAGGTTTAAATAGTGTTTCTTAGTCGCATAGGAATAAGGGGGGAATGTCCAGATTGGTCGATGGTTTTCAACGGTCACTTTTCAAACATCACGCCATGCTTGACTATTCTTGGATTGGCCATGTTGCTTCAAGACGAGCCGCCTGGTTTTTGCGCTCCGTTGGTTGGTGGAAGTGATGAACAGACATCGCGCTATAAATTGGTTCTTGGATTTGTCTTCCGCGCCGGACACCAGGGGAGTTCCATTTAGTTGATGGTCTCAGTTCCGATTTGACCTGTCCGCTCGGAACCTCGGCTAGTGGTGCACGACGGCTGGTTTCTACCTCCTCTTTGATTTAGGATGCGAGGTAGTTTTCCAGTCTTGAAAGTTGTTCTAACCAGAAGAAATACAAGTGGTAAGTACATGAAAATATTGATTTTGTGGGGGAGTTTCATTCTTGATTGAATTCGTACAGATTAAAGACAGTCTACATAGGACTACAATAGAGAAGTTTACTATTGCAGGAAGTTTAATATTGCAGAAAGTTCATTACTATCGATGTTTTATATGGAGTGGGTAGTATGACTATTGAGGGAAACCTTCGCGTGACGCNGAAGCTTACTATTGCAGGAAGTTTATTACTATTGATGTTTTATATGGAGTGGGTAGTATAACTCTTTAGGGAAACCTTCGCGTGACGCTTAAGATGGGGGTAGTATGTTGTAACATGTTGCAATGTTACAATCTGTACAATCATTCTTTGTTTACATCAACATGGAAACCATGATTTGTATACAGCTGAATATTGATAAATAAAATATTTGTCCTTGTTTAAAAATAATATCAGCTCAATCGTTACTTGAGTGGTTTGGTGCAGCGAATACATAAAGATCTGGGAGAGGGGTCATTTTAAAGTTCTCATCGGGGCGTGAAGGGGGAAATTATACGTTTTAATTAAAGTTACACACCGAAATCTAAATATCTAAGTAAAGTTGGTAGCCTTTGACGAGTAAACTTTTAACTAAAAAGTGAGTGAGGGCTTATTATATAGATCCTTTCCCAATAAAAAGTTTAAAATACATCTTAGTGCAATAACCTGCAGCCATCGCTGCAACGACTCGCTAGTATAAATATAATAGTTTAAGAGTTTTTTTTTAAAGTGGAAGTGCATTGTTAAAAATAATATAAAAGATACATAAACTTATTCCACTTTTTTTTCCACACACCGAGTGCGTGTACAGTCCCATAAAAAATATCATTTGTTCTAGGCATATAATTTGATTTTTTTCTTAACATTTTTGTAATGCTTGAAACAATAAACGTTAAAAATTACTACCCGCATCGGTGGGCACATGGACTAAACGCCAAGATCTTCTAGTCTGTTTGCCACCGACGGGAGAGGTTCAGGTTAAAATCCTGGCCAGGTGTATTGCGATTATTTTTTCATACAGCAAGCAATTATTGCAATCGTGGAAATTTTCGACCTCGAGTTTAGGGTGTATTCTGACGTTTTATGTGTGTCCGAACTCTAAATGGGTCTTAAAATTATTTTTGTACCTAGGCTACAGTCGAAACAGCTTGTGGATTTCGTTAAAACATGATATTTATTTGTTAAAATGGTCTTAACTCTAAGCCAAATTTACCTAGAAGCCAAATCGTAGTTTTGGTTCTAGCCTTTAAATTAAAGGTAGTGAGTGTATCATAACTGATTTATGAAAAATTTTAATTTTTCAAACATGGCTTTACAGATTTTGTTTAAAATGATTATCTGGAGTTCTTTTTTACGTGATAAATAAGTATGTACGTTAAATTTTATTTTAAAATTAATGATTTCAGTATTTTATTGATGATTGGTTTTTAAAGTATTCACCTTTTATTGAAGTAGCTATTACAATTTGGTTTAAAATTTATATCTGAAGGTTGTTTCACATAATCATCAAATCAATGTTGGATTTTCTGCAAAAACCCTTTAATAGATAAGTGTACTGTTAACATATGCAGTATGATAAACTATTACGATTGTGTTAAACATGATACTTATAATCTATAAGGGGATCTGTCCGCATTTTTATCTGAAATTAGTGTATGTGTCCTACTTGTATCCACTTTGCTAATCTTAATTCGGATAATCGCATCCACGCAGGGATCCAGCTGTCGCACACCCAACTCTGTCAAGGGAAGTATATTTCCCTCGGTTTTGGTCCAGGGGTAATGTTGTGTTTGCTCAGTGTCCAACCCCTTACAACCAGGTTTATTGGTCCACAGGGCCAGAGAGGGTGACAGGAGTGAACAAACAACGGCGCTCCTAATTCCCTCAGCAGCTCGGGATTGAGCCGAGAGCTGTGACATCGCCAAGCTTATGAACAAACTCTGACTAGACATTTATTTTAAACTAATCATATTCTTCCTTCCTCAAATATATTTAATACTTTACGGTTTGGCCAATATTCCGATATCCTGAATTGGTCGATAGTCACGCGTACTAAACGTCAAGCCTACACTATACCCATTGGCTGGAGATCGAGAGGTCAAATCCGGTCTGGGTGTACTAATTGGTATTTTTGTAGATGTTTCCTCTTTATTTTACCTTTCTTATCCGTACCCCATAAGAGAAATTAAACTAGTACAGCCCTTACGGGTAGTAAAATGTGTAGAAAATAATAACTAATATTGATACAGCCCTTTGGTGAGCTGGTGGTCTAGAGGTAAGGTGTCTGACTTCTGTGCTGGGGGTCCGGGATTCAATCCTCGGTCCCGGCGCAGATTTATATGACTGCCAAACCCTTCCTTCACCTCTGACAAGACGTGTATTAATAACAACTTGTGAATATGTGGAATGCCAGGCCTCCGCCGTGGTTCGGATTCCGCGTTGAACTGTAGTTCCTCCATTTCATCTCACAATAATCCTACCATTACACATAGTGAACAACTGAAAATAAAATCTTCTATTTTCGCGTGAATCCGACACGATTCAGATGGTGTTTGTTCCCACCTAATTCTATATTGATTATCCGTATTCTCTCTGATTACTGTGTGGAGTGTGGGAGCCACCATACGAAGCTGCTTGTTTATCTATCTCTCTCTCTCTCTCTGTCTGGCTGAATCCCAGCATCCGCTGCTGCATTCGAATCATCTCGTTAACAATAGCGAATCTACACTTTTCAATGCATTGAACACTAAACAATTCCTATGATGTCACAACCCCTCGCATGTAAAATTGTGTGTGTGGCTTCTGATAACTAAACAACATAAACACAACATTCAAAAGTCATTAAATACGAGTATATGAGTAATTCAGTGAAAAAAACTATCAAAGCTCCGATTTATTAAAAAATTAGACGCATATCCAAAGCTATGCCACTGAGCTATCCAATTCGTCCCCTGCCCAGAATAATTTCACACTTATTACCAGAAGAATAAATTATATTTTTCAACTACAACAATCATATTACTAGCCAAATAGATTTAAGGAAAATATTTGGCGTTCACATTTAAACCTCATAGGCTCGATTCACTTGTAAGGTAGGCTCATGTGTCCCCGTGTTTGACGGTGTAGGTGTGTGTTCGCGTGCTAAGAGGTTTTTTTTTGTTACTAAATTGCTAGAAAAAATGAACACGTACTTATGGTCACGTGGACTAAGGCGTCAATCTCGTTTGGTATAGTTTGCTGGAGACAAGCAGGTCAAGGTTTTAATATCGGCCGTGTATGTTGAGGTTTTTTTTCTTTATGGTTGTCCACGCTAATGTTGATACATTTACTCCAAGATATATCTATTTTATTCTCAACCCATTAGTGGGACCATGCGGATAGTTCGAACGGGGAATAATACTTGAGGAACGTGCGAATGTAACTTAATAGTGTGTCGCGGGTATGGGAAGACGGGCGGGTACACTAAGGATATAAGGATTTTCCCCACCGAAACCGTTTTTAAGATAGATTTCCTTGCGAGTGCTGGCACATTACCCTCGACATCCCGACAAGTTTAAAAACGAGCTACAAACCATTACCTTGTGCAAGCGCGTGATTAATTAAGGGCTTAATCTAAGTACACCTTTTTAAAAAAATTTGAACCTCTGTCGCAAAGTAGATGGTGAAGGTATAAATCATCAATGATCGACTCCGACTAGAATTACAGCTGAGGTTAAAATGTATTCTTCTTATGGTGCACAATAATTTGAACGATATTAGGGCATGATTCCCAATGTCACAAAAAAAAAAGTAGTTTGTCTCTAAAACAAGATCTTGAGCTGTAGATTTGAACAGAAATAACTGAACGTTGAACTTTCGCTGGGGCTTACTAGATGCCTTTGGTGCGAAGGAGGACCAAGGACTCTCAAAATGTAGAAGATTTACGAAAACTGTAGGACGCACGCTGCAGAAAGAACGGTGAAGAATAAGGACGTTCGCTTTGATTGGTTGTTGACGGCAAACACGCATCCGATAAAAATAACAAATTTTATTACGTGAACGCCACGTGGTGAGTTTGCCGACGAAAACGAAACTAAGACTGCAATTGATAACAGAAATGCCCGCTTACAACAGCATTTCTAAATGCGAGATCTCTTTGAGAGCAAATAACACACACAAAAAATCTGCTTCAGTGGCTGCATGTTTTAAGGCGCCACTCTCATGTTAGACTTAACTGCTGTTGACAGAGAGATCGTGGTTTTAATCCCGTTCCCTTATACTGAGAGGTCTAGGGTTAAGGTGTCAGACTTCTGTGCTGGGGGTCCGGGGTTCAACCCTCGGTCCCGGAACATATTTATTTGATTACCAAACCCTTCCTTTACCTCTGACAAGACGTGTATTAATCACAACTTTTGAATGTGTGGAATGCCAGGCCTCCACCGTGGTTCGGATTCCACGTTAAACTGTAGGTCCTCCATTTTATCTCACAATCACCCTACCATTACACCATAGGTGTGTACAGCCCAAACGGTTAGTAATACGCGGTGTTAATAGTGATAGTAATAATAATAATAATAATCTTGTACTGAGAGAGTTTTTTTCCAAAATGGTTGTCCACTCTTCCTCCACGTTAATGCGATACACCTTCTCTAAATTCAACTTTCTTCATCCCTAACTCACTAGCGTAATTGGTATATATGCGTATAACCTGAACAAGTAGTAAGTAATAAGCAGTGCTAAAAAAGATGCATGTATGTCACTTTGAATGTTTAAAAATTCTTCCCGGACAACAGGCAGAGGGCTAAAATGTAGGACATATTCGGGAAAAGGAGGACGTCTGGTCACCCTGCGTGTAATACAAACCCTGTAATTTGGGTGAGCAAGAAAGTTTACTTGGGCGACTTTTTTTGTCTGATTACGATGGCTAATACGATTTATTTGGAAATCATTATTGACTTTGTTTCATACGTTTATAGTCTCACTTGCGTTTACTTATAACGTCAATGGGGGCGGTATTTGGATCGCATAAACTACGGAAGTAAAAATATTCGCATGGTAATTTTCTCAAGGCTAAGGTTAAGGGCTAGCGAGCTAGCATTGGGTGACCATTTCCTACTCATGCCAATCTGGGACAAAAAATTATAAAATATAATAATTAACAGTGACACCATCAAAACATGTTTTTACTGTGCACACAAATTATCACAATAAATATTCACAGTAAATAATCAAATAACCAAGGAAGAACCTACGAAATCAGTGCTAAAAATCATACAGATACAGTATAAAATATAAGCATAAATAATTCTTACTTAAGGAACCAATTTTTTTTATATAAAAACACTATATTTTAATTATATTTTTCTGAATGAATTTTTAAAAAAATCGTCAATACTTTCAATTTTGTTTTTGAACTCTTCACAAAGTACACTCAAGTACATCTTGTTATAGTCATTGCTTTTAATGTTTTGATGCTCACTTGTGTTTTTCTGCGCTCCACAAATTATTAGTTATTTACAAAAAAAATGTCTGTGGCTGCATTTGTCCCTGGAAGGCTTCTCGCTAACTTCTCGCCCCTGCCTTTGTTCAATGGATTAACTAAACAAGTCGAATCTTTATTTCTTTTGTATTCTGATTCCTGAGGTCTAGTCTAGCGTATCAAAACGCGTGATATATTATCTGACACTCGTTAACAAAACAATTTAATAACATAAGATTTTGCATATTCAAAACAAGACGGCTTTCAAAATCCGGGACGTTTTCCGGGACATTTGCAAATGCGGGACAATGTGCTGAAATTCGGGACTATCCCAGAAAATCCGGGACGAATGGTCACCATAATCTAGCAGCACTATCCCGTTTCAACATGTTGATACATCTATTTTATTTATTTGGTTGGTACCGCTTCTTACTAACCGTCTGGGCTGTCCGTATAATAAATTCACTAATGAAGTAAGAATATGTTTTTATTTTGCTATCACGTCTCACTACCCGTTCGGTTTAGATGCTAATCAACTAATTACACTAATTTTTTTAAGGACGAGAAAGACTGAATTTGGGAGAAATGTACCTGAATTCGCGTAGAAGGAAAGGGGAAAAACCACTCTCAATACACTCGACCGGGATTTGAACCCCGATATCTTCGTCATTGGAAGTCTAACCTGTCAAAAGAGTGACGCCTTAGATCAGTGTGGTCCAACTAGCGGCCCGCGCTCACTGAAAATGTTGCCCTCACAGTATCTTAGAGGAAAATTAAAGGGAAGCCTTAGATGGCAGATTTTAAATAGCTAATGATTCACATAAAAATATTTATTTAAAAAGTCATAACATTTTACTATGCATTTATTTTATTAATAACAATTTATGTAAATAAATATTTATAATGCTAGGTTGTTTTATGAAAGTGTGTGTGTGTGGTGTATGCATATTTTCTCATACATTTTGGGAGATTAATACACTTTTTTGGCAGTAACATTTGAAAAATTCTACCAGCAAAAAATACTATATATATACATACACTATATTTGTTTATTAAGTGTTGTTTGTATGCCTATATTAAGTTTATGGGATTACTAAATATATATTTAGCCCACGTTTCAAACTAATTATCAGATTTGGCCCTTGGGATTAGAAAAAAACCCTTGGAACACCCTGGCTTAGATCATTCGACCGCAGAAGTGGTCGATAAGGAAGTTATAATTTGAGAGAAAACTAAATCTTATTTTCATAGAGGTATAGTGGAAAATAATTTATGAAAAACTACCCTATGTACACTGTCAAAATTTGGATTCCATCCTCTCCCTCACCGCTAAACCAGATCAGACGAGCGTGACGCCTTGGTTCATGTTGCCACTTATGAGGGTTTGATGTTTAGTCTCTCTCCCTGACTCTCTTAGCTCTCTCTTAACCTCTATTTCTCTTTCTCTTTCGGTGCAAGTCCAGCTGTGTATACACTCGCACAATGCCTACTTGTGTGAGAATGTTCCCTGGGTCCGAAAACATGAATCTCTCTTGATTGTTTACTAGGTTATTTAGGGCAAACCGAATTCTTCGACCGTGTCTTTCGCCACCTGACGCGTGTTCGACGTCTTCGTCTTCAGTTTAGACACCTACCATTAAAACTACAACTGCACCTTTGTTGCTTACTTGCTCGCTCGCTCAAGGAGCCTTTAATTGGCACCATTAAAATTACCTTTGAAAAAAATTACATGCCAAGGTTGTGTTTTTAAATAGCTTAGTAGAAATTACAATCTACTTGTGAACTAAAATAGTCTAAAAATGCACATTAAATATTGTTTGACATTTTATGTAAACATTTTAAACCGACCGTTCTTGTTAAATCTTTCTCTGAATGATGGTGGAAGTTGGTGTGTGTGTGTTCGTTCATCGCGTCTCAACACCCGCCAAGGCTATCCTCAAAACTATTTTAATAGAATAAGGATGAGAAAGATAGCATTTAAAGGAAGTGTAGTCACTTAATTGTGTAGAAAGAGTGGGATACAAATAAAAAACTTGATACAACCCAACCTCAATCCCCCCGTCACCGGAAGACCGGGCTATTGCCAGATTGATGCCTTAGACATTGCGACCACTGATGTGGGCTTGTGGTGAAAGTTAATTTTTTTTATATATCTAAGCAAATTTTAAATTTAGTTAGGATTCAACCAAAATGGCTAGGATTTGATCTCCAAATTTCCAAATGGTTGCATTGGAATTAGGGGAAGCTCAGGGAATAAAAAAAGGCATTTTTTTTAGTTCCAACTCCAAAGGGACATGTGTGTTCGTACTCTACGTTCATAAAGTAACATTTGACAACAAGCAACGTTTATTAAATTAGTATTTAGTACATTACAGGATGAACCTGTTATAAGATATTAAAAAAATATGTGTAGAGTAACCAACGTTGACAAAATGTTATTTCAAAGCTGTCAAAAGTGACAGCTTTAAAATGCATGGCTTGGCACTTGATTACAAATTAGTAAACTATTTAATCATCCTTCCTAAGGTTAACTCATTATATACTTAAACTAGTTCTGGCCACTATACCAGCTTTATGTTCTGTTGATAATCCGAGAGGGTTTAACCTTCGTTTAGTAGTATATCATAATGGTTTCTTGTCCAAAACGTAACTTATATTTCAAACAAACTTGGTAGGTACACAACAGGGGTCGGCAAATAGTCTATCTTACGGCAATTTCCAGTCGATCGTGTAAGAAAACCGCATTGTCATTTTAATTACGGAGACTTTTAAATTCGCAAATATATTAAGTACTTTTGAATAATATTTGAGTGTGACAAAAATGACCTTAATCGGTCATAATCAATAATTTTATAAGACTTTATATTAAAATGTAAATTTTATTTAATATATATTTTTTCTATAAATATGGGGACGTAAGTACATAAGAAGTGATTTCATTTAAGGAATAGGCTAAACATAAGATGTAAAGACCAAAACAAAGAACAAGTAGATGAGAAATTATGAGTTATCGTGGGGATTTTAAAAAGGTTTATAAATAGATCGGGATATTGGTTTTCATTTAAAATTTAACTCTTTCATGTTTCCTATTAAAGATAAACGTTATACTTCCAAGGATGGTTTTAATTTACATTCTGGGAGGAAGATTCTTCATTTTCATGTTAAACCAAAAGCCCAAGATATATACGGTAAAAAAAAAAGTATACAATAAATATTATTTCAAGATCCAAAAATATAATATTTTGATAGTGTAGGAATATTTTCAGAATTATTAAAACATTTATTCATTTTGTTTAAATGTTGTATTTTTAAAATTCACCGAATATAACCTAAACACACAATGAAAAATCCTATTTTGACTTATCACTATATCACAAGTAGACAACGTCGTAAAATAGTAGAAAATCTGTATTATTTGACCTGTGGATGTGGCAACATTGTCACAAGAGTGTTCCTCTCTCTCTTTATTTTCAACAGCCCCCCACCCCCATCTCTTTTTCTTTCTTTCGCCAACAAAAACAGGGATTAGTGGGACAAGATGATATCTTATAAAATCTAAAAATGTCAAAAGAACTATTTTGATATTAAAGTTATTGAAATATCTTAACTTTTAATGTTGTGGTTCAACTGGTTTTCACCAAAAACCAAACATATGGCTTTACTTACTTGAATAGTTTTAGTTTTATGAACTTATTTCTGAAAACTTAGAAACTAAAATGTAAGTTTTTAAATTAGAAATTATTTACTCGCTGTGGGAATAAAATACGCTTTAAAAAATGTACTCATGTTCATTATTGATTTATAGACTAGCTTATTAAGTTGGAGATCTAGGAAAGAAGAGAAAAGGTGTTTGTTTGTTTTTTGCAGTTTTTAGGATCAAAACTTGTTTTGGTTGAAATAAATCAAATATTGCTTCAGTACAAACAAAGAATTTAATTTTCTTCAGGTGGTGATATCAACAGGTTGTTGAATATTTGTTGATGGTGTCCTAGAATGTGATGCCACCTTTTTTTCTTCATTTGAAAAGTTTGTCATCTAATGCCGCTATGCGCATGACAGATATTCAACATCTAGTTAATCACCATGTTAAGAAAGTTCTCTATGTTCATACTCGACCTATATATATAAAAAAATTTTGGCCAACAAAATGTTTTGCTGTAAAAACTGCAAAAACACTGATATTTTCTCGCGTCCCCCACATTCCCACCTTAACCATATGTATATATTATAGTCCAACGCCTTAGAGGGCCGAAATGCTACTGAATGAACTAAGTCAAGGGTCATGAGTTCGATTCCCGATATAGCTGGAAAATTAATCACTGTCTAAATGCTGGCTTACTCTTTTACAGTGATAAATAAACGGCTTGGGTGTGGGTTGGTGTGTCTGAATTCGGTTTAAGGTAGTTGGACGAAGGATGTTGGAAGCTGCACGTGACCCTGCCGGTACGCGTTGCTCAAGAAAGCTCCAGCAGATGTAACATACTCTAACAAAATAATACGTTCTGGCACTTAGAAGTAAGCATGTATACTATCTTAACACCGCGTATTACTATCTGTTATGGTTATACCTATGTACTAACTACGCTAATGAATTGGGGATGAGTACGGTTGACTCTAGACGAAGTCTCCCCGCATTTTCTTTGAGGGATATTGGAAAATCATTTTGGGAAAACCACCCTCAGTACACCCAACAAAGATTTGAACCTCAATCTCCTTGCCATTGGCAGTCTTTTGCCTTAATTAAACCTTGCGGCCACCAAAGCAGGTAAGCAAGCATATATTATATTATAATGTCTGTAAAACCATACGAAGATGGTTGTAGTAATAATATTAATAATAATATTTCACGCATATTTAAAACTATACAAATAAATGACGCGTCACTTTCGTGTCGTCAAGGCTGCATTACACGTATCAGTTTGTTGCGCTGCTTTCTGACGCTGTGTTGCAGCACTGCAAGTTGTCAAATCTAGGGTACCAATTACACACGCACACTACTTTCTGACGAATGATCCTCTTTCAGCTAAGGGAAAGAGGAGGTATTTTACCGTCCACTTTTTTCCCCCCTGGTTCTCTTCGTGCCAAGTTGTCTCGTCAACAAATAAATGATGATTTGCTTCTATTTCACTGACACTGCCGAAGTTTGAAATCTCGTGGTTTTGTAAAACGCAGAAAGAAACTTGTGTGGAGTAGAAATGTAGTGTTAAGACGGAACACACCTGTCACAGATTGTGACGATTTTAACTGAATTAGATGGTGAAGACTTCCATACTTACCTACATATGAATTAAGACACCTACAAGCCTCTTGTGTCTATAGTGTATCAGCGGTTGACTAAACTAGATACCGATGTCAGAAAGGCCATATCTCCACATGAGAAGCTAAGTGTCACACTAAGATTTCTTGCAACAAGTTGATCATAAAAAATATTTTAGATTTTCCTCCTTTACAGGGGCGCGCATGCGCGGTACAACATTCCAGAATTTGAAAGCGCATAGTGCCGATTACATGATGCAGAAAGCAGTCATCCAATCACAAAATGTCAAACTCGTTTGATGATGGCGATGCCATATTTCTGACACGCGCACTGATCATTTAGGTATAAAACTAGATAATCTTGCAGCGCTGCAAAACGATGTCCGAAAGCAGCGCTGCAACCTGCTACGTGTAATGCGGCCTTAAGACTGGATTGCTGGGGACGTGGAGATTTGGATTCGAACCTCGGTTGGGTGTAGTCATACTGAGATTACTTTTTTCAAAATGGTTTCTCATGCTCCCACCACGTAAATGTGGGCACATACCATTTAAAATTATACCTTGCTTTTCTCCTCTCTTAGAGGAATCAATGTATGCATATAGCCCGTAGGAGTTGAGACGTTGTTGGAAAGTGTATACATACATATCAAAAAATGTACCTTGCCAAACTACTGGCTACTGTTTTCCAAGCACCTCTAAACTAAATATAATTATTTCACACCGTCTCGTTGTAGCGAAATAATTGGAGCTGCTTTTGGTAGGTAGACCGGCGGCCACTTCTAAAATAATCACACCACCGCTTGGGCGGTCCTAGGTTGCCGCGTGCCGGTGTTGTGTGTGGTTTGCAGGCTGGAATATTTCATGAGCCTTTCCACCATGTCCGTCGTAAATACGGATCGGCGAGGTCAGAACCGCTGTGTGTGTTGGCGCCTCTCTCGGGGATCTGCGCCACTCTCCCAAGTGGGGTTGTTTTTATGGGCTGGGCGCTCGCTCGTGAAACCTTTGGAATATATAT
>CABFWB010000368.1:259419-276082 GCA_902151455.1 Timema bartmani | reverse complement strand
ACGCCTCAAGTGCGGCGCTATACTAAATACAAGACGTCACCTACCTGAAATTGAATGGAATAGGCCAGTTTCATACGCGAAACTGGCCCATTCCATTTTGGTCTAGGTAGGTGTCGTCCTGTATTTAGTATAGCGCCGCACTTGAGGCGTACTAAATATGATTATGAAACTGGCCCTTAGTCATTACTCCATAATATAAATTGAGCAATACATTACAAAACTATTATTTTATTCATATAAATAACAATTTGTTTAAAATAAATTAAATGCTACTTTTGTATATATATATAATATAGTGCTTAACTTCTGACGAAACGCGGTGGAACGGCGTTCTGGTACCTCTATTAAGGCAAACATGAAATTCATTCAAACACAATCACATTATGATGAATTTTAAAACTTTTCTTCTGTTTTTAAAAGAAAATAGCTTAAAAACACGTATTTTAAAGCTTAATTTTTTTTTTAATCTTGGAGGGGGGAGCAGACCCCCTGGCAGTGCGTTCCGGTACCTAAAATTTTATAAATCAACCACTGTATGTATACCGTAACATGTGGGACTTGCTCCAGCGGTGGACAGGGGACACACAAACAAACCATGAAAAAAGTTCATATAAGCATGTGTTTCATTTGACCTTGTTTCCTATCTATAGTCATGTATGTACTCTAGTAATATAGAGCTGCTTAACATTATATGCTGACAATACATGTATTAATCACAACTTGTTAACGTGTGGAATGCCAGGCCTCCACCGTGGTTCGGATCCAACTGTAGGTCCTCCATTTCATCTCACAATCACCCTACCATTACACATTAGCTTAAGTGCGTACAACCCAAACGGATAGTAGGATGCGGTGATATTACTATTATTATTAATAATATTATTATTATTAATATTATTATTATTATTATTATTATTATTAACAACATTATAAGAAGTGCCCAGAAAGGCCATCTTCGGTCTGAATTTAAGCCGGCTCTCTTTCAAAAATACCAGGTGTTTGGAATAATCCCTAGAATATACCTAGTTAACAGGTCGAGAGATAGCGAGTATGATATAAACTTACAAACAGTTTGCTGGAATCAAGGTAGAACGGCGGGTAAAATATTTTGTAACCAACCTTTGTTAATGAGATATTGAACAACCTTTCTGTAATTTAACTTGTTCAAGTTTTTAATTACAAAATAAAGTGAACCTGAAAAAGAATACGGTTAGCTTTGCTAACTCAATCAAATGTTGTTCACTCTAAATAATTAATGTTGATTTTCTGCTGAGAGATGATCATAAATACTATTCAGACAAGAGCGACTTATTATAAAACTTATAAAAGAAAATTAGTTTATAACACTTTGAAGTGTTACGTCTGGGGTTAACGTTAGTGAAGTTAAGTTATCAGGGGTCATTTGATCGTACCCCTGTTGGGACAATATTGTTTTTCATAGAATTAGTCATTTTATAAATCTTCGTAGACAGACTATGCTTTTTTTTTTTAATATCTAAAAATCTAATTTGTGGATACAAGTATTTAATTTTACTTTGTTAAACATATTACATAATCGTTTAACATTTAATACTTGCAGTTGACTGATGAAGGAGAACTAATATTAATTTTCAAATAAAATCACATCTCGTATAGTTACATATATTAAGAGTAAGATTTTGTGAGGACTTTTATTTTAATTTTAAATTAAACTAACGTAAAGTTCAAGAGCCGCGCAGTGACACATCATAATAGCACAATGTTTAAAAGTGGATTGACCCGAGCTCCAGTTCAATTTTAATTTTCACTATCTAACATTCAAAAAATTTAATAGATCAGCTTTCACGTATTTATATGTTAAGACATGTTATCTGCAGCCGTCCTTTTTTATATAAATTATCAATACACCAATAAAATAAACCTAAGTATGAAGTAAAATGTTATAAATTTTGGCCTAAAAAAATATGCTCAAATTTTTTAAAACGCTCTTTCTATCAAAATTTGACTGTAGCATCTGTCGCTACGCTCTCTGGATAATTTATTGGTTGTCAGTCCTCTGTGGAGAAAATGACAAACAATGAGGCCTATATATTTTGAAATTGCACCAGATTTATAGTTATTTTAGGCTCATGGTTTCCAATATGTTCCTTGGCTTTATTATTATAGCTATTTTTAAGTCATCTTGGAGCTTCCTACCAGTCTATAAGTAGACAAGGAGAGTGAAGGGTTGCAAATACCATAAATAAAATGTAATATTATTAGGTGTTCTGTCTCACGACAGGTCAATTCCTTTTGTAAGTGAAATTAAACCGCCAATGCGCTTTGTCCTCTGCCTCCTCCTTCAGCTCCCAGAATTTTCTTCTTTCCTTCAAGTAATCAAAATATTTGAATCCTCCTTCTTCCTTATCTCCTTTCTTACTCAACCTTTCCTTCTTTGTCGTTGTGCGGAAGACAGTTCTTCCTAAGGATGTTTCCGATCCAGTTTGCTTTGTACCGAAGAATCACATCCTAAATGGTTCTCTTCTCATCCACTCTTCTTAGGACTTCTTTATTTGTCACCCTTGTCTATCCACCTGATCTTCTACCCAGAATGACTCCTAGATTACACGATGACGAGAGCATTGGCGTACTAAGTCAAAGGTTCTGGGTTCAATTCCCTGTTCCAGGTGTCATTTTTTTCGATTTAAATAATTATTATTATTATTATTATTATTATTATTATTATTATTATTATTATTATTAGCACCGCGTCTTACTACCCATTCGGGTTATACGCACTTACGCTAATGTGCAATGGTAGGGTGATTGTGAGATGAAATGGAGGACCTACAGTTTAACGTGGAATCCGAACCACGGTAGAGGCCTGGCATTCCTCACATTCACAAGTTGTGATTAATACACATCTTGTCAGAGGTGAAGGAAGGGTTTGGCAATCAGATAAATCTGTGCCAGGACCGAGGCTTGAACCCCGGACCCTCAGCACAGAAGTCTGACACCTTACCCCTAGACCACCAGGTCACCTTTTCGATTTAAATACTATGGTATTTAGATGGGGCTCTAACAGTATTTAAAAATTATAATATCTTGTATATATAATCCATCAGAAAAATAAAATTATTTATTTAAAAATTTAGTCCTTTTAATATCCAAACGGTACTTACATCGTGTATGCGCCTCGTACGAGTACATAAGCACTTTGTGTCGATTTCTGTACACAGCTACATCGCAATAACACAGATCAATGTTTAGATAATTGCTGACGCCTCTCCATTTAATTACTTAGGTCAGGACGCAATCAAAAGTGTTTGTTGGCCACTAATGACTTGGTTGTCTTTACTCGCAAACATTTGAATGCATTGTAGGTAGGGCTTAGTTTAATTAACTCTAGCTCATATCAAATAGTTGTTAGAATGATATCGTACTATTTGAAGTACATGGCGTTGCCCGGGAGAAATGCTTTTAGTTTAATAATTGTACGTGAAAGATAACTATCGCACAATTCTCATGACAGATAAAAATAAAACATTTGATTAGTATTGCATTGCTTCCAACATTATTTTTAATTAATTAGTTTTATTTAGTTATGTATACACATAATTTTACAACATATATTAGAGTGAATACAATAAGCGACTCATTGTGGAATCTTGTCAGGAATACAAATGTATCGCTGTGAAATTGGTTTTGTTCCAGTTCATAGAATGATAACTAAGGTTGGATTGTGGACTTAATAAAAACAGTACGCTAATAATTAGAACAATAGAACTAAAATACCAACAACTGCTGGATTTCAGTTTCATCATTTATCTCTAATCATTCTCATCGCCCCTTTATTATACGAAAAATAACACCCATAGTTTGATTTGGTGCACTGTTATCTATTTACATTGACAGTGTATAGTGTTTAGTTAGAAATAAACTTTTTGGCAGCTATAAACTTTACTAAAACAATTTTCATATAACCCGCTATGGTGACCGCACAGTCTAAGACGTCTCACTTGCAATAGACTAGACTGCCGATGACGGGGAGATCGGGGTTCGAATCCCGGTCGGGTGTATTGTGGGTGTTTTTTCTAAGTGATTTTACACTCTCTCTCCACGCAAATATGGGTAAACTTCCTTTATAATCCCTAGTACGTTAGCGTAAATAGAAGGCTACCCATGTGTATAATCTGAACAGGTATGCAGTTCTTTCATATATATAAAATTTACATCATGTCATGTTATCTGCAACGGTCACTTTTCATACAATATAATATCGGTACGTATGAAATAATACAACAATGCCTCGATAGAGTTGAATGTGACTGACCAGACTCACTTCGAACAATTGAAAACTCGAATTGGACAAATAACCAGGGAAATTATACTTATACACGAAAATCAGATTTCAACATATTGCGGACTTAATTAATTATTGTCGATTTTGCCTAGGGTGAGCATATGTACTTTTTGGGGAAGGGAGGGGGGTCCTGTTTTCCTACAGAGCAGGTGGTAGTACACTCATAGGTACTGATTTTTTTTATCCAAGGACTTATTTTGAAGTTTGAGAAAATAATATTTGGAATTGAACAACGTTAGCGCAAATAACTACACTCTTAGTTTTATTTTTTCTAGAAGTTGTATTGGTTACAAGCTATATTTGTCAAAAGCCTAATTGTGGTAGGAATAAATATCTATTCAGAATGAATTTAATGCAATTGAGGTGTTTAACGTGCACTTTCCAAACCGATGAATTATATCAGTAAGGTGACCTGGTGGTCTAGGGGTAGGGGTGTCAGACTTCTATGCTAGGGGTCCGGGGTTCAATCCTCGGTCCCGGCACAGATTTATCTGATTGCCAAACCCTTCCTTCACCTCTGACAAGACTTGTATTAATCACAACTTGTGAATGTGAGTAATGCCAGGCCTCCACCGTGGTTCGGATTCCACGTTAAACTGTAGGTCCTCCATTTCATTTCACAATCACTCTACCATTACACATTAGCGTAACTGCGTATAACCCGAACGGGTAGTAAGACGAGGTGCTAATAATAATAATAATAATAATTATATCAGTACACGAGAATTCCTATGAAAGGTATTTTCACGTAACTTCCAGTGTTCGTTTACATGCCACAATCGACAAGGTACCAACGGCTTTACTTCCCTTTCGAAGGAGTTTGTGTTATGGATTTTTATCGCTCCAGAAAAATCCTTCGAACCCAGCTGGTTTTTAACCCACGAACATCGGGTCCTGAGGCGAGCACTTTACCCTAAGATCACCGAGGTTGACGTCTTTTCATCAAAAGCAGTGTATACCTACGTCTCTCAAATAGATTATTTGGAATTCTATTATTTGTTACTAGAGTTGTTTTGCTTTTAATATTAAATATTATAAGAACACTTACATTCAGGTATTAGTTTTAATTTATGTTTTTACAATCAATAGTGAAAATTGAATAACAAGTTAAAATCTCAATTTATTTAAGTGTCTGTATGATTAGAGCTTTTCTTTACATTTATATTCGTTCCTTAGAATTGTCTATAGAACTGTTATTCTAGGTATTATTTGAAGTAACTCACTATTACCATTAATTAGCAAAAAAACAACTGGAGAATATTTAATTAATATATTTAATTAATATATTTTTCTCTCTCCATCTATTATTTTTCCTCTATTTAATCTTATTTCTCCTCTAATTTTTAACATATAAATGGAATATTTAATTATCTTTATTGCTACTTTTTCTAAAAAAATATATTTATAATCACCATGATAATTATATTATATATCAGTGGACACATGGACTAAATGTCAAACTAGTCTGGTCTTGTTCAGCAGTAACGGGGAGGTTGAAGTTAAAAACACGGCCCAGTGTACATTCGCTCTATATTCCATCCCCAAACAAATTGTGTGATAAAAATGCGTGTATCTCGGATCGTTTGTAAAACATTGCGCAGAAAATCCTGTCTACTTATACAAGTAATACGCATATATGATTACTACTCTAATCGGGTAGGGATGAGGAAGTAAGCGTTTTAAAGGTAATCCGCCCACCATTTGCGTGGAAGTAGAGTGGGGAACCATAAAGGGGAAAAGTAACCTCAGTAGATCCAACCGGGATTCGATCCCCGATCTCCCAGTCTTCAGCAGGGCAAACACGAGAGTGACGCCTTAGACCATTCGGCCACTAAAGCGAGTTCGGTCATGTTTTTTAACGTTGAGCTACAAAGGAGACTGGTTCAATTTCCGGTTTGGTCAAAACCACATGTTTTGTTCCTTTTACTACAAATGTTATTAAAGACTTAAGTTTAAGGTTTATAATTAGCAGGATGACTGTGAGAAAAGTACCTTAATTAGCGTGGAGAGACTAAGAAAACATTAAAGTGGAATCACATTTATAAAATCACCTCTTAGTGCACCCAACCGCTATTCGAATCCTGACCTCTCCATCAATAGCATTTATACACATTACGAGATTCGTGTCTTAGGGCCAGTTTCATAGTCAGATTTAGTACGCCTCAAGTGCGGCGCTATACTAAATACAAGACGTCACCTACCTGAAATTGAATGGAATGGGCCAGTTTCATATGCTAAACTGGCCCATTCCATTTTGGTCTAGGTAGGTGTCGTCCTGTATTTAGTATCGACTCGCACTTTAGGCGTACTAAATCTGACTATGAAACTGGCCCTTTGACCATAATTTCTTAAATGTATACACAGCATAATTTCTTAAATTTATACACAGTAATTATGTAGGTACCCTTCACTTACCCTGAAATATAGCAAGCCTTCCTTGTATTATTCCGCTATGGCTCAGCCTAAAATATAGGGCCATGGTGTGATTTGTCAAGGTAAGAGTGTTTTCATGCAGCTTAAAAGCACTATTACATTAACAGATTACACTATGGCCCTATATTTTAGGTTGAGCCATAGTGGAATAATGCAAGGTAAGATTGCTTCTCTTCAAAGTAAATGAAGTGTACTTACTATTTTCCTTTTAAATTTTAATAAGTGTTTTCAGTTTTTGCACTTGCGGCGGTTTTTTTAAAATTTATTTCTCTCTTTTTTTTAGCCTTTCATTGTTTACCACTCCTATCTATACTTGAATTTACTTTTCATTGAACTCTTCACAAGCAGAAATTTGTTTTGTATTTACAATTTTCCGCATAATTTTATCCTAATTATAATTATGTCTCAGATCTTTGCTATGTATTATGTATAACGGGCGCATACCTACATCATATTACATGGAATCTTGAATTATATAGATACTATTGTAATAATACTAAAGTAATACGTTATCAATATTAACTGCGAGGAAATAGATTTTTATTTTATAAACTATTTTTCCTACCGAGGTCTACTGTAGTTCTTGGGTGTTTCTTGTTTATGTTGACCGGTGCTGCGCCGCGTGACCTTGGAGTGTGTCACTATTTATTAAGGTCGAGCGGTGGCTCAGGGAGTAAAGCGAGCAGTTTCCCATCGTCTTCCCTTAATATGATCGTCAGAGTGCGCTAATTAACGACGCGGTGCATCCAATCTCGCTAGGTCGACTTGCTTTCCCACGGGTCGCCACCTAAATAATTGACCAATTAACTGATGCAAACTGAGCTGCCCATACCCCCATTAGATGCCATTTATTTTAGGAAAGAAACGAAGAGGGTGAGAGGAGAGAGGGTAATAATATACTTTCTAACACAGACATTATTTGATCATAAGACATAAAAACTCAGTATTAGAACCTCTAATTCTTAAGTATGTTCAAGATTCGAGAAAATATTTGATTCGATATTTAAAAAATAATAAAATTTTAATTTATTTTATATCTCTAGTATTGTTTGTTTATTGGTAGTTTATACCCAACTTAATTATTATAGAAAAAAAATAACCAAAATTTGTGATATTAATTTAACACTTTAATTAATGTTCGAATGTTATAATAAATGCATTTTAACCAAAAAAAGTTAGCATTCAGTTACTATTTAGCCTATAATTTCTCTTATGTTAGTAAATTTATACAAAATTCGAATTCGAGACTCCTAGGTAAAATGAAGATTTGTGAATTCGTTAAATGGGGAGCTCGACTCTACACTGATAGAAAACATTGAGATCCTAATTTTCGTTTTTAACCTTCGCGCATTAAATAGAGGTCCATACCATCACGTGACTTTCAAACGAAATTTATGACTGCACACACTAACGTTATACGCGTGGTTTTATGACATTTTAACAGTTCTCAGTTTTCAATGATGTAGGACAGACGAATCTAGTCCAATGAAATTTCGATGCTCGCCGGCATCGTCCTCAGGTCTAGTGAATTGATATATTAGATGAATCTCACGTTACATTTGTGAAAATAGCGAATATTAAAACAAGTCGAAAATAATTGTGCAGAGAAAGCTGTCACTAGTTTGGAATAAGGGACTATACATCTGAGAGAAATATTAATTTACACAAATCATAAACTTTATTTTCAAATAATTTTTTTAAATGCTTTTTTCAATTGAAGTGAGAGTCAAATTAAATTATAGCGTCTTAAACGTTCTTATTAATGGTTTTAAGTCATAATTGTAAATCCCACAATTTGTGTACCTAATTTATTTGATTTTGACAATAATTTCAAATATAATTAATTACCTTTTAGTACTACTTAAAATATTATAACGGAATTTTTTTTTTAGCTATTCTTATCAAATAATATTTTTGTTGTTGTACACAATATTACGGGACCGAAACTGTGTTCACGCCTTATTAGGCGTAAATATCGTAAAATAATGGGCTCCCAGTATTTGGAGGTTGTGTTCAAATCTCTTTTGGTGCACTGTAGATGGTTTTCTTCTTGTAATTAATGATTTTGGTTTTCTCATTTTATCCATGCTAATGCAGGTTCATTAAACAGCCTCCCTCCTCGATGACATCGTATATAGTTCTTTTGTTTAACATAATAATTAGAACAAATGTGCGTTTTTTTTTGTTTTTTTTTGCCCCAATGATTTTTGTGTCTTAGATAGAGAAAGAGTGAAGGGAGGTGGTTTGTTTTGAAACTCTGAAGAGAGAGTACTTTGCATTTCAATCGCGCTCTATTTCCAAGCGGGTGACTCGGCTAAGAGCAAATACATGTCCAGTGGTTGACACGTCAGGAAAGGAAATTACACTACGGATTGCTTTAAGATGGCTCGTAATTTGATACCCACTCTGGTGGCCACAGAGTCTGAGGCGTCAGTCTCCCAACATACTAGATTGCCGGTGGAGAGTAAGGTTTAAATCACGGGTAGGCCTAATGAGGGAGGTGTTGCACATGTGATTTATTCCTCTAGTTCTCCCATCCTCTCTCTACGCTTATTCAAGTATACTTCCTCTAGAACTACCTTCCTCATTCCTACCCCTTAAATTAAGCCCTCATTAACTATGGTTTTAAACATAGCATAAAATCCACCACAAAAAACATCAAAGTATATGAATTGAAACCTACTTCGGTGTCCGCATTGTCTGAGTTGTAATTCTCGGTTTAGACTAAACTATAATGACAGTCAGATCAAGTTAGACTATACTGCTGTGACAGGCAGATTGGGGTTCGAATCCTGGTCGGGTGTATTGAGGGTGGTTTTTACAAAATGGCTTTCCATTAACCCACCACGCAAATTCGGGTACACTTACTCTAAATTCAACCTTTCTAATCCTTAACCCATTAGTGTAATTAGTAAATATAAATGACTATTATCTGAACCGGTATTAAGACGCGGTGCTTAAAAAATATATATTTGACTTGAAATTTGTTAAATCAATTCCTAAGCATAAAAAAAATTTAGTTGATTTTTTTAAGTTCTGTGGCCACACTTTTCTTGACATTAGTTTTATTCACCGTTTATATTTGTGCGTATATTTTCAACTCTGATTTTTGCGTTGGATTAAAAAGTTTGCAGATTTTCACCATGGTCGAGTGGCTAGACAGGTGGACAGCATTTATCTAGTAGTAGTTCCTGCCTTAATGTTACAACTTATTGTGGTTTGAATTAATTGAACTTTTATTTGATAGCGTTTCCTGTTCACCAAATTCCTCGCGCTCATGGTTGGGTATGTACTATTGGTGTGACAAGAAAGTTTTAGGCTACACTAGTTTTAATCTTCTCACTTTCCCTAGAAATATGGCTAAGTACGATGTGAACTTAACGTCTTAAACCGATCTGCCACCACTATGAATGTGAATGTTTAATTTTTTTATTCTCGATTTCGATTCTTGAACATTTCCTATTTTATTATTTTTCCAAGCATCCAACCTCACATAAAAAATATTTATTCAACTTTATAGTTTTAACAAAGGAAAAGATTTGACCAAGTATTAAAGCATACTTATACATAATTAATAAAATAGTTAAGATATTTCTATAGTAATATATTTTTTATTTACTAATAAAATCTCACTGTGTCAAACATATATAAATAATTCAAAAAAGGTATAGTAAACAATTTGTTGAAAACACTGGCCTTTTAAATCCATTAAAAATGTCATTAACTGAACCAATAATAAACGACAAATGAACCAATATGAGAGATAACCAATTACAATGCATTCTGAATTTTGCCGTGTTCTTTCTAGTTAGTACCTTCATTGAGCGCTAAGAATCGAAGTATTGAGAATTGTAATATCAAGATCCATTCTCGATTCTTTTGAAACCAGTAAGAATCGAGTTTGACATCCCTAGTTTTTATAAAAGTTTTTTTTGGTTGTAATCCACGTCTTACTACCTCTTCTAGATAATAATTATTTTACTTTCCTATTTCCACTCTCCTATTATAATTATTGGTGGATATAACGGATTCATGGAAACCATAATTTACTGCTTTGACTACATTGAACATTACGAGTAAAAAAAGGTTGGTTAATACCTCATTGTAAATCTTTTGAAACTAATAAATTTTTACAGATTTAACGTCATTGAGGGGATGCATGGTGGACTAAAGATCAATTGCGAAATATTTGATATAAGTTCTACTTAATATTTTCATTCTATTTTCGTAGATTTAGCTTCTATTTTGAAGCTCTAAAATGTATCTTTCTTTTACAGGCACTAAAAATTATTATTAGTTTTATTATCCATCGCGTATTACACTCTACCTGTCTGGGCTGTACCCCCTTTAATTACGCTTATGGGTTAGGAATGGGAAAGGTAGAATTTATAAGGAATACTACCCCATATTTACATACGCACTACATGCCTAGCGGATATAAAAAGATACTAGATCAATTTTCACTTATTCATAAGTTAAGTCATGTGATCTGCAACTGTCACTAATGATAAACATTATCATTTCCTTTAAAGTAACTCTAATAATAAAGCAAAATGGTAGCAATGTTGACAGCGAAATATGTGTTTGTATTTTCTAAAAGATGCTTCAACTGAACTGTTCATCAATAATTAAATCAAGGGAAGGGATCCCCGGCCCCTTGTACCCGTCTTAACCACCTCTCTTTTCCCGCACCACCAATAATTGTAATTTTATATATTTAACCTGGTTACGGCCTTGTCCTAGCCCTCCACCAGGGGACGACTACAGTTTCATCTCCATCGGGATTCGAACCAAAGTAGTTCAGAGGGGTTGATGGACACCACATGAATCTCAACGCCTTGGTAGGCTTACGATCTTAGCCACGTGCGAGTCTATAATCCTCGTTGTTTAACGGTACGACTGACAATTTGAGCCCCTTGATACTGGCCTCGCGCCCGTTAATTCCCACGGCACTGAACCGTCGGGCCTCCAATTGTACCAGCAGAACATCGTCGCCGACCATTTAGCGGGTATTTTGGGTAGGCCCGTCACGTCTCACGCTATAGGGTCACGTGACCTCCCAGTTTATGCTGTGCTGGAACCTAACAGCCGTATAAACGGTAGAACCTTGTTGTGTTGAAAGAGGTTTTCTTCGTATACGGAGTGATCTGGTGTTGAAGGAAAAAATCGTTATTTTTTCTCATTTATAATATAGGAAGAAAACTATTGAACCCGTATTATTATAGAAATAAAAGTATTTCTAATAATGGGTATCGAATGAATAGGCAGGAAATGTTATCCAAATATGTTTTCGGTGTTTTTATCTACGATAATTTTGATATTTTTAAAAATCTATATACTAAGAACTTTTGTACCTATCTGGTAACAATAAATACAAATTTTGAATCATGATGGAATGTTTACCATACCTTACTATATTAAATCACTAATATGAATATTATTAATGATTTTATTTAATTTACAGAGCAAAGTGAGGTTTTGTTTTAACTGGACCATTTGGCATTTCGTCTTTCCTCTTGTCCGGTTCTTTGTTTCGCGATAACTGTTAAATGCGTGGCCCAATTTTAACGAAATTTGGCAGGGAAATTCTTTAAATCTAGGCTGAAACATGTATGTACATTGTTTTTCAATCTGGTTATCTCTTAAATTTTGAAAATTTGATTGAGTACCTAGAGCGCAATTTTTTTTAATGTTGACATAATTGTGACACTGGCGTCTTAAACCGCGTAAACAATGGTTATTCTCTATGAATGTAATATAATAATGAATCTAGTATTCCTTTATTTTTTGTCTAACTTGATATTAAAGTAAAAATATATCATTCAAATCCAAAGAGAAATTAAACGAGATATTTCAACTTTAAATCCAAAGAGAAATGTTAATAATGTAGTAACGAAAATAACATAATATGTTTATTTATTTTTTAATAAAGAAAGCAAGGTCTACTATCTACCAAACTACTAGTCATAAAGTGAATTACTGTACATTAGTTACAATGTGTGTAGCTACAGGGACAAAGACTAAAATGGGGACAAAGAGAATTTTTAGACTTTTTTTTTTGGGTTCGAGGACACATACAACGTCAAGAATGTTCATAATCTCGAGGTTGAAATTTTAACGATTACAAACTTTTTCTGTATGAAACTATAATAATGGCATCATTATATTTATTTAAGTTTTAACGATTTACGATTCAAACCTCAATATACACATTTAAGTTGTTTTTATAGCAACTAAAATGCTCAGAAAAGTCCCGAAATAACTCAAATTTAGAACCTAAATTTTATTAATTAAGAGATCACTAATGGCAAACCAACAAAAAAAACTAAAAATTATTTAAATCTCGCTTTAGCCTGACCCCTTGAGGAGATTAGAGGACTGGAATAAACTGGTTAAAGCAATGGTTCACAATATTTTTGTGTTCACGCACAAATTTAAATCTTCACTGCCAAAAGTCCCTTGGCTCCTCCTCCCTCACCCTCCCATTCCCACTCCTTTGGTTTTTTGTTGATTTTTTATTACCATTCTTCGCGTTTGCGTGTGTAATGTGAAATTGAAAATATTAAATAACATTTAGACACTACATGTAAAGCATATACATTTACGCACCAAAAAATATATCCATGAACAAAATAATTCGAAAATACTCAACATTTTACCAGTGAGTAACTTTGGTAGAGGATCGTAAAACTCTTAATAAAAAAAGACAGTTTGGTCGTAAATTCCCTCCTTTAGAGTTAACACTGGTTATTTTATGTTTTATACCACTTTCATTAAACTGGGGCTAGAAATTATTCATATTTAAAAAATTAAGTTTGACACAAATTAATTAATGTTTCTTATGAACTCGGCCATGGAAAAATATTACGTCCCCCCACCCCCCATAGTTTTACTCCCTCTACCCCTCCCTCTCACCGCCTCCAAGGGGGGCTTGGTTTCTTGGTTGGGAATCACTAGGCTATAGAGCGAGCAGGTTCAAAACTTTTTTTTAGCACCGCGACTTACTACACGTTCGGACTATACACTTAAGTACTAATTCCAATAATAGGATAGGAATTGGGAAGGTTGAATTTAGTGGAAGTGAACCCGCATTTGCGTGTAGGTGGAGTGGGGAAAACCATTTAGTAAAAATCATCCCCAGTTCACCCTACCAAGATTNGGGGGTGGTATTTAACGTGATTTTTACATACACAAATTAAATCTGAAAACTACTTACAAATTATCTTACTATAGGACAATATTCTTAATATTACACTACTAGCTCCGACGAGCTGCTAATTTTATAGCACAACGGACCCGAGTACAAATAGTAAATTCATATCTTTAGCTCAATGGCTGGACATTCGGAGGCGTAACTCTTGTATTATACAGGCCTTCTGATGACGGGGAGATCGGGGTTCGAATCCCCGCTGGGTCTACTGATGGTGTTTTTCCCTCAATGTTTTCCCACTCTCCTTCCACGCAAATGTGAGTAGATTACTCTAAAATAGCCGACCCCGTGGTGTAATGGTCAGTGCACCTTTCTACGAACCAATGGATCCTGGGTTAGATTCCCGGCTGATACTTTGGGTATTTGTTCCGAAAGGTGACATCAGTCACTATGGTTTGGTTAATTAGGCTTAAGTTAGGTTTAAGTGTTTCTATTGGTTCCACATCCTCATATACTATCACCATCAGCTCATCTCATTGGGACATGGTTAGAGCCTCCTCGGAAAGGATGTACGACTAGTACATTCGGGCGGGAAACGGTATATTAGTACTGGCTAATTTTCCACAAACTGAGCTATGAATCATATAGCTCAGACGCGCTATACACATATATGCATACACACACATCTAAAATTGATTCCTTCCTCATCCTTACCCCATTAGAGTAATTATCATGTATGCGTATAACCTGAACAGGTAGTAAGATGTGGTGATATATATAATATTCAGCACGACCCGAAATTGAACCAGGGTCCCCTAAACGTGTGGTAAATCTCCCTCTCACACCTAACCCCAAAGATATAAGCTACCCAAAATGTGAGCCAAGCTATGCCCGAGCCATTACAGCCACAGTGTAACTACGGGGAGGCTATTAAAAACCTTACACTCTCATTTGTGTGCCCATAGGTAAAACTGGCCCCAGCGGGATTTAACGAAAGTATTATAACCTATGCTCTGCCTTTATGCTTCTCACCTACACATACTCTGCATAATATAATTAGGTATTTGTGTAGAAGTTCATCTTATCAGCCAGAACCAAAAATTGTCATGAACTAGAGTTGAGTACAATTTCCAAGATATTTTATTTAAACGTGATCTTACTACCCGTCTGAAGCACTGTGTAAAATATAATTTTCCAAACTTTTAATATCCAAAATATACTCCCAAGTTTATTATCACCTAACCATTTAAAGGTAATTATGCTTTTGCCAGTAAAAGGTACAAACTTTTATCTTAATTTAAACACGAGCTCATTTCACGGCCGACTAACAAGTCTCTTGGGTACACTAAACTTGAACCAAAAATCACATTGAAGAGCGGTTTTTGTGATTCTTCATTTGACAGTAACAAAAAATTTGGCTGCGTGAATTTTTTTTAATTATTCTACAGTTTTGTTAATAAACACGTGAAAACTGGGTTACTTAACTCCGTTCTATGGTTTTCTAAAGTACAGGACTATTTAAAAGTCTCCATTCATAGAGAATTTTTCTAGGCACCGTTTTGAAATGACCTGTTTAAGGAAGAACCTATAGAGATCATGGTCCTGACCAGGGGGAGTATTCATGAAAACATTCAGAACCATCTCGTTTTTTTCCCCCCATTCAACATTGCAGGGAAAAAACCCACTCGAAATGCTGCAGAAATGAACTCAGGAATACACGGCCAGATGAAGAAGCTGTCGCAGATGAATTCAACATTAGACACTCCCCACGAAGACAAATCACACACCATATTGTTGTCAAACTTATTGAGTTGTTCCGAAAGACCTGAAGTGCTAGTGACCAAACAGATACAGGGCCGTTCACAAACTTCCAAAAATTAATGCATATTGGCCGTGGTATTGGCAGAGTTTGAAAATAGCACGTTAATGACATCCATACAAAACTCAAACTGTGCATCCTCCCTGTGTATGTAGACTTTTGAGTCATCTTGTATGATACAGAGAATTTAACCACAATGCGGCACCTGGTTCCAGATGTATTACCTATATAGCTGTAACTAAGCAAAAATTGAGGATTTTGAAGGGTTTATATCTCCAAACCAAAAAAGGGGGGGTGGGGGGTCCCCCTCGCTCGCAGCAAATATTTGAAAGTTGGATTCTCCTAGAGAGGATATTCGAAGTGTTTCTTATCAGGCAATGTTCTGCAAACTAGATTTATTTACAAGCCATATAAAGGGAATAACATTTTTTAAATTAGGATGCCCCTACAAGCTAATTAAAGTGTTCTTTTAACTAGACTTTTTGAAAACTATTTATAGTTATTCTCATTAAAAAATTTTTTTGTTAGATGTCTCTCTCGTATATTTAAGGTCCTTCCCCAGAAATATTTTGAGGTTTGGATTCCCCTAGAAGCAACTTAGATTGTTCCACACCTAGATATTAAAAAAAAAAAAAAATGTACGGCACACCGCACAGACTTTCCCTCTCTTTCTATAAACTCGTAAGATTTCTGAACGGAATAATATACATTGTATCATCACCACTCCACATAAGAACACGCATAAAATAATATACAATGATATATAATCAATGAGAAAAGAGGCGCATCTTTGTTCACCTAAGAGCATTTCAAACAGTTTAATGTTTTAAAGACTTTAATAAAATGGTATTGGAACCATTTGCTGACAGCTTGGAAACTCGGATCTGCTTTACATGTTCCAATTTATGAAAATTATATTACTAGAAATGAATGGAGGGAA
>CABFWB010000368.1:238785-257729 GCA_902151455.1 Timema bartmani | reverse complement strand
TTATTGATTTTATAAAAATATGTTTCGGATAAAATATTTGTATTATAAATATATATACATATTTGTAATGCTAAGTAATTTCATATCTCAAATAGTTTCGGAGCTATTATAAAAAATGTTAATTAACGCTTCAGACCGGAGCCCTCAAAGCCATTTTGCCGAAATATTGAGGGTAGCCATTTTGTTTGGAATATTTATTAATGTTTATAAATGAAATTTAATCAAAATCGTTAGAGCTGATTTTGAGAAAATAGACTTTTTCTCTTTTTTCCCTTCAGTAAACTACCCTTAATTTAAGGGGTAGATATCCAATTCCAAAAACCCCTCGAGGGAACCCTATGAAAACCCTAGATATCAAGTTTTAGCTCAGTCGGTAAAATAGTTTAGGCTCTAGTTGGAAGTAGAGACTGACAGACAGACGGAAATTCAAAAACAACTTTTTCGGATTCAGGGAGTCATGAAACGTCAAGATTCATCAAAATCTCGAGTTCGATTTTTTTTACGATCACCATACTTTCTCTACCTGTAAGATAGAGAGAAAGTAAAAATGATACCTCCAGAATCTATTTAAAGTGATCTTTTCCTGGAAATTTTTGAAAATTAAATACCTCCAGAAACTATTTAAAATGTCCTTTTTTGGTAAATTTGTGAAATTTAGACTTTTATGGAAGACCATTGTTCAGCTTCATACTATAGATAGAATGTCGGAGGGGAGTGAAATAAATATAAGGGGTGCAAGATTACTACAGGGGAGCGGGAATTAATTGTGCCTTCCCTCGTTCCCCCACACCAGTTTCGCTGCCACTGTATGGGTGAGTCCTGTTCTCATTTAGATTTACTGAAAATAAAAACATAAATAATACTTTACTTATATGCAAACCACTGCAAGTAGCATTTGAAGTAATATATTCTGTACATTTAAAAATGACACCTGGACACGGGGATTGAAACCTGTTTATCATCGTAGGTTTTTACTGCTTGCCACCCTTAAATACACGAAGACTTGTTTGAATAATAAGGGACCTTCTTATAGTTGGGGATACACTAAATAAAACACGTGCCACATTTTCCTATCTCGTCCATAATGTATGCAACCCGTGATGCGGTTAAAGTTTGCTGGAAAGTGGAGAAATTCTGACCATGATCCTCCGCAATTTTATGGTTTAAAGTTTCATGTTGTTTGTTTTGGGGTATTAAGAAAGGGAGTCGCTATTTTAATTTTAATCACTTTACATTGCTGAGATATTACTGCTCTGATTATAAAGAAACCGGAGTCATTTCAACCTTTCCTGATAAAGTTCGTTTGAATTCCTTTCCAAAAATTCATCACAAACTCACATAAATTCGGGTAGTAAGTTGACCTAGAAGAACATAAAATTATTGCTTGAGGTTCGTGCAGTTCTGGTTTAATCTCCTGGTGTCACACTTTTTTTTGTTGCACCACATTTTAGTTTCCATCAAGGCTATCTGTATTTAATCACACAAATGGGGTAGGATGAAAAATATAGCATTTACATGAAATGCACCTACATTTGCGTGGAGGGAGCGCGGGAAACGTTAAAGTAAATAAACCCTGTACATCCGGTTGGGATTCTAGTCTTGAACTTCTCATTCTCGATAACCCTGATTAAACTGAAGTTTGATTTTTGCCGGAATGAACATCTGAGAATCCTTTTTCTTACCAGAAGCAATAGTGTATAGTAGGGTTTTGGAAGTAAAAATGGCCTTTCAGATGTCCATCCCTACAAAAATCAGTGTATGGCTTGAGGTTCAATATGGGGGCCACAGATGTGGTTGTAGAAAAATAACAAAAAGATTGGATTTACTATGTATCAAATATACATAATAATTAACACTAAACGGGTATTTTTTAACATTTTCAGTAATCGGAAGAATTGTCTTTGCTCTGATACGAGAGCTCAGGACTTTTTGAATCCCTGACAGATACACTTGAAATTACTTACACATAACTGTGTCCTCTGGGCTATGTATATGTATATATTTGTGATCCACGTCTTAATACTCGTCCGTGATTATTAGGATATTTGCCCTAACTAAATTTGTAGCAGAAAGGTAGAATTTTATTTGAAATTCACCCGCACGTCTTGTTTGGAGAGAGGGAAAACCATTTAGGAAAATACATCCTTCCGGATTCGAAACCTTACTTCTTTGACACTGGAAAACCAGATAATATGAAACTAATGTTGGTCGTCTAGATTAATTATGTGGGGAATTCTTTAAAATTCACTTTTCGCATCCAAATGTATTTTAATTAGTGAGGGCAGCCCGAACGGTCAATGAGATGCGTGACAATAAGGCTCGGTGCACACGGGCGACTTGCATAATTTTAAAGTTGCGTCCCAGCATTACATTGATTAGAATGAAGGAGTTCACACGGGTTTGTCATCAAGTTGGCGTCAGTGGCGCGTCAAAATAAGGGGCGCAGGTTTCAATGAGATGCGGCGGTGACGTTGCCGCTCAGTGTCCTGTCAGTCAGTACCTGTGAATATATAGAGCCGTGCACACGTGCTGCTCGTGTGAAGTTTGTGTATGGGCGTCCAAAATAGACTCAAATTGCTAGTGTGCACTGCTTCAATTGCGGTGACGTGGCGTCAACTTAGCGTCGCAAAACGTGGGTCGCCTGTGTCAACATCTTTTTAGAGGTTATGTAGCGTCACAGGACGAAACTACAAAAACTATGCACGTTGCCCATGTGCATTTGCCCTAATAAAGGATTAAAAAAATCTTCATCTCAAATTCATTACTTTATTTATACTTTTAAAATAGTATTTAATTTTCGTCTTAATATTTAAAAAAAATATAACGTTCGGTAAAGATCGTCCTGGTCCTCGGCTATATGTGACTTCATCAGTTTATTCTTCGCAATCTTAGAAGAAGAAGAAAAATATATTTGAAGTTATTTCCTCTTAGTTGTACAAGTTTATTTTTTATTTTTTACCAGGCTATTTCAACCCTAGCGTCTCATAAATAACGGTCGTAAATACCCCGGGCTGTCCGCGCGCCTTTGCTAGCAGTAGTTGAATGCATTCTGCCCGCGCAAATCGTCAGTAGGCTGGCCGCGGTTTAACTTGCCGGTAATCCGAGTAGCCCGGAAAAGGTGGAAACTGTTCTCTCTGCGCCATTTATCACCAACTGCGGCTTACGTTCAGCCTGCAGCTTACTTTCTAATGTGTATAGACTGCTGTTGCTGCAGTGGAAAGAGAAAAGCTTTCATGCTTAGTAGGCTACATTTACTTGAACTTATCGTAGATAATTGAAAACATACCGCTACACGCGTTTTTATTTATTTTTTAACAGCTACTATATCGTCACTTTTTTATTATATCGTAAATAAATTATATGAAAAATTAAAACATGTGCCTTTATGTTAACTGGTCGTTTGAAGAAACGACCATATGGGTTTAAGGTGGGTTGGAAGGAAAAGCAAGTTCAGGTCAGTCTTAATTTTTTTTAACAATTTATTTTTGGATACAATAAAATAAATGATTGCTTCAGTTGACATGTTTAGTTTAATTTTAAGAAATGGTAACGGTATGTTGAACGTCTTGATTTGATATAGTTTGATGCGGCTTTCCTGTGCAAAGAATGGTTCAAACGGCTGCATACGAACTCGGCTCCGTTAGTATTGAGGCAGGTGGTTGGAGTTTGGCCCCATGTTGGCGGCCCCGGGTATTGTGGCGTTGTACTAAGGATGGATATAAATGTTTTCTCAAGATGAACCAATTACAGCAAGTGATGGATAGCATGATACAACACAATCCTAACCTAACCTATGACACAACGCGATCATAACATAAATAAACTTAACCTAATATAAAGCACAACAAGATCCTAGGTCTGTGCAAAATGGTATAAAAAGTTTTGGGTTGGTTCATGAGGCCGAATTCGTACGGTCTCTGGGGCCGAAATAGTAGGCTTGCCAATAAAGGATTGGTGTGGCCGAATTCGTATTTCCCCTTTTAAACCTATAGTAACCTCAACCCTCAACACTTCTTAAATATATTTGTCCTGAACAACCTGAAACTTGATATCTTTTGCTCTTCATGCTCTTCATTTTAAAAGTTTCTTATAAAATTACAATATTCTTATGACACATATTTAAGAACTACCGTACTTATGTTAGACTACTATGTGCTGGAAAAATAATTAAACTTGTCTTCTGACTATATTTTATTTATTTAGCCAAGAATTATGTTTCTATAAATAAGATTAAAAAATCCCGGCCACTGTGTTGACTAGAGATATCGACTACAAGGTAACTGTTACCCTGGCAGTGGTTTAAATGGTTGATTAGGCCTTGCGTTTGTATTGAATTGACATGCCATTGTTTAACACCTACCGCTAGAAGCACGCTCTAAGGCATATAAATCTTCTTTTTATTTATTTATTTAGCACCGCGTCTTACTACCGGTTCGGGTTATACGCTTAAGTACTAATTACGCTAATGGATTAGGAATTGGGAAGNAAACCATTTAGGAAACCCCCCCCCCAGTTTACCCGACCGAGATTGTAACCTCGATCTCCCCGTCCTCGGCAGTCTGGCTCTACACGAAACAAGCGCGTTAGCCAACTACGCCACCGAGGCGGATCATATTTCTTCTTAGTTTGAATTACCGGGGACGCAAAAGTTGAGGTGTATTTGACTATATAGTGGCTTTTTCAAATGTAATTCATCCCTATTTTTTCTAACCCTTGCACCAAGTTAAGGCGGGGTTGTTTTTTAGTATTACAACAATAATTTATCTACACTTTGTTCGATGAGAAGTAAGAGTTTGAAAAGTGTTATTGTGTAATTTATTACTATTGATTAGAAAATATTAAACTCTAAACTAAAATCTAGATTTGAGACATTTAGGTGATAAGTTTATGGAGTTTCCAATGTAATCTTTATAATTATGTATTATTATTATTATTATTATTATTACTATTGCATATTTATTTTGGCCGAGAATAACACACTAAATTAATGAATCAGCCTACCAGTAACTATGAGACGCGTTGTAGATGTTCAGAATTTTAATACATGGCTCACTCCAAAATGGAGGTGAAAGTTATCAACAGTTCAAGTTTTATAATTTTCATTATATTCATGAAATAGTGTAATTATCTCGTTTTTAAGGGAATTTCAATCGAAATATCACAATTTTGAGATCAAAGTTAATCATCAGAAACATAGAACTAGCCTTCCTTAAACAAATAAATTAATATTTTAAGTTTAAAGTGCCACAACAGAATATTCTAAGATAATTGAAGATATTTGAGTAGTTTAGATGCTTCAGTTTTACCAGTCCCATAAGTAATAACATACTTTGTGAGAATGTCTCTCTTCCAGTTATCTAGAGTATCTTAAAGATCACCGCAAAGTTTTCTTAAATAATATTCGATTTAAAAAAAACACTTTCAATGGCACTAATAACGTTTTTTTAAATATAAGTTTTTGAGATTCATGATCTGTACATCTCTCGGCGCTTAATTTAAGGGTAACACTTTGTGGAGGTTAAGTAATAGGTGTAATACCACTTAATTCTTTATTAAAGTTAAGAAGTATTCTGAGGCTGGTCAGAATTGAACTCCAGCTTGTCGTGTCAAAAGTCAAGATTAATATCCGTGTGGTCTATCTTTCTTGCTTCAATGTTTCTTGTCCTGTATAGCCGACAAAAGCCCGTCTTGGTAAAGAATGATATTAAATTGAAGAGATTATTAAAGTTGAATCATAAAACTGTGATTTAAGATGTCGTTTTTAGGAGCTACAAATCTTTTGGTAATGGTTATGATCTGGCGCTTAGAATGTATGTGCAGAGGTTGCGAATGACGATTGCATTATTATTTATTAGGGCGTCGACAGACACATACCCGCAGCAGTCACCGAGCTGTGAAAGGCGTTAAGACTCAAATTGCGCTTTATTGCCATTGATGGGCAAACTAGACTTTGAATCCCTGCTGCCCTTTAGTAAGGTGGGATGTTTTTACGTGTGCTTTTAGATGTAGTTTTCTCATATTTTCTCCAAAACAGGTAGTTTCTTCTAAGCTATCCTTCTCATACATAGCCACATACCTAATGTATACTAATTGGATCTAGTCGTTAACAGTATTTGTGTTAAAACGTACCATCTTAAACATATAAGCGTTCATTAGCACCAAGGCCTTACTTCCTGAAAGTAAAATTTTTCAAGTAGAATATTAATTAATTTTATAGCTCATAGTTTAAAAAAACAGTGTGTATGTTAAGATAGCAGTTATTTGTTTCATTTTTAACTAAAATAAAATATCAGTAAGTGACAAATATTTAAAATTTATTTGAAATATTTAACGTGCATTTTCTGAACCGGTTGATTATATCAGCACATGACTTATAAATTAACTTAAATCTAGAACAGACACAACATCTGGGCCCCGGGATCGTTAACTCATCACTGTACATTACCCCAATGATACATTTTTTGGCTATGTCAGGAATTGAACCTAGGACCCTTAGCTCCGAGGACAGACACACCACTGACTGAGCTAAGGTATCGGGCAGTAACGAACATAATTAGTTTCTTTCTAATATTCATTAATTAACTCAATTCTTCAGTTTTACCATATTAAGTTAAACTGTACTGTTTTATAAATTGAGTAACGAAAGAAACATAACTATATTATTATTATTATTATTATTATTATTATTATTATTATTATTATTATTATTATTATTATTATTATTATTAGCACCGCGTCTTACTACCCGTTCGGGTTATACGCTTAAGTACTAATTACGCTAATGGATTAGGAATTGGGAAGGTTGAATAGAGGAAGTGAACCCGCATTTGCGTGGAGGGAGAGTGGAAAACCATTTAGGAAAAACCACCCCCAGTTCACCCGACCGAGATTCGAACATCGATCTCCCCGTCCTCGGCAGTCGGGCTCAACACGACAAGCGCGTTAGCCAAACAAACATAACTATAAATAAACTACCATCACAGGTTCTCGATGTTGACGTATCGTTCGTTATAAATTATAATACTCTCTTTGTACTTTGTTTTTAAAAAAGGACAATCCTTTCACGAGTTGCTTTCACTCAAGAACGTTGCCATATCCAAGGTCCTTCGGAGGCTTGGGCAGGTAAATATACGTTCTTTCTTCACAGGTCACCGAGACGCGTCGTGATTGGGCACGAAGTTATGTCCCCTCCCCCCTTTCCCCACCTCATTTTCCTAAATTGTCTCAGTGGAACAAAGCTTCGACCCTTTTGTAAACACGGCCCCTCTCCACAAGCTAGGGTACAATCATCGCACATCAGCTGACACATCCTCTGGAGGAAAATGAGGCTTTGTTTCCTTCTATCCTTTGTTCGCCTTGCCCGAGTGATTATATCGCTACCTATCGGCTGTCTCTCTTTCGGTAACTAATTTACCTTGTCTCAACCGCTTTCATCTTTGTATAGGAACAAATGAAATAATTGCATGGTTCCTCAAATTCAATAATATTATTAAATAATAATAATAATAATAATATTAATAAATGATACTGAAAGTATTATTAATAATGTACTTTTTTTTATTCCTACTTAATGCCTATTTTAGTAACTTATTGGAGTCCTATAAAATGCATAACTCCTGCAAACCATATTATTAAAACTAAATGGTACAGCGCAACGCACAAACTTTCTCTCGACTTTATCTTAATTTAAACATTTACTAAAAACTCGTAAGATTTGTGAAAATAAATAATAGGTCAATACATTGTTGTAGAAACATAACATCGAAAATCATAAATGAAATAATATACACTGTTATTTACTTACTTTACGCCCTTTGGCATTAGGAACTAGGAATACTGTTACAGAAAAATTTAGCAAAGAGAGACCAAAGAGCATAAGAATCAAATTCATTTTCAAAGACATGAATTAAAAAGAGTATATTATATTTACTTATAACCCAGAAACTATTGGTTCTATAAAATATATATTTCAAACAAAAGATTTGTATTCCTATCTTTAGTAGAACTACAACTTTACAGTGATAAGTTATTTCGTATCTTAAATAGTTGCGGGAAAATGATGAAAATTGGAAAGATTTCCCTTATTTAAAATACCCTTAAAGTAATTTTCATAAGAAAATGAGAATTGCTCTCTTGTTTATAATGATAAACAGTGTCTAGATATACAATTTAATCAAAATCGTTAGAACATATTTTGCGAAATAAAATGTTTTCTCTCTTTTTGCCCTTTAAGGTTCGATGTCTAATACCAAAAACCCCTCGGGGTAACCCTATGAAAACCCCAGATACCAAGTTTTAGCCCAATCGGTAAAATAGTTTCGGCTCTAGCCCGAGGTATAGACTGACGGAATTGCGAAAACCACTTCTTTTGTATCAGGGGTTCATGAAACGTCGACATTTATCAAAATCTCGAGTTCGATTTTTTTTATGATCACAATAATTTCTCTCCGAGGTGTCGAGAGAAAGTAAAAAATATATATTCAAACTGGATTTTATCTTTAAGGTGACTGTCCCTTTTCATTTGGTGTGGAAATGCATAGTCATGGAAACAAACGGCTATCTTCAAGAATTTTTATTGTTATGCAATTTTCTTTTCTGAAATTGTTTGTTAAAAAATAGAAGCATGTTGATTAAGTTCTACTTTTTATGTACACACCTCCTATATAATTTTAACAGTGACCAAATATAGATAAAATTGACATTTTGCAATAGAAAACTTCCGGCTTCATAAAAAAAAATGTAACAATTAATAAACATCGATACATTATCTTAGAAGAGGTGTTGAATATATTACTATAAAAATTTCATTCGTTCTTGATAAAACTGCAAGCGTAGGACTTTTCCTTAAGACCTGTCCGGTAGCTAACGCCATCTACGGTTTCCATGATCCGTCTATTCTTGTTGGCACGGAAGGATACTTTGGTCGGTTGTCAGGCCACTCCACGTCTTTTATCCTCCCGCCCACCATCCCACAAAATATGTTTTAGACTTGCACTCGACAGGGTCAAGGGCCATGATATCTCCTGTTAGGTAGGCTACTTCAGCCTGTGACATCGCAAGTAGAACCCCTCCTTAACCTTACCTAACTCCCTCCACAAAAACCCTTGTTATTACCCTAAGCTTATCTGATATATTTAATAAATATGTCAACGTGCTATTCTCAATACTTTAGTTATTTTGGCACTTTTTTTTCTTTTTTTTTAATTTGAAGGAAGCATCTTACGTTGGTTTGAGCATGTTGAGAGGATGAGAATGAATGATAGACGAAGCAAATATATGAGGGTAGAGTGTGGATCAAAAGGTAGGGGTAGGCCATGTAAGACATGGCTAAATGTTGTAGATGAATGCGTGAAAAAGAGAAACATTAATAGTTTTAAGAATAAAAGAGCATATCTGACTAGTTGTATGGATGTAGTTGAAGCGAAGGAGGATAGGGAAGTGGGGAGAAAGTTAGTGAAGATGGATTAAGAACGGAGTTGTTTTTTGAGCTAAATGCACAGCTTCTCGCCTACCCTGTAAGGGAACGGCGTGATTCGGTATGTACATTTATTTTTGTTACAAAACATTTAATACGAGAGTTATCAACTACTAGAATTAAGTGGGTAAGAATCAAGACAGCAACTAAATGGAAATTTACTCTGCATTTTCCTAGAGAGAGTAAATAAAACCACCACATTTAAAATATCATGAAAAACCACGCCCCAGTGCACCCGGTTGAGATACGTCCCAAAGTCGAATCCCGACTTCTAGCATCAGGAGAAGGAATGTAAAACACTAAACCAACAACCCTGCTTCCTAGCACTGTTACGAAAGCGAATATAGGGCCTACCCCTCACATGTGCAAGGTTACAAGGTCTTAGCTGGCACTTGTTTACCTTTCAAATCCTTTCATCAAGTCGAAGACTTATAGGCAGCTTGCTTTCCCGAGTAAACATGTTTACAACATTTTTATGGTTTGTTCGGAAACGATTCATTTCATGTTACGTTTAATTTTCCAGATGAGCGTCTTACTCATATAAAATATCGTTGAGCACGTATTTATATATTTTATCAACACTTAAACAAGTTTTATTTTGAATATCTTAGTAAGTTTTTATGTTTTTTTTAATGCTCTTGATTTTTATGTCTATTATATATATTCTGGTATCAAGATTTCTTCTTTCTTCCTTTAAAACTACTGAAATAATTTTATCTTTGAAATCTGTTGTGAGTTTGAAAAAAATTTATAAGACTTATTAATAAAAACTTTCCCTCTGGAATGATTGTGCGAGCTTGAATTTCATTACTTCGAAAATCTCGGTTGCTTATCTGTACTGATGAGCATAAAAAACACTCTTGGGTGATTTGAAAGTCTCCATTTCTACTGTTATTATTACTATTTGCTTTGCGTAATAATTTAAAATTAACTTTAATTCATAAAATTAATAATCGTAATTGTGTACGATTATTCTAACTTAGTACGGGAGTATTAAAAACAGTATTCTTAGGCTTCATTCACATATAGCGAGTCTTGCCTCCGTCGCAATGAACGGGCCCATTCAAAGTAAAGGCCGGTAGTTTAAAAAACATCCTTTCACACAAAGTGGATGCGGGCACCCGACCATGTTCATAATTTGGCGCGGGCCCACCTCCACGCACACCAGCTACTGAATATTGCTTCTCATTCATGTCTTTACACGCAGCGGACGTGGATTGTTTCTTCCCACGCTCAGTCTTAATTATTTTCCTATCACTTTTCAGAAAGTGGTAATTTAACTTTCCTAACAGTTTTTTTAGCACTGCGTATTATTAACCTGCTCAGATTACACGCTTATTTACTAACTACGCTAATGAGATAGGGATGAGGAAGTTTTAATTTAGAGACAGTGTACCTGCATTTGCGTGAAGTTAGAGTGGGAAACTATTTTTTTTAAACCTCCCTTAATAGACCTACACACGACCGTGATTTGAACCCAGAGATCCTTGTCATCAGCAATCTAGTCTAACACGAGAGGGATGCCTTGGACCATGTGACCCCCGAAGCAGGCTTCCTAGCAGTTAATCAAACGATTATATATTCATGCGTAAAAAAGCTTAGCATCGTCCCTTTTCAAATCATAGTACAGTATGACATTACTCCAAACTCAGCTCCTCTCTATATGAGGGGATACACTAATTCCATCCTTTTGCTCCTTTTTATTCTTAAATACAACACATACTAAACAAGCACCTTCCGAAACGATCCATTTAAACTTACTTCACAAACTGAATTGGTATATGATGTGCGGTTGAAACTCATTTTTCCCGCTACGTGTGAAAATGACACACGGACGGAAGGCGGGCCACACCCCCGCTACGTGTGAAAGAAGCCTTAGGTAAATACGAAATATTGTGTTTTGTTTATTTTGATTAACATTGATTCTGCAGCCAGTGCCGCACACAGTTTCAAACAAAACAAATAATGTTTTGTCACTATATATTAATTTGTTGGTTGATTCCATTGTCCAACTGACTGAAAATGTAGCCCTCGCAGTATCCCGGAGGAGAATTAAAGTGAAACCTTCGATGGCAGATATGAAATAGATAATGGCTCAAATAAAAATATTAATTTAAAAAGCTCATGACTGCACTTTAGTATACATTTATTCGATTAGTAAAAATGCATGGATATATATTTATAATTCTAAGTTGTTTTGTGAAATTGTATTTGTTTGCATATTTCATAATATGTTTTTGTGAGATTAATAAACTTTTTTTTGTCAGTAAAATTTGAAAGATTCTACCAACCATAAATAAAATTTATATAATACAAGTTTTGAAAATTGTGGCTAACGGTGCATATCATAATAAGAAAAAAAGTTGAAGTAAAATAAAACCAGAGTAAATAAAGTATCAGTTTGATTGTCAAACCTCAATTGCGATGCTATACTAAAGTCTGACTATGAATCTAGCCCAGAGTCTCAGTCTCAACGTGAGTAATAAAAGTGGTAATTTTTCTAACCATTAAAATAAAAAAATTCATGGACACATTAACTTGTACCCATCACAATTTCAACATACGCTTTATCTCTGTTTTTTAATCGACTGTTCTAGTTAGTATAAAGCAATGATTTGATTGATTTTATTTATGCGTGTCTGAATTACTTACATCACTAGTAGCCCCGTTGGTGGTAAAACTATCCGGTACATATCTAGCTTACCTTTGCCCATGGGACGTCCGAATGTATTAATAGTACATTATTTCCGTGGGGGCGCTTTCCATTTCCCGATGAGATGAGGTGATTATGATAATGAGTATGAGGGTATGGAATCAGTAGAAACTCTTAACCTAGCTGAAGACTAAATAACCAGACCCTTGTGACCGTTGGATAGCACCCCTTTCGGTAAAAATTACCATAGATCATACCAGGAATCGAACCCGGGACCCCTAAGTTGGTTAGCCAGGTACACTGACCATTATATCATGTGGTTGGTTATATGATAGCAAAAAAAAAAACACTTGAAGTTGTTTGAATTAGGTTTGCTTTTAAAATAGACTACTATTATTTTACTTTCTCACAAATAATTACAAAACAATAAATTAATGATTTGTCGGACTCATTTATGCATAATAAGAAGTCTAAATCAATGCAAATAAAGTATAATTCCAATCAAGCTTGTTCACTGCTGCTGGTCGCGAGAATCATAAGTAAATCGTTGGACTATTTCGTCTAGACTCTAGATCTTGCTCCCCCCACCCCCGCCCCGCCCTCTTTCTCTATAAGAGAAGGGAGGCAATGTACCCATGCACCCCCTCAACCTATTTTCAGCGCTTATGCATGGCATGGACCTTCTTTTAACCTAGCCCACAGACAGGGTAGACACCAGACACAAAACCTACAGGTTAAAATGGTTGCGTGCATTGAAATAGATCAAGTGTATCGCTAGATGCAGTCCCAAGTGACAACAGATATCGAGGAATAATTTTAAAAAAACAGATCATTTTAAAGATGAGTTTACTAGAGAACATTCAAAAACTACATTCTAGTGTCAATAAACTAGTTTTCACAAAGCTAGGTTCAGGTAATGGCCCCATCCCCTTTCCATAAACCAGCCCCCTTATCCCCCAAAAGAGCCTACTCAGATTGCAAATTACAAAGAAAACTTAAAATACAATGGTCCTAATTTTGTTCAAGTAAATGTTTTCAAATTGTTTAGTTGAAAACAATCTTCAAAATACTAGTTACTTGTCTGAAAAGGTTTGTTCATTTAAATAGGGTATGGGGGTGAGTTGGGGAAGGTTGAATTGCTGGCTACTGAAGTTATGAACTATTCTGTTCAGGCCACCACCCCTTTATAACGAACAATTTGAAAGTTAGTTGTTTCACTTGTAAGTGATGTTATCACTTAAAACTGCAACTAGCACTCTCCAGTATTCAAGGACTCAACCTGTCTGAAGCAGCGCAATGAAACTCCCGTAAGGCTGAGTCTAGAGCAGGTGTCAGCACCCCACGGCACGCGTGCCAAGAGTGGCACGTTGAACGATTTACAATGGCACGCTGAGTGATTTGAATAAAAATAATATAAAACCTTTATTTTTATTTAAAACTATTGATGTGAGTAATAATTTTAATAACAACGTATTTTATGTTTCAATTATTCAATTATTTTTATTCAAAATTTCAAAATAATGTCTTCAGAACTTAAATTTTGCAAAACACATATATAACTTTTTAATTTATTCTGATCTATCTGATTTCTAAGATTAAATATTAAAGAAACAGTAGTTAATATATTGGATTTAAAAACATGTTGTTACATTTATATTTTACAAGATCAACTTAAATTTATTTCAATAGTTATAGTAGTTAATTGGTATAAAAATATATATGATTTGTATGGGCTTAGGTTGGTTGACACGCGCAGCAACTTTGCAGTATTACTTTGGCACAACACTAATAAAAGGTTGCCGACCCCTGGTCTAGAGTATGCCTTGTATGTGACCTAAGCTGATGTATGATTATATATGTATGTACATATTTTTTAAATCTGAATATCCATCCGTTTCAATATGGTAGATGATCTTAATGTTTTTCGATTAATCTATGTTTCTTTTTAAATTTTGTCATATTATATTGTCGTCTTAAGCCACGTGAACGACTATTTTTCTCTATGAATATAATGAACTATTGAATATAGTATTAATTTGTTTTTTGTTTAATTTTATAACTTAGGAAAAAACACATACTCTTCAAATCCAAGGAGAAATTATAGGAGCTGTTTGATTCTACTTTAAATCCAAAGAGAACTTAATACTGTAGTAACGATAGTGACAAGGATGGAGTGAAGTGTAATATTAATATAGTTCGGGGGTTAGCTGATATCACCTCGCATTTCATTCTAGAAGCTAGCCGCTTGACACAGTTGTTCCTTAAAGGTGGTAGATTGATTTAAGAAGCGGAGCCACAATAAATTTCCATGTAGGAGGAATACACAGCGGCCAAAGCTTGATTATCCATATTTCACATTCAAAATTACGTGGTTTTTTTTCATATCTCTTAAACCAGGCAATGAAGGATAAAGAATAGACTAACAGATTGTACCATGGGTCTAATGGATCCCATAAAGCTGAACAGATTTACTATGTTTAGTAATCCGAGGAAACACCTACGAACTAAAACCGGAGATAAAATATTTAGATTGAGAAATAACTGCTCCCTCTTCAGTAATCTTTAAATCTCATGCCAGACCCGTGCAGGTGGCATACGGGAGTTTTGTCGGCATGCAAATCAGCTTTTTCCACCGTCTCTAACGAACAAGGGTAGCCTGCATACTTGCCAAAAGTCAAATATCATTCAGAGTGTCACGCCTTTCGAAGACACAACAGTTGAAGATGGCCTATCTGTGCAAGCGGTTCTTCTTGATGGTGCGGCTGTAGTTAACATGTCGAATCCCAGATCCAGCAGAACATTTGAGGATTACATCAAATATGTCTATCAGCCTTGCCTGAAGACGACACGAGCACACATGGAACGTATGGATGTTAGATGGAATAGATATCTACCTGAAAGCCTTAAAAACGCAGTATATGAAAAGAGGGGATCGTAAGTAAAAAAAGCACTCGTCACTTTAAATATGAAGATTCCTTTTAAATGGTCAAGTTTATTGGGGGACCCACAAAACAAGACAGAACTTTACCATATATTGGCAAAACACACACTGTGCATGGCAAAGAGTGGGCAGGAGTTGTACACCACTGTAGATACATAAATGGTTTCTCTTCTTGCCACAGGAAGTCAATGTATAATAATTATGTGTCCGTGTGTCCATGATGAATCCGATACAAGGATAACCCTCCACGCAACAGATGCAGTAGCTTGCGGCTGCAAATCAACCCTGATACTAACTGTTGATACCGATGTTCTCGTCCTAGCCATTGCAGGAGTACAGCAACTCACCGGGGAGCCGTAATTATGGGTATCTCTTGAGACCTGTAAAATCCATAAGTTCATCACTGCACACATCATTGACAGATCACTTGGCCCATAAAAATGTCCATTGCAGTGCCAGTTTTTCACACCTTCTCTGGGTGTGATGTCTGCATTCTATGGAAAGGGGAAGAAAACAGCATGGGAAACATGGGTTGCCTTTCAAGAAGCTACATCTTTCTTTATGGCTTTGTCATGTGGTGATATTACGGGGGTGATGGATATCTTACAGAAGTTTGTAATGGGGGCGATGGATATTCTAGAGAAATTTGTAATACTTATGTATGACAAGTCCAGCAGTGATATTACATTGAACGCGGCACTAATCTTGAAGACATTCCATCGACAGAGGATGCACTTTCTCTTCGCGTCCAACGTGCTGCCTATCAAGGAGGGTTTATTTGGAGTTGTGCTTCCACTCCTATGATTGAGGTGCTAAGTCCCAGCGATTACGGATGGAATAAATCTGGAGAAAGTTGGGAGCCACTTCGGATTTCATTGCCACATGCAACCGAGTCCCTCGCAGAATTGTTGAAATGGGGTTCAAACAGGCTTGTTCTACAGTTCACTGCAAATGAAAAATCCAGCTTACCCTCTGCTGCACTATGCATGTGTGATGGGAGTGTATTGAACCGGAGTAGTGTAAGCTATGACATAAGATGCAATCAATAGTTTAAAAATGTAAGTATAGTTTCTTTCAATACTATAAATGGACTGAACACGAGAGGTTATGATAATTGGCAGGTGACCTATAATCGTATTTACTCATAGTAAAAGATTGATCTTATTATTTTCATATCCTAATATAAAACAAAAATAATACTATGTTTTATCTATTGTCTGATTCTTACTCTTACACTTGCACACACAAAATGTTATCCTGCAGCTGATATTACGACGTAAGTATGAAGGTCAGTAGTTAGGTGTACCTTTAAAAAGTGTCATATCAGCTTCAAAGAGGGTTTAATTAATTCCCGTTGACGAGACGTATTGATTGATACCAAAACCGTTGTCATGTGTTGCCTGGTTTAGTAGATATGAAGAAAATAAAAATAATTATTATTTAAGAAAATGGATAGTCAAGTTTTGACCGCTGTGTATTCCACCCACATGGAAATTTGTCGTGGCTTCGCTTTTTAAATCAATCTACCACCTTTTAGGAACACTTGTGCACCTAGCCCCCGGACTATAGGGGTCTATTATATTATTTTGCACGAATTAATTCCAAGAAAAGACTTCAAAATATATAAATTTAAATTTAAGGAGTGATTTTTCACATGCCTATCGTATTCACCTTAAAAATGAAAAGAGCCGTTTTAAAGATTGATTCTAAAACAACTTGAAATATTGCAATAAAATTTAAAGTGCACTTTTTTTATTTAATAATCTGAACAAAGCTCATCCATTCACCTCAAACGGTTGATGCAGCCAATAATAAACAGCGACATTATTCCCAAAAAAATATTTACCAATATCGATCACGGACTACACCATAGTGGGAACATGCAAGCTCACAACCTTTCAGGGAAAACAAAGTATATGAATTTCAAACAAATTGGGAATTCCAAACGTTCTTTAAAATTATATTGCCTCTAAAAATGCATGATTATTAAATATGGCTATTATATTATATTTCTTATTATTTTTCTTCACTTACTTAGGAGGTTAAGTTTCTTTTAAAAGTTGCCATACTTTAAAGAAGAAATTTACAAATTAAAACATAAATAAACCAAACTTAGTCTCCTCTCCCTTTTAGTAACGACTCCACGTGCTGGTTAGCAACTTTTCAAGCAATAGCGGGGCGTCGATTACTCGAGGCGACTCGGGGGGCGTCGCGGCGCTGTTTCTCGAATACAGTGGATTCGTCTGTCACTTTCTTTTGTCAAGTAGGAAATATTACTGCCATTATGTTTCTTCTCGGTTTGGACAACTTCAGAATGTTGCAAGATTTACGGTTCTGTTTTTATGTTTAATGCCTAAGTTTTGTTGTTGTTTTGTTGCCTGCTGTTCGTTCCTTCCTCGTGACCGAGTGTCTAGATAAATTTACTACTTGGTAATATATATATATATATATATAGTTTCGATCCTAAAAGGTACCTTTTATTTTTCATCTTCCGCGTCTTGCTACCCATCCGAACTGCCCATATGTTTTTCACCGCTTTTTAAAGTTGTTCGGGCTACACGCATGCTTTAATTACGCTAGTGGAATAAGGACGAGGAAGATAGAATTTAAAGAAAATATACACTCATTTGTGTGGAATGAGAGTGAGAAACCCATCTAGGAAAAAACATCCTCAAGAAACCCTACCAAGATTAGAACCCCAATCTCCCAATTACCTGTAATCCAGTCCAACACGAAAGTAGCGATATAAACGATACGATCACCGATGCGGGTCATATAGTTACGCTATTGTGATTGTAATTAGGAAGGTAGCATTTGCAGGAAGTGTAACAGCATATTCGGGGATAAATAATAAAAAAAAACATTTAAGAAAATCATATTGACACTCCTGCCCTGGATTTAAAACCCAATTTCCCTGTTACTAACAAACAAGAGAAAGAGAAACTGACACCTTATGCCATGTGCCCAATGATTTAACTGGTATCGAATTAGTAAGCTACTTGTATATAAATTCACCCTATTAACGAAATATTTATTAAGTCATAACTTACGTTTAACACTAGGGCTATCAACGGCTCAATCTAAGAGGTAGGAACGAGCAGGTTAGTTAGTAAGAAAAGCTCCAGTTTCAACGTTGAGATAAGGTTGGAAAACCACAATAATACAACACATGTAAAAAACTAGGTACCTATTTACACCCTATTGGACTTATAATCCCGACTTTCTCGTAAAACGCGATTTTGTGCATTGCGAGTCCAAACAGCATTTAGAGCGCGCTGTCAACGAAAGGGAAGACAAGATATTCCATTTCCTGAAGCAACGGTCATGTGTTGGGTGTAAAATTTTGCTGTTCTCTGCTAAGCTATTTTTTAAATCGTTTTAAATAACCTAGTCAAATTTTTAAAAGTGCACATTCAAATATTTATTTTTTCAAAGTACGCTTTAGGGGATATTAGCTGACAGCTAGGATTGTACTATATAATGTAAGAGAACAAGATAGAATAAATGGATTTTTAGTAAATGCAGCAGCGTTTGTCTATACTGAGGTCAAAAAACCATATTGTGGGGAAAACGTAATCATGTATGGGCATATAAAGTCTCTAGCTTGATCTACTAAGCTAAGGGTCCCGTCTTAGGTCAACAGTATGTCCGGAAAAATGGCCATAAGGGAAATTGAGGCTTCCACTTGCATTGTAATAAATTATACGGACGTATACTGGGTGTTGTGTTAGTTTTAAAACTAAGTTAGTTTGTAAGTCCTTTGCTAATTTAATCACTCACTTCATAAAGTTCACGTTAAATACTCAAATAAATAAATACTGGCCTATATATATATATATATATATATATATATATATATATATATATATATATAT